>VXBU01001741.1:595185-859777 GCA_013400315.1 Bombycilla garrulus
CGCCGAGCCCCCCAGACCCCGAGCGAACCTCGGACGGCAGCATCACCCCCCCTCCGTCCCGTGCAAACACGGCCCCAGCCCTCTGCCCGGCCAATGCCGGCACCGCGCCGCGCCCGGCCTCCAGCCCCCCGCACCCTCGCCCCGCGGGCAAACATTCCCTCGGCCTGGTGCGCCCCGCGGGGTCGCGGGCAGAGCGGTATCCAGGGGAGGCGGGGCCCGGCGAGGCGGTGGAGCGGGCCGGGGGTGCGGTATGCGCCCCCCCGTATGTAAATGAGGGCGGGAGGCGCCCGACGGGCCACCGGGATCCCCTGGCGGAGCGGAGCTGTGGGCTGAGCGCGCCGCCGGCAGCAGAGCGCGGGAGCCGCTGGAGCGGGGCCGGGACTGGGACTGGGAGCGGGAGCGGGGCCGCCGCGCCACCACGTGCTGCCCGCGCCATGGAGCTGGAGGAGCTGGGCATCCGGGAGGAGTGCGGCGTGTTCGGCTGCATCGCCTCCGGCGCGTGGCCCACGGAGCTGGACGTGCCCCATGTGATCACGCTGGGGCTGGTGGGGCTGCAGCACAGGTAAGAGGGGCTCGGGGGGCTCGGTGTGCCTAGACGGGGCCTCCCGGACGCGGCTCGGTGTCGGGCCGGGCCGCGGCGGCTGCTCGGGGCCCTGCGGCGGCACGTGCGGCCAGGCGGGCCTCGGTCTCCTCCGGCGGGAGCGCTCGGGGAGGGGAGTGGAGCGGAGCGTCCCGACCGGTCCCTTCCGCTCCGCCTCGGCGGAGAGCCCCGCCAGCATCCCGGAGGCGAAGTGCAAGGAACACCCCTCCGCCTCCTGCCTCCCGAGCCTGTCCCTCCGAAGGAGAGCTGTCGAAAGCTTTTGGACCTCGGCTGCATCTCATGCCTGAATCGCATCCGCTCTCGCTGCCGGGGCCGCGCCGCTGGCACGGGCGTTCGCACGTCCCTGCGCGGAGCCGACGGGGATGAGCCCCGGGAGGTGGGATGAGCCCCGGGCGGCAGGGGGTACGTCCCGCTCTGCGGGATGCGCCCGCCGCCCCGTCCCAGCCACGCCGAGCCGTGACCTCCTGCCGGAGTCGCGGCGAGGCCCGGCCGTCATTCTCGAGATGCTCACCTTAAAGTGTAAGTCACACAATCCGAAACAAAGCAGTTCTTAAGCCGTTTTTAGGTCCCTCCTAGCGGTAGTGGTATAGATTCACCATCATGGTACAATAAAACTTATACCTGACTGTACATGTACATGTACAACAGACCCTGATTCATTGTCATCCATGTGGATGCAGAGCTACAGAATTAAGTCTGGGTTCTGCTTCCATTTCGTTGGTATTCAAAATAATAATGTTATGGACTGATATAAATCAATCATTTTTTCACTAGTGCCAGAAAGGGTTGTCCTTGTGGGAACACATGCACAGCCACATACACACAAGCCCGTTTAGTAGTACATGCTGAGTCCGTTTACTGTGCTTGACTTTGCAGCTGCAAAAACTGTGCTAAATCATTCCTGACAGTCTAGGTAGGTGGGCTACCTAGGTAACATGGGTTTAGATAATTACACATGCATTGAATAGATAACATATATTCTTTGTATTTCTGAGGTCACAGGCATGTAAATGTTGCTCTGAAATTGGTTTTGGACCAACAATAGGAAATCGTTTACATGGAGATTTTCTGTTTCTTACAGTAGAGTTTCCTATACTTTTCCTGGTAAAATGCTGCATCCCTACCGACTCTCATATGCTAATAATCCTATTTTGGCTGCAGGTATATATATTTGCCAGTGTCCACCAAAAATGTTTTTATTGGGAGTGATACAGCCAAAATCCCAGGAACAAAGCCATGATTTTCATGTAAAATGAAATATTAGTCTCATTTTAGCTTGCATTGTTTTTCTGTGAAGAGGCTGGAAAAAAAATCTCACCTTGTTTGTGCTTACAGTTATACTGGTGGACCTGGAGTATCTTGTGTGGAAATAAAATTATTGATGTATTTTCATTACTTTGCATCTTACTATCTCAATTTTCATTGCAAGCTTATTTCAACTTTGCAATTTTTTTTTTTTGATGGGCACTTGACAAATAAATTTAATTTGCTTGAGCTTTTTAATATCAGATATCCTCTGTGGAGGACACAACTGTACACAGCAATACTTATACAATGATTGAAATTCATCATTCATTCACAAATTCTACAGAAAGCTACACACCTAGAGACATATATGAACTACCTCTGATTCTGATCTAACTCAGTAATGGTCAAAATGTTTTAGGGATGGTTTCCTAAAGGCATAAACATTGCACATGTAAAAGTGAAACAGTCTGTTCCATTAGGTATACTTTTGCAAGAACTCAATAAAATTCTGTTAAATAGCTGAGACATTAATTTTCTTTGCTAATGTTTCTCTCTGCATTTTTTCTATGACAATGGGTAAAATCCCTATCAGGAAGTAACAGGATAACAGCTATTTTTCTTTCTACTTTTTGGAATGTCTCTTGAAAACCAGAGCTAAAGGTTAGCATTAACTAAATCAGTAAACTGCATTAGGCCCATGATTTTAAAGTTAAAAGCTAAGAAATGTCTCTTAACCATGGGCCTTTAAAAAATAAGTAAATATGAAAGAAGATTACAGTAAATATTAATGGGCCATCCAAGTCAGGCCTGAATGATTAACATAAATTTGATTTGCCGCTAAAAAATACAGTCCTTAGACATCACCTTCAAATCAGTAAGGGTATTTATGTAATTATTACTGGCCTTTGATATAAGCATGTTCTTCTATATGCAAATTAGTCCTATGCAATAAATCAAGTCACAGAATTTGGCCCTTAATTTGTGTTAGATTTTAAAATTCAGAATATTAAAGAATGGCATTGTGTCACAGCACTTGTGAGATACCTGGGCCACAAAGACGAGAACATGTTATAATTTCTAATCTTTGAAATCTTACCTGTATGTGTAAAAATCCAGAGTATTTGTTAGATACTACAAAAAAATGCAGCATAAATTCTTGTGCTTTGTGTTCTGATACAGCTGGTTGCAGCAAGGTGAAGGACTTTGCTGTTTCTGTTAAATATCCAAGAATGAGTTGATTTGTATTACTGTGACACTGAAGAGATTTTTTTCAGTGGGGATGTTTGCAGCTGGAAACTTGAAACTCTGTAAGCTGAATCAAGCCACCAAAATATTTAAGCATGTGTTCAGTGGTGCTTGTTGTTTCACTCACTGACTGAAACTGTTCTGCATGAAAAATTGATGTGTGTATGTAAGCAAAGTTCGGTAGCCCACAAGTAGGCTCATCATCAAGGACAAAAGATAAACTTGTAATTTAACTATTGTGACATCAGCAGAAACAACTTTAAAAGTTGTTTGGGTTTGCATTTTTTTTAATAAATCAAAAGCAGCTGCTAGTTGTTGAGGCTTAAATTCTCAGTCCTTTGTTAGAACCCAGCTTTTTATTTGCTTTAACTTTGTAATGGTGAACTGAATTAAAATGAAAACCAGTATATTCCTACTCACAGTCTAATCAAGACCTTCCACACACTAAGAACATTTTATCAATTTAACTTGAAACCATGGTAACGTTTTACAGCTATGTTAGCAATGACTGCTCGTTATGTTTGAAACTTTTAATTCTGCTCAAGCAAATCATATTACTCTGGCATCAACATTAACAAGGCTTAAAAGTGGATGGTCTAAATCATTTCTGCATTTTGTAAGCAAGGGAACAAAGTCACTGACAGCATGCCAAAAAAAAAAAAATCTGAGGATATTGGTAAGGAGAGGATTTTCTTGGGGGCGGTGAGGGAGGGAGGAGGAGTTACTCTGAATTACAAATCTATTAGACGTCATTTGAGTCCTTGACCAGGACAAATTTGCAAAGTTAATCTTCGAGGAAGTGTGATTTCTGTTAACTTTTTGCAAAATTCTCTGGAAAATATTTTTGGCAGTAATACTGTGTACTGAAACCTGAGTGCACCAGGTTTGTACTCATTTTTCGTAAAAGTCTTTAAAAGCCCTCTCTGTGAAGGTGGAAGTCCCATTAAGTAAAGGAATATTCCTTGTCTTAGATGGGCCTGTGTATGGAGCTTATTATCAGTGGAGGCTTGGCCAGTGTGCTCTTTGATACCTTTCCTGTTACTGCCCGTTATTAAAACCCATATAACAGAACCCAGATAATCACCAATTTAAGTTAAGACATTAACTTCTCTTTCAATAAAGTCACTGGTTCCTTCCCATTAGCCATCCTTCCAAATACCTGCATTCAATTTAGCATAATCAAAGTGTTTATCTACATTTTATCTACAACATACTGGCTACAATATAGGGTTTTTTTTTTGAAGGCTATTTAGTAAGCCGTTGGTATTGTGACTTACACTGTGAATCTTTCAATCAAAAAGCTTTAAATTTTAATAGTATTTGGATGGGAATTTTCTGAGGAACTCAGACATACTAGAGGTAATGATCCTGAAAATTTGGTATGTAAGGTATTTATTTTTTCATTTCATCTCAAGAACACATTATGAGTTCAACATATCCCTCATTCCCAGGTGCAAGAAGTGCAGTGTCAAATGTCTTAATTGTCTAAATACCAAATTTTCTAATTAGTCATATTTCTATGTAAATTCCCTACGGAATATACAGGGTAAGATGTTTGCCTAGCTACTTATTGAGTCTGAATGCTATTTTACAAGAGCATTCGTGCTCTGTGTGCTGGTAAAACATTCCTGAGTACTTTCAGACACAGCATGTAGATGTAAAAACTCTTCTATTCTATCTTGGTTAAAGTTTTAGGCCATTGTGTGCTACAGGTGATGACAGCTTGGCTTAATTCCATTCCCCAAAGCTCGCTCCCGCAGGGGAAGACAGGAGGAGTGAGGCCTTTTTGCTGTGGTGAGCTCTTCCATCTGCTAAATTGTTTTACATAACATTTCGCAGGGCTCAGGTTCCTGCACACTCAGGGGGAAGTGAAGAGAAGCCAGATGTCATTCTAACCAAGTTGAGGTCTCTTCAATGTATATGTCACAAAATGTAGTTCAGTCTAAGCTCTTATCTCTGAATGTAGACTAACAGCTGGAATGAGAGCGTGTAAGAAGGAGTGGAAAAAATAGAAGGGAAATGATGCCAAACAAGAGATACAAGAGGACATTTCTGAGGAAGCTGTTATGTTTATTGTGGCCAGCAGATCTCCCATTACATTAACCTAGCTAGAGAGCTGGCGTGAGATTGTTCATTCTTCTTCACTTTGACTGTAGATAAGTCATCCATGTAGGCATTTTACAGCTCTTCAGTAATTATCACAGGATTGCTGGATTGGTTTTTCTGCCCATACCTTAAATTTGAGCCACGTGCATGGAGGGAGGGTTTTATGCAGCAACCTGTGTTATCACTGGGAAGTTGAGTTCATATAAACTCTCATGGCTTCACTTACATTACCATTTCAATTAATAAAAAAAACCCACAAAAAAACCCAAACCCAGGATTGTTTGTAGGGGCTTTTTATTAGGTTAGTTTTAATTTAAATCAGTTCTGTCAATTGGGTAGCCACTTGGCCATATGGGTGCTTGTGCCAACACAAAAGAGACCTAGCTGCATAAAAAACTAAAGGATTACTCTGAGGGCAGAGTCTTTAAGCCAATGATACAGATAGTGCTTGTGGATCCACCATCAGTGCAAGCATTTCTGCTTCCTGAAGCTCATTCTCAAAGCCTTTGGCCCAAACAGTTTCTCAAATAATCTAAAAGGGCATTGAGAGGACTTCCAAAATAACAGCCCTATCAAAAATGTGTAAAGTGACCCATTCATCATAGTGAATGAGTGTGCTTTAGAGAAGAATGAAGCTTTTTAGTGTAGGTCAGAGTGGCAATAGTTCCATTTATCTGCTACAACTCAAAAATCTCAGTACTGCCATTTGCAAACTGGGGAGGAGACAGATTTGCCCTCACGCTAATTTTAATGGCCCTCTGGCACTACTGGAGATATTTGAGGAGGGAGAAAACCAAAAATCTGTTATTTGTAGGATTGATGCTCTTGCTATCATTACTTGGTTTTGATTATTAAGGTGGAACGTTTTCATGATGTAATTTAAATTAAGATTCCCAGGATCAGTTACATGGACATGATGACTTGCTCTGGCCTTTCTGTTGAGGATCCATGTCTAAGAAAGGCTTTCCTCCCAAACCACTGCAGTCCTGTGGTAGTTCCCTACACATAACTATTTAGCATGTGTCAGATGGTGTCCCACGTTCCATGTCACTGTCCCATAAGTGTGTCTGGACTAAATATTGTGTGACTGTAATAAATGTAAAGCTGTGATCACAGACTGCAGAGCCACAGCTAAAGCTTAAGTGGATATAGAAATACACTGGAAGGATGAGTTGGATTAACTAATACTATTTCTTAAGGGACTGTTTTGAGAAATCCTTTGGCCTAGCAACATTCTGTATAGCCCATTGTCACTGCCCCTAGGGATGCTGTCCAAAGGAGACAGATCATAGCTCTAGACAACCAGAATTATAAACATGCAACATTCCTGGCAATTCTATCTTTAAGAAAAAAGTTATGTGGAATTGTAAGTACAACCACAGTGAAGAAAGGTTGTCTTGATATCACTTTATCTGTCTCAAGTAAATTAATTTTTATCTGTATAAATGGGAGTAATGCACAAATATCAGATGATGCCAGCTTGCACCTTACATCTCTTACCATCTTTGATCGACAAGAAATGAACACCAGGGCAGAAGAAAGCTTTCTGACAAAACATTTACAAAAAGCAAGCTATGCTTTTCAGTCACAAAGCAGAATAGACAAGGAATCCCACACAAAGGGAAGTCCACCTTCTTTGGACATTTGTCAGATAAATCCTGCCCTCTGAAAAGTTTTCTGAGGGGATAAAACCTTTACTTGTAAAGTAAACACATATGTGTTCTTTTTTTACTGTCAGTTCTTGCTTCACGTCTACCACCTAGTGTTGGCATGAACAATTTCCAAGTAAACACTGCAAATCTGCTCTGCAGTTCTCTGCTCTGACCTGCTAAGAATTCAGCGAGTCGTTTGCCTCAGTGCTTTTGTGTTGTTCTCACCTGAATATCAGCATTTAAAAACAGATAAATATTCTTGAAAGGTCTGCTGATTTTAATGAACTAAAAGTCTTTATTATTTATTTTCTGGAAGGAGATAGAGGGTTTTTTGGGGGCCATTATACTGAATGACAGCAAGGTTTGGAAAGATCTGGGTCCTTGTGCATCATGCAGAATTTAAAGTGAAGTTTGTCATCTCTGCAGTGCTGCTTCCCTCAGGTTAGTATTTCTTCTAAAAGGACAAGCACATTGCAACAAAAATAACTTTCCAGCTGTTCAGTTAGTCCTGGTACATCTGTGAATTTGCTGCGGTAGTTCACACAGAAAAACCATTTAGGGTTTTTTCTTACTAGATGGGCTGGTCTTGTGTGAGTTCAGTGAGATGAACTGGTTTATAGAGCATCCAGCAACAACTGGATTACTCAGAATAGCATGGAGAAAAGGAGAATCTTCTTGTTGAAATGAGTTAGCAAGTCCATGATGCAGAGAAAGTAGAGCAAAACATGTAAGTTACCCATATTATTTCATTACAGTTACTTCAAATAATTTAAATAATAATTGAACTAAACCTTTAAATGTACTGGTGTGAATTAGGGTTGGGTTTTTCTGGTTCACAGGAGTAACCTGTGATTTTAGTCATGTTGGAATGGTGAGGTCTCAACTGACTCTGCGTGTTTTATAGGGATACCTGACTGCTGTGATGGCAGGGGCAAACCTTGTCCTCCTTCCAAAGACAGCACTTCTGTATGCAGGTAATAAAATACAAGTTCAAGGATGTACCTTTGAACCAACTCATTGTAAAGAGAGAGAGAAGAAAGAATTTTAAGCCAATTATGATACTAGTATTGTTGGAAATTATAGTTTCGGTGACAGTATTGCAAATCAAAGAAGATTTATACTGAGAATCAGTGTAAAATGTGAAAAGTGGTAGATAAGCATACACTGAAAAAATTGTGTATCCATGTCACTTATAAATTAACATGATCAAAAACCTATTATTTTTTAGGGATCTCTCTCCTGACTTCTCAGAGTTATTTTAGAAATCCTAGCCACATGGCAGATTAAATCCACCTTGGTGGAAAGTATTTGCCTTCATAAAAGAATTGATTAGGACATAATTAAGCATAGATCAGGAAATAACGCATTATATCCAGTAATATTTTTATGTAAAGTTTTATGAAGAGGGACTTGGATGGAATTTAGGCCTCTGTATGTAAATAAACCTGGTGGTTGTTGCTGCTGCAATAAGGACTTGACTGTTTGACTTGAGTTATGCCTTTGTATATGTCCAGAACTGACCTGGCTTTGGCTGGGCTCTCTAGGTCTATGCTCAAACATGACTGAGATTCAGAAAGTTGTTATGCTGGAATTCACTGAAATAAAAACCCTGCAAATGTAATACAGACCACAAAGTACTTACACAACCACAAATGAAGTAGCGGCTAGTCAGATTTTGCAGAATAACAGTTATGATATGGCATTTGTCTCTTAGCACATCATTGTTCCCTGCACTATTTCTGTGTTTTCTGTGGGTTACTGGACACAGCAGACTCCTTGCCCAATACAGAATAGGGACTGTAACTAATGCCTGCCTTTTCTACCAAGGCGTCAATTCTGTGCACTTTCTTTCGGCTCACTGAATTCTCCAGTTCAGTGCTGCACAGCCTTCAGCAGGCAGAGGGGGACATTCCCCCATGCCAGCAAAAGCAGGATGGGAGGCTAGGAGGAGGGTAAATGCTGGTTAAGGAGTTAAGAGTTGTATTTTTCCCATCAGCCCTGCCTAACCAGAAAGTTCTCCTATGGCTTCAATTGTTTGGTTAATTGCAGAGGGACTAACTTGTTAGGTAGACGGTGGAGATTGTAATTGGAAACAATGGGATGAAATTTTAACTGTACAAGTGTTCTTTGATCAGTTAAAATATTATTTTCTTTCAATTAAGGCTGTTTGTTAATTGTGGCATGTAGGTGAACCAAGATGTATAGGTAGAGGTCATATTTTTTATTCGACTAACTGACATCACCACTAAAAGCTCATAGTTAAGGATTATGATGGAAACTCACACCTTGTTTTAATTTAAATGACTGAAGCTGACTGTATTAAAGGGAAGCAAGCATGTATTCACATGGACAACCTACACTCTTTAAATATTTCATTTCATTTCATTTCATTTCATTTCATTTCATTTCATACTACCTGACAGAATCTATTTGCATATTAATTTCATAGAAAGTTCATTAAACCAACCTGTTGTATGGCTGATGGATCAGCATACAGCTGTGTTCTGTTGAGGTCTTGCATTTCTTCCTCCTTACAAAGCCTTTCAAGCAGTAACTTTTTGCCTTCTGTTACTGTGTGCACTCTCTCTGTTAATAGTTTTTGAAATTGGAGTATGGTGTTTTCAGAAGCACTTTTCTTAAGTGGAACAGGTGACACCTCTGTAGACAAAAGCAAAGTACATGGTTAGAGCGCACAAGTCCGTGAACTGCTGACACTGAAGTTTAGCAAATGCTGGATTTTCCTAAAGCTCTTCTTCTGATCTGCTCTTCTGGCAGGCATTGCCTGGTATTGTATAAGAGATCACTGTATGATGGAGAGTAGGAATACAGCAGACCCTCTAAAAATCACTTATATCTCAAATTTACAGTTTTGCCTAGCTACAGCTCTCTCCAAGAGGTACTTACATAATAGGCAATAAATGAAAGTATTTAATTACACAGAGTGATTAAATACAGTGTTAGTACAGTTTGTGGTGGTGAACTAAATGGGTTGAATTAAAAAATGTAATGTTCAGATAATTTCTCTTCATCTGCTCGTATATATCATTTTAGTGTTAAAATAGTGGTGAGCTCCTTAAAACTAAATTTTTTGTTCCTCATTGTTTGATTTTCTTTTTATTTAGGGTCTCTCAGTTTTGCAGGAAGAAAAATAAGCTGCTGACCTTCCCCATATCAGATCACATTACATATTTCTATCCTTCCCATCATTTTTCTCTCTCCATGATTCTCTATTCTATCTTGTCTTTGTCACAGCTGTCTTAACCTGTTTTCTTGTGTACAACACATTAGACGTGTACTGTAACAGACACAGTAATGTAATATGAGGAAATCACATCCATGACTGTGCCTGTCTGTACCTTCCCTTGAGCAACACAATTGACACATCTTTTTTAGATACTTTATTTTCTTTGCATATGATTTTTATAAATCCTGATGTTTACCTCATTTATACTAAGGATGAGGACTGAAATAATTTGTAATTTTCCTTAGGCCTACATTTTCATCAGAACTCTTCTTTTGCGGATTGTTGTGGCTGAGAGAAGAATATTAGTTTGGAGCATGGTGTTAAGTTCTAGGATTATGTTTTTTTGACTGAATACTAGATATAAGAATCTGGCATCCAATTCAACAGCAGTGTATAGATGGTTTTAAAAGTCAGGGGCTCTTACCATCATTCCATATTTTTCTCTTGATACTCAAAGATCCTGTGTTTGCTGTAGCATCTCCCACTGAAACTTAGAAGAGAAAAAGAAGGTGGTTAAGTGTTGAGATTCTCAAGGCACAGTCAGTCACACACCAAAAATTTTTATACTACAAAAGCAAATACTCTAGGACAAGACACATTTATTTGCCAGATGCCTCAAACAGATTAATAAATAAAGCTTCTTTTCTGAAAAGATTATTGTTTTACTAGCCAATGCATCAGCATTCGCAGATTACATAGTCCTTTTCCAGCATGCTAAAAAAACAGCCCAGGTTGGTGTTGATACATCCCATTCATGGAGAGTAGAAACCAGCAGTAATATATTCTGTTTCTGTATGTGGAAAAAAACACATATCTTGAGAATATGACTGAGCACAAGACTGAGGCAGAGGAGAACTTTCATCCCTCAGCTCTGTGGATGTCATTCCAGCCACAGCTAATGCAGTACTGGATAGTGCCCTTGAACACCACATTAGGACTCTGAGTCATGACTGAGGACAGCTGGCTTAAGGCTAGTTCCAGCAGTTTCTACTCAAACCATCCATCTGGCCTTTGCTGCAGAAATGGTTCAAGTCCTCAGCTACAATTGTTGTGTAGCAAACTATTATCTAACATATTGAGAACAATCGCAATTAGTTCTGCTTTACCTTAAGTCACTGAACCCTAAGTTGCAGAGGTTCAGTTACTTCTACAAGAGCACCTAATCTGCCTGGAGCAGGGGCAGGTGCTCCTGAGGTCTGAGGCAGTTGTCCAGTCATGAGAACCCTTACAGCAGACAAGATTAGCTGTGTGGTTCCTAGATCAGATGGGTTTTGATACTAATATAGAGGGAAACTCTATTCTGAAAATTGAATCTGCTTTAGCAAAATTAATACGGTTGTTACAAGTGATCAAATAAACATCACTGCCCTAGAGTTTTCTCTCTCTTGACTTGTGGGGGGACATGACTCCAGTGTGTATTGAATTAATATAGTTTGGGGATTTTGGAGTCCTTGCACTTGGCTTGATTGCAGTTCCAAATGGAAGGAGCTTGCAGCTCTCCATCCATCAGACTTGACAGGCCTGACCTCTAAAACCTGTCATATGTTCTAGCACCATTTCACTGTGTGCCACTTGGGCTTTCAAAACTAAAGGTTCTCCAATAACACTGAACGCTTCTGTGCTTTCACTTTTTGCTGATATTCTCACTTCTACATGTCTCCATAGACCACTTGAGTTTCCTGAGTGTACCCTATGTGACCATGCAAATACAGCTTTCCCAGTTATTTTCCCTCCCCATTTCTTTTCTACACATACAGCATGGCTCCAACAGGCACCTTTAGAAAGTTCACTTGAAGCACTTTATCTCATCACTGAAGTTTTTAGTACCTGATAGGAGACTTGAGCTTTCACATCCCCAGCCTGAAGTTCCCAGAGGCTGTCTTCTTAAGATACAGTCAACTTCATCATAAAATCTCATTTTTCTCCTGGGATTTCCAAGATGCTCATTTTCTTTCTGCAGTGCACGGTATTCATATTTTAGGTTCTTGTATTTTGTGCGACATTGTTTCCAGTCTCTGTCTATACCACGTTTCATTAACCTTCTGGCAATTTCCTCAAATATTTCTTTATTTCTTGTGGCCCCTTCAAGCATTTGTTGTATCTTTTCATCTGACCATATGTTTATCAGAGCCCTAACTTCATTATCACTCCAGTGTTTTCCTGCTCCAGTATCATTAACTGTAATAACTTTAAAGTGATTTTGTGCTTCTTCCAAGGGAATGTGATTGTCTGAAAATATAAATAAAAAAAACCAACTAACTGTAAATGCTCTTAAAACATGTTAAATATACATATAGGAAAGCATAATTGCAACTGATTAATCTTTTAACCTTAAAATTTTAGTATCCACACAGAATTGTTTTCTCTTAAGTATGCAAAATATGTAGCAACTGGAATCTCTCGTTTCTCCAAGGCATCTAAAATTCAACATTTTGTCATTATAATTGTGCCACTGTTGTTGTGAAATTAAAGACAGATGTATCCAAGTGTTACATGTAGGAAAGCAGTAATCCTTAAGCTGTAAAGATCTCAGCATTGGTGAGAAGTGGGGTTTCAAATTAAAATGCAAATGGTCAAATGGAAAGGCTGCTTGTGATTCAACAGAAGAAAAAGAAATCTTCAGTCTCAAAAATAGTCAGAAGTAGGCACATGCTGCTCATTAGATATGTGTAGAAGGCAAAGTTGAACTACAGCATTAATATAAGTTTTGCTCATGAAAGGAAAAGAGCTATGAAACTAATTTTTAATTTTACTAACAAAGCTAGAATGGAATCAGGAGTAGAAAAGTAGAGCAATGTTTACGGTGTTGGAACCCAGGGGGTTCCTATGACACCTGTGAATGACCCAAACCCTGGTCAGGAGGCTTTTCAGCCTTGCCAGAGGTGTCAGAGACCCTGGATTGATACTGAGAATGCCTGTGGCTTTGATTTTAATCCATGGAACAAGTTATCAACATTGTAGGAAGAATTTCAGGTCACAAAAGCTTAGATAGAAAAATAGTAGTAGTAGTTATAAGTTAAAAGAAATAATTTAAGTGTATGTCCAGAGGGGTTTGAAGCCCTGTACAAGGGGGTTGAATATCTGTACAGGGGGGTCTGAGGCACAAGATNTACAGTAGAGATATGATTGCTCCAGCTTTGGTACTGAAGTTACAATACAATTTATTTCATAATAGATACATGGAAATTAATACTCACCTGTCCCAACCATCCGTTTTGCTATTGGTGTACAAGATCTGTCTTCTGAGGTAGTGCTTATAGAATCATCATCTGCAGAAACACACAGTTTTAAATAGACTTGGATTTAGACAAATAAATTGCTAGTATTATTGTAATTCTCTGTTTAGGACACCTATTTCCACTTAGAAGTGTCCTAAGCCCTCAGTCTAACCCTTAGTTATAGATTTATATTCTTATAAGAATCACAGAATCATGGAATCATTTAGGATGGAAGCACTAATTATTTAGGATGGACTTAGCATTGCCAAGTCTACCAGTAAACCACAGCCCTAAGTGCCACATCTACATGTCATTTAAATCCCTCCAGGGACAGTGACTCCACCGCTGCCCAAGTTCAAGGTGACAGTTCTGCTGATCTCATTCCTTACTTCACCAAGAACTGAAAACACTGCTATTTTGTGACCATTGTGGCCAAGAGGCTCCAGCCACCACCAGTCCTCTATTCACAAACACCAGGTGCAGTGGGTACCTTCCCCAGTTGGCTTCTTCACCAGCTGTGCCAGGCAGTTGTCAGCCACACACTCCAGGAACCTTCCTAGGCTGTGTTCTCTGCTGTATTTCCAGCAGACATCTGGTTCCTCCTAAGGGCCAGCAACTGTGAGACTTCTCCCAGCTGCTTATGGAATATTTCAGCTGTCTTTTTGCCCTGGATGGGTGGTCTGTAACAGACTCCGACTAGGATACCTGCCGTGTTGCATTCTCCTGATTCTTACCCATACATCCTCAACCCTAGTGTCACTATGGTGAGCTCTAGACAATCAAAACACTCTCTAACATACAGAGAACCCCACAGTCTCTCCTTCCTTGCCTGCCCCTTCTGCAAAGTTTATAGCCATCCATTGAGTCATCCCTCTGTGACTTCAAGATGGAAACTATAATATAGCTTTTCTGTTACGCAACGGCTTCCAGCTCATCCTGTTTGTTGTCCATGCTGTCTGCACTGGTGTAGATGCACCACAGCTGGGCTTTTGGCCCCACCATTTTTGGGGGTAAGAAGCTCTAATTTCTACATCGTCATTCTCGGGTGCTTCTGTGGTTTCTAACACATCAATAATCCCTGTATGTCTTTGCTGATCTCCATCCCCTGACTACTGAGACAGCAGATTGAAGGACGTCTCCAGAGCACCATCCCTCAAACATTGGCATGTTGCCCCCAGGCTCTCTAGTAAGTCTGATTTTTTCTCTTCCCACCTGCAAATTTAGTTTAAAGCTCTTTAAATGAGTTCTGCTAACTCCTGTGCTAAAATCCTTTTACTCACTTTGAGGTAGCTGTCAGCAAGTCTAATGTCATGGAACCATAGTTAAAAAAAACCCAGTATTTTCCCAGTGTCACCAAGTTTGGAGCCAGATAGTGGTCTGCTGGCTCTTCATGGTTTTTTCCCTCATAATTTCTTGCAACTGGAAGAAGACTACTTGTGTTCTTGATCCCTTAACCAGTTGTTCCAAGGCCCTGAATCTCTCTTGATTGTCCTCAGGCTTTTATTTGCAACTTCATCGCTGCCTACTGAGAAATTCTTGGAATCATCTATGAACATCAAAACCCAGCTTTGCTGGTTCTGGGTTAATTTGCTTATGCTTAGACTACTCTGAGGCTGAAAGTTCACTTTTGTGTGGACTTAGTTTTTGGGTTGGGAGGAAGAGAAGGATTAGTTCTCATTGTTTGCTGGGGGATGTCGCAGACTAATTATGTTCAGTACTGGTTTTGGTAAAGGGTAGAAGTAAATACTCCTTTTATGTTTTGAAAAACTGAGTGCTTACTTAGGCTTTCTGTCAAAATAGAGATTCCTTGTAAATAAGCATGTTCATTTGATGTGCTTTCTGTAATACTACTTGCCAATATATGGACAAACTAGTACTTGGAATTCGTATTTGCTCTGTAACTTGTTTTGTCTTCAGTCATTTGCCAAACACTTGTTTTTCATAAGCCATGTGCAAGAATATATTTTATACCCGTGAAAAACTCAGAAATAATGCTCTCATCAGTATGTGTGTGTGATTTACCTGTGTACTAGAAAAAAAAAAGTGTGTTTTATCATTAACATGCCTATAACTTGAGAAAATTATTGCATCTTCTTTAACACTTGCAGCTGTTGGAAATGGGCGAGAAGAGTGCTGTAGGTCTACTCTTAGGCTCCTAAGAGATTCCTTTTTTTTAAAAACTGTTACGAACTTCCCCATGGCTTCCATTTCTGTGCTCATTCTCTCAACAATATTGGCTCTCTGATCTCTTCCTTCCTGTCTTTGGCAATGGCACTTGGGTAGTGCTGACTTGCATAATTACTGTGTTCAGTTGGATATTACATGACAGGGAGTTTGTGTGTATGAGGCAGTCAGCTGAGCTGCATGACATTTTATTCTTCATTTTGCATTCGTGTGACCTTGCTATGTCTCAACTCTCAGGGTCACAGATTTACTTTATCCTCTGTGTTACTTGCGTTTCTGTGTGTCATTGTTGTGATGGTATTGCTCTGATGTTGTCCTTGATGTCACAGTCACTACAGTTGTCTTTCATTATCAAGATCTGCCAATGCAAACAGTTGTAAAGGGCGTGTTGCATAGCGTGTCTCAACATCCAAACTACAGATAAAATAATTGCTGAAAAAGAAGCTCAGGCCTGGAATATGCCTGATGCATACAACAGAAATATTCTTATGGTAGAAACTTTCAGTGTCAAAGGCCAAAGAATTGCTGTTCACAGAATCACTGAAATGGATTTTTTTTTCTATTAACTTCTGCATACAAACAGCATTACTGTAAAGAATATTTTGATCCAGTGTGTCAGGTCACTGTATTTCAGTGTCATCATTATTTCCTCCGATGTCTTTTTTTCATGATCTTCTATGGATTTTATGCTCATTTATTCTAGAATATTAATATCCCTACTGTGTTCTAATGTTAAATTTTAACATTTCAAACAAAAAAAATTCTCCTGATCACTTATCATTGAATATATGACTTATACATATTGCTGAGGTGCTGATTTCAGTTTTATGTTTAAAATAGTTCAGAATATATATATGGAAATTGCTTGATAGTAAATCATCTGATAGTAAATGCAGTCATGAAGTAGTTCGAAAATACAGACAAGGTATAAAATGTTCTGAGTCTCTAAGACAGCTATTTACCTTTCCGTTTTTATCTTCTCTAGCAACTGTGTATGAAAAGCCATATTTATGTCACAATCAAATGCAGACTAATCATATTCATCATAAAAAGGAGCATGTTGTCTGGGAAAACAAGATTTTGTTATAATTATGGGAAGGAGAAATAAATATTCATACATTTTTGCACTATGAAATCAAGCAAAACCTGTAATTTATCATAACCTAGAAGCAGAACAAGTGTAATTTTCTGGAATAACACATGAACCTATGGAATCTGCAATGCCCACTAAAGTAGAATATGCTGCTAAAACTATAATGACAATGTCCTGACCTACCTATATCAATTGTCTCCTTCTTTATTTGTGTAGCTTCCAGAGCTGCTGGGGTGGAGTTGGCAAAATCCCCATTATCTTCAAGGATTTCTGTAAAAAATAATAATTTTTACAGAGTTCTTATTAACTAAACACATCTTGAGTGATGTCTTGAGAATCACCTACTTTAGAATGCCACTTATGATATAACTACTGTTAAAGATTTCCTCTCTTAATACATTAAAGCTGCCATTTATCTGCAGTAATAGGCTTAAGATCAGAGTGTACCCACTTAAAAAGTGAATCCAGAACATCACTTAACAGCTGCAGTATTTAAATTTATGGGTTACATGTACAAACTCTGAAGTTACTTTAATTTGGATCAGAATTTGTATAATGGTTCACGATAATGAGTGTAAGATACATAGTTACTGGCAAACATTTGTGCAGCAGAGCAGGCGAGACAGTGACTTGCATAAAGAGTGCAATATATACTGAAATTATTGAAAGACTCTGGGGTTTCTGATGCCCAAGAGTTTTTGAATTAGCCCCAAAAGGAGCAAGGGACCCTGACACATGAGAGTGCTGTGCTTAGACAATTGATCTGTAAGGCTGCCTGCCTGATGAGACAATGTACTAGAGCCCGTCCTGAGAGCATCTCTGC
This sequence comes from Bombycilla garrulus, assembly GCA_013400315.1. Classification (NCBI taxonomy): domain Eukaryota; kingdom Metazoa; phylum Chordata; class Aves; order Passeriformes; family Bombycillidae; genus Bombycilla; species Bombycilla garrulus. The sequence goes on from VXBU01001741.1 coordinate 612,600, forward strand.
TGCTGCAGTTTGCAGGGGTTTACATCATACAGCTGGGTGACAGAGGTGTCCCTGGGCTCCCCTCCATGGGGTGGAGATCTCCACTCCTCTGCCATTGGCCCGCTGGTGTTAAGGGAGAATTCCACCCCTCTGCCCTGGGACAGAGGTATGGGCAGGTGTATGATGCAAGTGGTCTTGCTGATCCTCGCTTCCGAGTGAGGACACTGCTCTGCAGAGATTAAATGGTGAAGGCCACATCATGGATCAATGACAGCAGTTTTCTGGTTCTCAGTCTATTCAAGAATATTGCCCCTACACATTGAGCAATAAAGTTTAATCTAGAGCCATTTTATTAAAAATTACCCCCAGATCAATACAGCTTTGTTTGCATCAGATGTTCTTTATAACGTGACTACCATCATGTGCTGCTTTTTTTTTTTTTTTTTTTTTTTTTTTTTTTTTTTTTTTTTTTGTGGTGAGCCAAGAATGTGGGTAGGGAGCCTGGCCTTTTTTTCTAAGGCACCTTTCAGAGTTTTGGAGGGAGGGCACAAGAAGAGTAAGACTGAGCCAAACAGAACAAGCCTTCGACAGTTTTTGGCATGGATAAAACACAGTGTTCCATCTGCATTGTTAGTGAAGCTATAGACAGTTGCCAGCAAATATGCTTAATCTCTACTTTGTGTTTGAAGCACTGCTCACAAGGCCACCCGAGCAATGCTGTCACAGTCTTTCTTTCTCCCACTCTGACTGATACAGGCTCTGTTCTCTTTTGGCACGCTGTCACCATCACTAATTATCTTGTTTTCTGGCTCATGAGGCAAGATTAGTAATTCGTCTCCTAATCCTTACTCTCATAGTCTTGTACAGTATAAAAGCAAAGTGGGATATGATAAAACTAGGAAAAATTTTCAGTGTGTAGCTTATGTTTATGCTCCAACAACTTGCAATGTTGCTGCCATCTCTGTCATCTAGATCTATGAGAGTGGATAAAGAAAACTCTGGATGCACAGTTAAGAGTTTATGTCTGCAGCCCAAATATGCCTAGGCTAAGGCAGTGAATAATCAAGAACTTTGGGATTTTCACTTCTTTGAAACATTACTTAATACTGGCCTGAGGCATATGTATGAAAACATTATCTTTTGACTTTATATCTGTACATTTTAAAATTCCATGCACACAGCAGCAAGTGTTCAAGCCAGTGTTAAGTGCCTGAATCTGTACCAACTTAAGATCTTAACTTTAAACAACAGATTTTTAAAAAGCCCTTGCTTAGGAATGTATCTTGGCAGTGTCACTACTTACTCCAAATTTGTTCTGAGAAGGACATATAGTAAAGTGTATGGGGTACCAAAAATTCTAAGAAAATAGTGATAAGGAAAGAAATTTGTTTGAAGTAAAATACTTGATGTAGGTATTTTTAAGAACATCAGGCTACTGGTATTTCTTAGAAACCTGTTTTCATCTCTGTTTTTGTTCCCTGGCACTTCAAATTTAATGAACTATACATATACTCTGTGGTCGTACTGCTAAGTCTGACACATATGGAATATAGATGTGAACTGATAGACTGTGTAGACTGAAGTAATTGTCTCTTCTGAGTAGATTTTTGTAACAACTAAAAGTGATCCCATGAAATTGAAAACATCACTGAAAATGACTAAATAAGGGTTTATTTGCAGATGGATTCAATGTGGGGTATGTTTTGCCAAAAGAGAGAGCAGCCTGCAGTGTCCCCAGCCTATCACAGGACACTTGAGCTGGAAACCCACAGGCTGGGGACTCTTGTGGTCCTTCTGCTCCCCCAGCTGGGCAGTGCTGACAGCAACATGTCAGTAGCTAGGACAGGCTGTGCAAGGAGATGTAGGGATTTATTTATCTTTGTCTTCTTCTCAGGTGGGCATTTGCTGCTCTTTGAGTAGCAAATTCATATGGGCACAGGAGAAAAACAATACCGTGGCACTTCAAATAACTAGGTGTTCTCCTGAAACTGGTGTATTTGTCTTTTGACTAACATCATCTTAGTATTTTTCTTACTAGAGTATGGCAAAAACCCAAATGGGCTGTTTTTAAAGACTGGCAGTGGAAACAGTGTTACAGTGGCTCATAACTCAGATTCAGGTCTAAGGTCATGAGAAGCACATGCACTCTGAAGCAGCTGCAGTTGCCAGAAGGCAATGTCTGCCCAGGCTAACTCACATTCATATGTATATATATGTAAGCAAGTGCATATACAGCTCTGGCTGCAGAGTACATTAACTGCATATATTGATAAGGAAGATACCTAGATATGAGTTTAACAGAATTTCTAAATTCTATGTCAAACTGTGATTTTCTACAATTTATTTTCAAGGCACATAATATATTTATATTAAATATAAACTTAATAATTCCATGCCTATTGAGAAACACTTTTCTACAAAAGTTCTGTTGAATATGCAGGAGCTTTTAAAAAGTCACATCCTAAATGCCAGTGACTGTGAGACATTACTCATATTAAACAACCAATGTAACGTATGACTCCCTGTTTGCCTTTTTCACTATTCATCCGTGTGTGTATTTATGAGTACAGAAGTACAGACAATCTCTTTACTTACCAGTTTTTCAATTCAAAATTATTTGGACTGTCTAGGAAAGGCATGTGCCACAATTAGAGAACAAAGGATCTCCATGATATTGTAACGTCAAAAGTGTGCATCTTTTCTCTGCTTTATGCAATAGCTAATTATGTCACCATTAATAAAATTAATGACTAGGTGTTTTTTACCACCTGCAAACAATTATTTGAGTGTGTATTGTTTGGTTTGGAATAGGGAAAGAATTCTGCAAACTGAACTTGTTTGTTGGTTTTGCCTTTTTACCCACAGAATTTTCTTAGGAGTTGATAGGCTGAGCCACAGACACTTTTAACCACTCACTGTTCTAATTTTTCCCCACGAAATCATATTGCATTTAAAATTACCCAGAAGCAAACAAAGTATGCATTTAAAATACACATATTTGAAAAGCGAGATGGTAACTGAGGTGAACTACAGATATCTTTACACCTACACTTATCTTGAATGACAGAAATGTGTACCCAGAACTTTACTAGAAGTATTCATTTAACTTCACCTTAAATACCTTGTTTGGAAGAGTGCAGTCCAAGAAGTTACACTATTATGTAGCACCAAGTGGTTGAAAACTGCCAGATGACAGTTTAGTGAGCACTGCTGAATCTTTGTGTTATTACAGTGTCTTACTACTGTCCATGTGTATGTAGTAATTTTACTTTTTGATGGGGAGGAGTGGAATTTAATACATTTTTTAAGTAGTCTTAACTGGATCCCACAAAATGCTGTTTATTTCTGTCATATGTGTTTCTCTGAAAAATGAGGTCCCTATAGGCAATGCACTTTTCATGACAACCTGTTTTCCTCCATGGAATGCATCAAGTGCTCATGGTGAGCTGGTAAAAGGTGATTTTTTTTTAATTTGCTAGTAAATTTAAATTTATCAATGTAATTGCTATTGAATGAAAAACCAAAAATGTTACTCTCTGGTATACCTTAAATTACCTCTTATGATCAAGCATCTCTTTACTTACTTTTCATAGCTGTTTCTTTTGTTATTTGCAGAGCTGCCTGATTCTCTGGAGTAGTATTTACAGTAACATCATCAGTCAGAAGGTTTTTAATTTGATATTAAAATCTTTCCAGTTCACATTAGACCATTTTAAAGTCTGTAAGACTACTCCTTAATGCTTAATTTAGACCATGTTCTGCCTCACACTATTGAAAGAGAACATAAGGTGCTCTGTTGTGGACAATAAAACCTGTCAGCCTGAGAGACTTTCATGTGCCTCTAGCTAAAAGTTAAACTTCTGCTTCCCCTGAAATTTACGTTTTCAGATGTAAACCATAATCTTTCTTTGTAAAGAGCAGAGCATATGACCTTCATATTCAGTGAGATTCTTAAGTGTTTTCATCCTCTGATTCGGGCATTTACACAATTATATCTTGATCACATATAGTGAAAGAGAGATGCACTATTAGTTCATGCAGAGGAGACTGAACAATTGTAATCCTTGTGAATACATAGTTTAGGTAAATGTAAATGCAGTAGGATGTTGCTCTCAACTTGCTTAAACCAATAGTTTCTTCTGTACATTCTGCATCACAAGTCTGAAATGATTACTTACTGGACTGATTTTTTTAAATTTAGCAGGATATTTTAAATGTGTACATAAGTACATGATGGTTATCTCTGTGACATCTCTTGCTTTTAAGTTTTCTAGGTCTCTGAATTTTCTACCTGTAATTACAATTTGGGCTTATTTTAGAAATTAATTTTAGTTTACTAAATTTAGGTATTTATATAAAATAGAAGATTTTCAGATTACTTGAGTCAGAAACTTTCTTTGTATCTGCAACCTGTAGGTCTTCTGACATGTTACTAACAGAGTCCTCTTCACCTGCGTCTCCAGGCATTTCTGTGTAAATAATGCTAAATTAATTAGGGCACTGAATTTTTATACTTTATAAGAAAAGATAAGTCCATTCAGCCTCAAATGCTCTTTATGCCAGCAGGCAAAGTATATGCATTAGCAAAATGTCTAGAAATGGCAACTGAAGAGTGAATCTTCCCCCAAAATGTTCTCATGGTTTTTGACCAGACTCTCTTCATGTGACATTTTTCTTGACTTCTTCCATTACTTTACTTCTAGTCTTACATTTGGCCAACATAGTATCATCCTCTCCTCACCTCAACTAAAAGCTTAGTGTTTATTCTGTTCTTAAACAACAAGCATGCTTCTGCTTGTACATACCGATAAAAATGTTTTAACTCTTGGGTAGTGTAGGTTCATCAGTCTACTCTAATTCTGCACTGATCATCCATTACCATTAATTGTCAATAACCACCCGAAACCAAAGGCAAGCTCTGCTAGCATCCTTAGTGCTGTTCTTTTTGCTATTTTCACTGTTGTCACACTAGTTTGATAGTCTTACTACAAAGGCCAATTAAACTGAGCTATTTGGGACCATAAGAGAAAGACAATTTAAATGTTAATTGTTTTAACCAGTGTCTCTTACTACAGATTTCTTTTGCTCAATGTCTTAATTTTCCCAGTAACATAGTCTGGCTATCTCTCTGATCCATTTCTGTTATCTAAACTGGAAACAGTCTCTTCTGCCTGATTTTCACTGGAATTGTCTCTCTGTATCATTTTATCCTATGTCTTCATCCTTTTTTCCTCCTTTTGCTTCTCAGTTCTATTAAAAAAAAAAGTACAAGGCAATCACTCAATCCGAAATATTACCTTATAACAAAATACAAAACTACTGGACAAAATAGTAGATTTCCATTCAGTGTTTTTCCACCCCAGCCAATAGGTTAATCTCTCTGTGCTTTTGAGATTTTTTTTTAAGGTCTCTCTAGTGCTGGAAAACTAAAAATTTTAAATGATATGTGGGTAGTTGAAGTACTTACCTATGGAATCCTTTTCTGATTTTGCTTCTGTCCACTCTGGAGGCCTCTCACTTTCATCATGATCTGATTTACTTGCTTGTTCCATGGTGCAGTGCCCCAGAATAGCATCCAGTTCATTAAAAAATTTCATACTTTTACTCGTACTCCCTGAGTTTTGGGCACTTTTTACACTCTTGTATTCATGTTTCAGATTTTTGTATTTTGTCCTGCACTGCTTCCAGTCCCTGTCAATTCCAAACTTTTGCAGTCTAGCAGCAACCTGTTCAAATATTCTTTTATTTCTCACTGTCCCTTCCAGTTGCTGCTGGATATTTTTGTCTGACCATATGCGTATCAAAGCTCTGACTTCATTAACAGTCCAGTGTTTTCCTCCTTCATTTGCTACTGTAGGAATAAAAGCTGGTGGTTTGGAAGCCTCTACTGCTGATGCTGGATTACCTGCAGTGTCTGGGGTAGGGGAGAGACACACATATTTGTTACTTGCATTGGGTGGTTGGGGTGGGGAAAAGACAGAGAGAATGGGAATGAAGGATGCTGTTTCTCCAGAGAAAGAAGAGCAGAGGTGACTTTAAAATCAAACGATTGGTTATTAATTTGTCAGCATTTCTGTTAATTCTGATATAATTTTTGCTTTCACTTAAAGACAGATATTAAGATAGCAAATGTACATTTAATTAATCTAAGAGGAACATATCCTTCTTCTGTGTCCTAATACATTAAATTTTTTCCCATAAGACCTTTGGGAAGAACTGCTTTGTCCTTCAGACAATAGAGAGGAGAAGAGTACTGTTGGGGAGATGGGATGTGTTGCATGAGCACAATAATGAATTGGTCCTGAGTCACTGACACTAGCATCAAGACTTAACTTTCTGCATTCATGCCATACTTCAGTTTTTACACACATGGAAAGATTTAACCTGGGTATGGTTCTAAAGAATCTGATCCTTCTTTCTTAACAAAGCACCCCAGTTCTGGGGAGCAGAGGAATGGAGACTTTTGCTTAAGTCAAACATTCGTGTGATAGAATCCAGTTCTCGTGGCATAGAACCTGCACCTTTCTCAGGGCAAATCAATCAAAATCAGATTTTAGTGAAAATCAGTGTGAATTGTCTTACTCTGCAAAACTAGGATATTTTCTCTAGTCTACAACTTTGTTTTTTAACATTATGGGATAGAGGTTGCCACCCATACAATAACTTAAAAACACTGAAATATTATATATTTTAGGGTTTTAATATTTCTTTGTTTCTAGTTATGAATCTGCTTTAAGAATTGGTTTTGGTTATCAGATTAGTTTGGAAAGTGATTTCTTATGCATTTTCTAAAGCTTTGCAAGAATAACTAAAAAAACCCAAATAAACAAACCTGAAACCAATTCCAGGGTGTGATCAAATAAAGCAGCATGAAAAGGCACAGTAACTGACAGGTTTTTACAGTCATATTGCAGTGATAAATGCCCTTGTCAGTGTTTTTTTTCTGGAAGAGCAAACCAGAGTATGGGGGTTTGATACTTTATACCACTGAGATGTGTGTGATGGCAATAGTATCGGACCCTTGATTGTGCACAGAGCTTCAGTGGAGCATATTTATTATAACCTGTCTGGGGACAAACTTGCCCTAGATAAAGCCATTCTTTGCTATTCTCCATAATTCATTTTAGTTGTCAATAGGTTGTTCTAACAGATATCTTTTTTTTTATTTTTTTTTTTTTTTTACCTTATAGTCCTGGGTTAATCAGGACTCTGTAGCAGCCAGCTTATAGGCAGTGTAATTGAGAAGGGTAATTTTCAGGGTGCACATCAATTATGCTTTCTCCATTTCTTCTTGAGGGAGCGAAAGAAAATGCTGATTTAGTGGTGAATCAAACCATAGGAACTGCCACAGATAATAACTACCAGCATCAGATAGGCCAGAGAGGAACGGCCTATGGAAGTTGACAAGAAGAGAGGATGAACAATGCAAGGAGGTGCTCCCTACACTTCCCAGTCAAAGCCATAAAGCATGGGGGCATCTGGGAGGAATAAAGTTTCTCTACTCTTTGTATAGACCAGTATTTCTCACTAGTCAGTTCATTTTCAACTGAGCTCACTTTTGGTTGTGGATATTAGTTAAAATGAGTTCTGGTGACTCAGTGTATTTCTCGCTTATTCTGCTGTGTGCCAAGTGGAAAAGGGTTGGTTTGTTTGTTCTTCATTCCCTTTAAAACACATGCTGCTTAAAAATATCCTGCCTACAAGTACCACTTTGAAACAAAGTTGTTATGGTCAGTGCAAAACTTTTCCTTATATTTTAAAAGCATTTTAGTCCTAATTTGTCTTAAAAAATGTTTAAGCAGGATATGCATTATTTTCTTTTATCTGAAAGATGCATTTATGCTGTATTTAATCCTCTTCTAAACTTCCTCAGACTTGAGAAATCTGCTGAAATAAACCCAAAATATTAGGTATTATAGATACAAAGGGGTCAGCATTTTTCACTTAGAGGTTTCTGAGATAGTGCCTGAAACTTACAGACTAGAGGAGGTACTAGGGGAGGGCATTTTAGTACTAGTACATACTTAAGAGCCCATGCAATTGAAGTTATTTTGCTGACTTTGTAGAAAGCAGCTTCTTCAAAATGAAGGCTTTTCTGCTTGGCAGTGTGTTGAGCACTAAGAAATAAAAACATGTTCCTGTAAAATTTGATTCAGATACTTCCTGCATGTTTTGTTTATGTGTATGAAGTATTTTATATGTGCATAAATTCCAATTTATATTCTGGTCTCTTCCTTAATTTCTTTCTGTGCCAGGCAAGAGGGGTTTAATGTGTAACATAATAGTCATAGGCTTAGCCTGTGCCCTGTTTTCTTCCTGAATATGGCACCTTGCCTTGCAGATTTTGTAATGAAAGTAGTTGTAACTGGACTGGATTGTATACTAGGGCATGGAGGCTATATAAAAAATAAAAAGAGCATGTAGGAAATTCAGGACAGCTGCTGTTCATCCAGGCAACTAATCTGCACATGATTTGCTTAAATCTGCCTAAAATGTGATTTTGTTTCTCCGTTTCCTTAGCTGCTCCTTGAAAGGACTCACACCTAGGATGCTCTTCCTCTTTCTGTCTTGCCAGATTTATGCCTTTGCTTTGAAACTTTTCTGAGCAAAACTACTAGAGTAGGATGTTTTCCAAATGAGTTCTGTGACTGGTTGGACTAAACATTGCAGACCAGTCCTTGCTTGGAGAGGTGACTTTGAAGTTAAGCTGGAGCCCACTGCAAGTCTGGATTGTTCTGCGTTTCTCTCCTGGCTTAAGCCACTCACTCATGCTGCTTTAAGCATCCATGATTTAAGAAAATAGCTAGGGAAAAGCCACAAGCTGACATGGATATCCACGCTAGCATTTGGCATACTTTCCAGTGGCATTTGACAAAGTTACTGTGGTTGATGCAGTTAACCTGATTAAGCTATGGCATAGGATGTGTTTTGCATGCAGATGGCGATCATGCAGGTTTTGCATCATATACAGTGGTTAGTACCTAGTGCTGCATGACACTGCTGAGTGCTAACACTGGCAAGGAGATAGTGCAAGAGTGTGGCTGTATGAAAGATGCACTGATCAGAAACAGAATGACAGTGTTTTCAAGCTATTGGGAAATGCTCTGACACCCAGACTGCTTTTTAGTTTTTGATCTCTCTGTACCATGATACTATACCTAGTTGAACTGGTCTAGCATGAGATATAAAAAGTAGTGGATCTCCTGGAGCATCCTCATCATCTTCCAAAGAAACTGGTATTTCACCTGCGAAGGAAAGGGTTTTTCGATGAAAAATAAGTATGGACTAAATTAGCTTAAATTAGTTTAAATTAAAGTGTCCATATGCCATGAGAAGATCTTTATCTTGGAAATCTCGACACTTAATTTGTAGTTAAATTAAATTTTAAATTAATTTAGCCTGTCCTGATAAGGGGGACATGAGTTATAGGAGGCAAATCATTTTATGTCTTGTATGTGAAGCCTGTTGGAAATGCTTTTTAAAATTCTGATTGAAAGTGACTTGATTCTAGAGACTTGTATGCTCTTCTGACTCAGTATTCAGGGTAAAGTAGATAATGTAAAGTAAAAGACATACAAATAAAGGCAAACTTTGCACACAGATTCATAAAATCACAAATCCATTTCTGTAACAAAAAAAAATTCATAGAAGAGTATGAAGAAAACAAGGATGTTCTGCAGAGAGCTCTGGAAATCAATGGAATTCAATAACCCTATAGGAAGGGGGAACCAAAATACTCATTGTGACTTGACAACAGATGTATTTGTAGCTTACAGGATTAAGTCTAGCTTTTTCCAGCACAGCTTTTCTATATTTGTTTAAAAAGGAACATTACAGCAATCGCTATGTAAGTTTAAAAAGCAGCATATGTACGTCAGGTTCAGAAGCAGCTAGATTTTCACAGAGTACAGACTTGTAAGTTGTCCTTGGGTAGTGTGCTGTGTTCAACATAGCATGTTGACAGGCGGTTGGAAATGTTGATTCCTTGTACGGGAGCTGAGCTTCTGTGAGCTCCAGCCAGGCAGGGCACCAGACTCAAAGCTCGCAGCAGCTCTGCGGTGGAGCACGGGGAGCAGTAATGAGGCGCTGAGGCGCGGTCTGATGCAGCCTCCTACCTCTGACGTTGGTGAAATTGAAAACTGCATTTGAAAATGTTCTCCTAAATCCTCTTGACTTTGAGCAAGGCTCCCCATGACTCATAGATGCAGTGGCCTGATCTCTGACTGCTCCCAGCTGTCTGCCTGGCTTCCCTGGCAGGAGCTGCTGCTCAAGCCTTCACCTCAAGTTAACAGGACTGGCGTTTCAGCTGCTTAAGAGCAGCAAAGCAAACCAGAGAGAGGAGAATCAATTCTCTGCTGTAAATCTTCTGAGTGTGCCATAGGCACTAGCATGAGCAAGGTTACATTCTTATATTAAAAGAGAAACTTCTTTTATTTTTAGTAAGAAGAGTTACCATAAAAAGATATTACTATACCAGGAAAGCTACTCAATAAAAATATTACACAGTTGTTTAAAAAAACCTGTATAAAATACTGTCAATGACATGCTGGAAGTGCAGACATGGAAAACCATGTGTAAGTGGTACTTTTATGTCAGCATTTCTGAAGGATCTTCCCGCATTTTAGTAGCTGAGTTTTCTGCCAGTCATTGCTGATGCATTTCTGCTCAGGGATAATCTTTCTGCATTTGTTGAGGTAAAGTGAAGGTCAAGCAAGGTGCCCAGTGCCTTAATATTTAAACATAAAGAAGGAAATATAAAAGGTGTCAATAACTTCAATTACTAGGCAAGTATTTTGTAAATAATGTATTTAGTTTATTAATACTTGATTCACAAAATTGAAAGATCATTCATTTGAGCTCTAATGAAAGATACCATTTTTCACAGTGCACCATCACTATGTAGATTTTCTTTGTTGTTGATTAGTGGGATAATACACCAGCTGTACTTAAAGAGAAGTGAACGTGTTGATTTGTGTTTTTTTAATGATTATTAAAATTATAACTCTACCTCTGCAATGTGTTATGGGAGGACAGCATGAAACTCTCTGCTTACATTTCTGTATGTCCTTATGCATAAATTGTTATCTTTTCATGAACAAGCCTCGGAACTGGTATGTGTTGCTGCCAGGTTTGTCCTGAGACACCCCTCTCAGATTTGATTGAGATTTTCAGTAATAATTTTTTCAAATGCACTTTCAGAAGAAAACTGATTTTACCACATATGAAAAATCCTCAGGAGAACACTACTGAAATACCATTCAGTCCTATTAAAAAAAGTAGTCTATTTTCCTCCCTTCCTGTTCCTCCCCCTCCCCAGCAATCTCCCAGTATCTGAGAATGTAAAGACGTGCTTTGCATCTTTACATTAAGCATGTGTAGGAAGTCCGGTACTGAGGCTAAGCAGAATGGTAAATATATGGTGAATTATTTGGGAACATGCTCTGTCCTCTGTCATGCTTTTTAAGGAGACAAATCAGTATGGCTACCAATTTCTTAAAATAAGATGTTCATGGTGGACACATATTATTAGTCACAGGTTTTAGTTTGCTGATAGCATTTTGTTACTACCCAAGCCATAAACCTAGATATTCTTGATTCCTTCACCCCTTCAAAATGAGATGTCTCTGCCTCTTTTAGAAGAGGTGAGGGACCATTTTTCTCTCCTCTCCTGTAACACACTGTGGTTGAAGGGGGAAGCCCAGGAGGGGGCCTGCAGTCGCTGATGGGTCAGGAGTAGGGGGCTGCCTTTGCCTGTGCCAGGAATTGCCTTTCCCTCTGTGGGAGCGATTCCTGCAGCTCTGTCCCTGCCAAAGGACTGGAGAACGTCAGCTGCAGAGCCGCTGATGCCAGCTTTGCTTCACAAGTGCTCTTCAAAGTAGTGGGGAGGGCAGGCATCGTACTCTGACTGAGGTGGAGTAGGACCAGGTACAGTGTTTGTTGCTTGATTTGCATTCTTAAATAAGAAAGTCGATGATCTCACAGCTATTCCCTCAGCCCCTTGCTGTGAACGTATGCATGCATTCTGCATAGCTGCAAGACACATTTCTATCTTAGTGTGCTTCTGTTGCGGCTCAGTTCTGGTTGTTGTGAAAATCTTTGCATTTCAATTTTTGTGTTAGTGTTGCATTATTAGAGTTAGTTCCATTTAACTTTGGTTTATCCATAAAACTTGTTTGCTTTTATTTTTCTGGAGGGAGTAACAGAAGTGCTTGTGCAATCAAGAGACATATTTAATTATATCACCTTTAAAACCAGACTGTCCTAGTGCTTCAAAACAAAGCATGTCTCACCCAGGGGTAATTATTTTTATAGATACTATAGTATCCATAAATATCTATTGTAATTAACTTTTGCTGATTTAAATTTGCTGGAGGTCTAAAACAGATGAGAATTAGGATTACCAGGTGCAAACTACATCAAAACACAGAGGATAATCTAATGGCAGATCCTCAGATGTAGGACACTATCCTGATTTCACATAGTCCTCCAAGTGTATCAGCTTGTATTAGCCTCAGTTCTGCAAGTTTAAAAATAAAAATGGATTGCAATTCACAGTGCAGAGAGCACATTACAATATTATAAAATTGCCATTTTAATTTGAAGTGACTTTGGCAGATTAGAGGCTTTCTGATAGTAATGACAGATTAAGGTGAAGCTTTTTATTAAGGTAAACAATGAAAAATGGCAAATTCTTTTCCTCAAATCTGTAAAACACCATTGTAGAGGGAGACGTGGAATGCTACAAGGGCAAGCTCAATGTCCAGCTCCTTTCTTTGCCTTTGACAATATCCCCTGGCAATAATGTTGAGTTTCTTGTTTTCTTAAAATTAAGATACACAGTCTTAATTAATGTAAATTGCTACAGACCATGGGAACAAAATAAGCTTTTAATTTCTCTTTTTAGTCATCTTTTTTTGGTACTTATAACTATCATTGGGACTTATGCTTCAGTAACATTTAGGATGTGACAAGGAGATTTGAGTGATGTCAAACAGCAGATTGACCCTAATGAAATGTTAAGCAGAGCTTAAATGCATATGTAGAGAAGGTTTGAATAAAACAACAGATGCAAATAATTTAGTAAAACCAACTTCAGAATAAAGGCAGCTGTATTCACTTGGTCTGCTGCAAAATAGTCTGATTAAAAATACTGTAATTTTTGCTTTCACTGATAGAGTTTTTAATGAGAGATTATTATGCATCTGTTTCCTGAATATTTAAGTAAAACTGCTTATAAAATAATTTACCTTAAGTCATCACACTTAAGATGATATGCATATGAGAAATAAGAATAAAAATCCTAAATTTCACTTGTATTGCAACAAACAACGATTTTTATAACATCCTAACAGTTTCAACATTTCCTTTTTCTTTACATTTACATCTGGATTGGAGCGCTACAAAAATCTGCTTCCAAAGTACAGCAAATGAAAGGCAAAGGGAGCAGCTTATTTTAATTTATCATTTCCACTAATGCAGGAGCCTGGAAACTAGCAAGTACTCACGGAGGCTGCAGTACAGGCAGTTAGCATAATTTTGCTGGAATTACGCTGTATTTACAGACTTCGACACTGGTGGGTGCTAACATTTTATTCCCCTGCGCGAGGAGTGCATCCAGTCACTTCTAACAGCGCTGCTGGGGCTGAGCAGCCTCCGCTCCAGCGCCAGCCAAGTCGGGCTTCGGTTTTGTTCCCTTTGGGTTTTTAAGCAAAGAGAGAGAAAGAGAAGCAAAAATATTTTTTTACCTTGCGTGCTGTCTGTTGTGGGGCTTGTGTTCAGCTGCGTCTCAGTCGCAGAACACCTGCTGTTTTCTTCTGCTGCTAATTGTGTGACAGGCTCATATCGCAATATGGCATCCAGATCATGGAAAAACTTCATGGTTTTAGTGACATCCCCAGAGTTGTGGGCATATTTAACCGTTCTGTATTCGTACTTCAGGTTTTTGTACTTTGCACGGCACTGTTTCCAGTCCCTGCTCACTCCCAACTCCTGTAACCTTTTAGCAATGTAGATAAATATTCCTTTATTCCTCAGGGTGCCGTGCAGTTGCTTTCTGATATTTTTTTCTGACCAGACGCTTAACAAGGCTTTAACCTCCTCCTCAGTCCAGTGCTTCCCTGCTCCACTCTCCATGTTGAAAGTGACCTGGAAATGATTCACTATTTCTAGCCAAGATTTTGTTTCCTAGGAAACCAGACGGCTGGTTGTCAGTAAGCTCCGCCGAGATGAAAGGATCTAGTTTTACTGGCTCAAGCTGCCTGAGGGGAGTAACTTGAGACACTGCCAAATAAGTAAGCAGGCTCGGCGCTGGAGCTCGGCGAGGGAAGCGGCTCCGCCGGCGGGGAGGGGAGACCTCGGCCGGGCCGGGGCTACTGTGACTCTTTTTCGGGAGTCAGTGAGGGCACCGGGGTGTGAGAAGAGAGGCAAAAAGAGTCTGTTTCGTTCCTTTAAAAAAACCCAAACCCAACAAAACAAAACAGCATCACAAGCGCACTGCCCCCTTGTGGCCCGGCCTTTGCCGGGAGGCCCCGGGCAGCCCCTGCCCCTGAGGGACCACGGCCGCGGGACCGAGCCTTCCCCACAAGGGCCGCGTTTGGGATCGTCCTGCCCTACATCTTCACATCTAGTGCTGGATTTTGCCTCTGAACTGCGGGCCGCAGAGACACCCTTTTATATATTAGTGATGTTTTAATAAGAGCTGGCATACTTAAAGTCTGGCTCGGCTGGGTCAGTGGTTTGAGCGTTGGGGTAATAACATTGAGATCCCGTGTCTTTTGTCAGTGCTAAGTAAAAGATGTAATCCAACGCCTTGACCAGGGCCTTCCTTGGGGTGCTGCTTCCCTCTTCCTAGTGGTTTAGTTACTATTTAAAGAGACCATGACAGTATTAAAATTGAAATTTCCTGTAATATTAACATTGCAATTACAAGTTGCTGAATGCAGTGCATCAACCCTTAAGTTATTACTACCAGTCTTTATGTTTACAGATGGAACATCTTCCAGAGTTAAAGTAAATGGCTTTAAGAATATCCTCATTTCTGATTATTTTCTTTGAAGAACTGTGTCACTAACAGGATAAATTTGTTCAGATATGTGGGAAGTCTGGTTTGTTTTGTTTTCTGTAAGCAAGTGCTCTTTAAAATTTTTGCTTTACATCCAGCTGGGACTAGTAACAAATAAAGGGATTTTACAAACTGGAGAAAATTGGTAATGAGCATGTCATTTGTAGATTAGCACCCATTCTGTTGACTTTTGTGCCCAGTTTTATTGTTGCTTACAATAAATAATTCCAGTCACTTAAACTGAGTTAAACCAGTCCAATGCACAAATAGGACATTAGTTGTCTTTCCCTTTTTAAGAAAAAGATCTTTCCTATTCAGACATCATTGTATATGAGAGTAGACAGGAGCTCACCCATCCACCAAAGTCCTGATGAGTATTACAGGCACAGACAGGCACCTAGCAGCAGTTTTGTTACAGGCAGCACTGCCTTATTTCAGGAAGTCTTTTAAAGGGAGATAGAGCAGCCTGCACTGTTATCCAAAAAAAAAAAAAAATCCAGTATGCCTACCAAACCTTTTCATTGGATAAGGACTGGATTACAAGCCGTGGGCAGGTGCACAGTGTTCTGCCTGCCTTGGGCAGCGCAGCGTTAGGGGATCTAGGGTACACCCAAGGGACCCAGCAGGGGGAAGGGAGGACAGGCAGCAGGACAGGGAAAACATGCGTATTTCAGCTGAATCAGCTCTTCTGGTCAACAAAGCACAGCTGCCAGCCGGAGGCTGATGTTCTATAAAAGAAGTATTTCCATTTGCAGTGACACTTGTACATCAGATTTGTTTTGCCTGAGTTCAGAAGCTGAGATGCCCAACATTAGGTTTATGCACTCAAATGCTTTCATCAGAGGGTAGCTTTTAGAGGTGTAAATGCTGGTTTGTCTGCCCAAGTGCAAAAATGCAAAAGCTTCTGCATAGGTAGTCAGTGGAAAAGACAATCCATTCCCCTAAGCAACAACATCAGATTTTAGTAACATCTCACAGTCCAAAGCAAAAATAGAATAGCACTATAGAACCTAGTACTATTGCCTAGACTGTTATGCTTCTAAAAATGGCTTTTCCAATTAAGCATCTGTTTTTATGTTATGCCTGTACTGAAATAGAAGTCCAGTAAGAGCCTGAGCCAATGCTTATTGGTGGAAAGATTCCCACTGAATTTAGTGGACCTAGGCACAAACCTTTTGTGACTGCCTTGAAGTAAAGCATAACACAGGCAAGAAACCTAAAATTAACATAGTGATTATAAGTCTGTAAAATAAATAAGCCTACATTAAAATTCTATTTAAAAAACCCCTACCCATTGTGTGTTAAAATGTTTCATAATCATGTCAGTGCTTTATGTTAGTTTTATTTTGTCCATAGGGGCCAGGAGAGTGCTGGAATTGTTACAAGTGATGGCGAGTCATCCCAGACATTCAAAGTGCACAAGGTAAAACGCAAATAAATGTTCTGTATTCTTAAGTGAGATACATATAAGTTAGTTTTTGCTATAAAACAGTGTAGTTAGAGAAAAAGTAACACTGTTTTGATTTTGTCACTGAGAGTATCTCATTTTGTTATCTGTCTTGAGTGTATGTTAAAACAAACCTGCCATTGTCCTGATAGGTGTTTCTGTGCATACAGTGGTAGACACACAGCAGTTACCCAGAGCATGCTAATGATGTCAGAAAAACTTTTTACCAAAGTCACCCTGCACAGGTTTTAACTCTGCAGATTTGGAAGAATATTGATGCTCTTCTTGATCTCAAAAAGAAAAAAAAATCCTGTTATAGGCTGTGCACAAGGAAATGGATGATTAAATCTTACATTAGTGAGACGCAAGGAAGGGGCAACTACTTTACCCATAGATAGCAATAAACAGAATCTAAGACAGAATGGATGCCTGAGAAGGTCACAGAGACTTTGTCCAGCTGAGAGAATCACAGGGGATATTACAAGACATATAATGACCACAGCCTTAAAAGTATATATTTTTAGTAAGGGAATAGATTGTTCCCTGAAAATCCTCAGCACAAAAATGTAGATTGCTTTATTTAAAAACAGGACTAAAGGGATCTGATATACCACTGTGACACCTACTCAGCTTCTTTCTTTTCCTTAAGGTTCCATTAATGCTATATCAGCATTAAGCAGAAGAAGAACTTAGAAAGTCACCAGGAAAATAGAACCAAAATGAATCTTTTTATTTCTTTTTCTCCCAAAGGGAATGGGTCTTATAAATCACGTCTTCAATGCAGATAGTCTGAAGAAGCTGTACCCTTCAAACCTTGGTATTGGGCACACGAGGTACTCCACCTCAGGAATTTCTGAGCTGCAGAACTGCCAGCCTTTTGTTGTAGAGACTCTTCACGGGAAGATCGCTGTGGCACACAATGGGGAGCTAACAAATGCTGCACGACTCAGAAAGAAGGTTAGTACCTTCTTTGGGGGCTTTGGCATTGTTTCTTTCTGAGTGTGAGGCAGAAATGAGCAAGAAGGTTGCTGTGACTTTTCCCAAACTGTTTGGGGTTTTGAAAGAGCTCCCTAATCAAAATAGATAATTTGGGGGGTTAAAAATTCTGCGGAGGGGATTTTGCCTTGATATCTCTTTCTGGATCTGTTATAGGCAATTTCATATTTTCTCTTTTCTATTTTAACTCTTTTCCCAGAGCATGCACAAAGCTAATTAAATGCCCCAAACATGAATTTATGCCCTGAATATTGGTGGCATTAATTTTGGTTGCATGCAGAGCAAAGAAATGAGATGGAAAAGGAAAAATGTAGTACTAGTGTAGAAGATTGTCCAACCTCATTTTACATAGTTGGTTTGTTGGAAGAAACTTGGCATTACTACGCTATGATCACCTGAAGCACTGTAAAATATTTGTTCATTGCACCAAGGTGTTGTTAGGTTCAAATCTGAGCAGGGTGATGTGAGATTGTGTTTTTTAATGCTGGTAACACTTTTGGTTTGTGTCTTGCAAGCTTATGCGGCATGGTGTGGGACTGTCGACCAGCTCTGACAGTGAACTGATCACCCAGCTGCTGGCTTTCACCCCTCCACTGGAAAACGACACGGCCGACTGGGTGGCAAGGTGAGGAGCACAGGCTTCACAGTCAGCTCCAGTCATTAAACCTCAGCACGATGTGCAACTGGAAATGCACACAGCTGTTCGTGTGGCACACAGTTACATTCACCGTTCACCTGTGTCTCATTCCAGAATAAAAAACTTAATGAAGGAAACTCCAACGTCATATTCATTGCTAATCATGCATAAGGACATAATCTACGCAGTACGTGATCCATATGGGAATCGCCCGCTCTGCATTGGTCGCCTTATTCCAGTAGGGGACATGAATGGAAAAGGTAAACTACATATATATGTATCTATATATATCTATAAATATGTAATTATGTATGTATGTATGTGTGTACATATGTATGTATGAATCTCCATATGCATATACATAGTGTATGTGTGAAATCACTGATATAAGTAATTAAAGCTACACTTACTGAGGTGTAAGTAGGAATACGTGACACAAAAATCAGTTTTGAAAAATGAAAACAAGTTGGTAAGTAAAAAATCATCTATGGGAAGTGTGCAAAATTTCATTCCCAGATACAGGGAATCTTAGTGGCCTAATGATAGCCACAATTAGGCAGCCCAACTGTAATACAATTTAAATAATTCTCATTGCTGAAACAGGAAAGCGGGGATGAACAGAATCACAGAGGGGTTGAGATCAGAAGGGAGCTCTGAAGGTCATCAGTCCAAATCCCCTGCTCAAGCCAGGCCACTTAAACCCAATTGCTCAGGACAGTACCTAGAAACAAGTCTGGTTTCTTCCTTTTTTCTCCTATAGTAAAGTGGGCAAAAAAGTGCTGGATTCCTTGCAAAGTATCTCTTGAGTTCCAAGCAACCCAGTCACATGTAGTGACTGGACCATTACACAATGAGTTTATGGGAAAAATTCCTTGTGTTCATGTTCAGCCTTCAAATCAACCATTTTCCATTAAATGAGATTAAAATATCGTCACTTTTTTTTTTTAATTAAAATAATTCAATGACAAAGCAGTAAATGCTTCCATAGCTTCAGAAAACTGAGTAATTTTAACCACAAGAAAAATCACCAAGATTTTTTAAAGCATACAGACATCCCTACCCTATGTGACGCAGTTGGATCTTTCCTGTGGTTGACTCACAAAACTGTCATTGGAATTCAATCCAGCATCCATTGTAATCAAAAGCATCTATCTACCAACCTATTTAGCATAGGAAAAGTAAGGAGTTTCTTGTGTGAGTAGAAGTAATTGTGTCTACAGTCACTGAACTAGAATTTGAAAAGTTTGAAATAGTGCAGGGATAACAAAGGTAGTTACCTGAACTGTCTCTCTGCATGAGCTGTGAATACGATGCTGTTACTTTCACTTCTGCTTAGAACAGGTTTATGATGTTTATTTTATGGATTTGTTTGGGATTTATTTAAATAATAGAAAGGTGGAAACAATGGAATGCTATACCTTTTAGTTAGAAATTACGGTAGTCTTTAACTGCACACTTGACAACAATAGCAAGCCAGATACTGCAGCAAAAATGTGATTGTGGGGGGTCAAGGTAGCAAAAACCAGGGACTCTAACTGAAATCTTTCATTTCAGGAAAAGATAACACTGAAACAGAAGGATGGGTTGTCTCTTCTGAATCCTGTAGCTTTTTGTCTATTGGTGCAGAGTAAGTGGCCTGATTCTTACTTTATCTGAAAAAGGTCTTCCTTGGCCAGTTGATTTTCTTGAACAAATGTTTGTAGAAAAAGTATTATGTGTGCAGGAAGCAACAGTAAAGACAACTACTATCATAAAGTAAATGCCTCTTACTTGTTGCATTATACCTGATTACCCATATAACATAATCATTTTCCCCTCATTTTCAGCAGCATAGTTGTATTACAAAATAATTCTTCACCTACAGAAAAGATACACTGGTAGCTCACAGGCTGAAATAACCTGAGTTGTAGCATATGCTATCTGGTAAGCTTTTTTAACAAGGCCTCCTTGTTAAAAAAAAAAATTAAATGTTTTCTGAAACTTCTTTGAAATTTCTGTTAAGAAAAGCTCACTATGTAGAACAATCAGCTGAATCGTGTGTATTTTCAATAAAGCAATTTTGTCTAAACTTCTGCTGTAGCTAGTGCTGCCTGCTACTGCTAGTATCTGACCAGTGAATAAACACAGATTTGCTCACCTCTGATTTGTATCTCCAGAATATTTCAATATTTTGGTATAGATTTAGATGTTAGACTAGCCACCTGAGGACTCACTAAAAGATCTAGAAAAACATTTAATGATGTTAAACACTTCAACATAATATACCTAAACTATTCCATACTCAAACCTAACTATTCCATACTTCTGCATATTTGAGAAATAGAAGGTACATTTCTAGTCAGCTTTATGTAATTTGGGGGTAGCTATCTGTCATCTCTAGACAGATATGCTTGTGAGGCAGGATTATTTTGGCTACCACTTCTATTCTTGATTATATTTCTTATACTGCACTGTAAGGTTTATTAGCTTTCATGAAAACGTTCCCTCGTATTGATACAGGACTATATTATTAAAATATATTCAGTCTCAATTAAGCCTGTACAGTATGTCTCACACATAGGACAAATACCATAATTCTCTGGTGCTAAGTTTAGTATTTTTACTTAGTTTAATTCTTTGGATATTAATTCAGACTGTTTTAGTAAGGGTCAATTGTCTTAGCATGTTAGTCTTAAGCATGTTAGCTTCAGGTCAAATCCTAAGATGGAAGCGAGTTGTCATATTAGGATGTTCAAAAACATTTTTTCTTGTCAGTTGCCTCTTGTTTGTACTTCAAAATTACCATCCAGCTTCAGGACATTTCTGACTTCTCTGTATTTCTTTTTTGAGGTACTATCGGGAGGTCCTTCCTGGAGAGATTGTGAAAATATCCAGATACGATGTCCAGACACTGGATGTTGTACGAAGACGTGAAGGAGATCCGTCAGCATTCTGCATCTTTGAATACGTTTATTTTGCAAGACCAGACAGTATTTTTGAAGGTACAATGATGTTACTTGCAGCGCTCTTCCCTAAACAGTGCGAGATGTTATCCTAGAGCACAGTGACTCTGGGATCATAGTAGAGGACCACTGAATATTATCTTACAGAGCACAGCTGGGACAGAATGGGCTGGCAAAGCTTTTGAGATAAAACTCATCAGGAAGAGCATGTAACATCACCTTCCTGTTTTCTGGATGTTGGTACAGCGTCAGATAGGCTGCCTGCATAATCCTACGGGAGGGATGGAAAGGGCCACAAACATGATTAAGGTAGATAAAATACCTTTTAAAAGTGAGAGACTGAAGAAAGGAACTTTATTGGTTCTTGGGGAACATTTTAAAAATGAGATTTGTGAAATAGGATTTACAAAATAACTTCATTTTGATATTTTTCTTTGCAATAAGTGTCATTTCAGGAATACGCTTGTAATTTAACTCCTAAATCTATGCATTATCTATGTACTTGGCACTGTCAGTGTAAAGCTTTTATTACTATTTTAATAGAAGCCCTCAAAATACTAGCCAGGACTCTCATATTGGGGAAATAACCTCTTCATTGCTTTCTAGGGACATGCTATCCAGTGTTCCAGTACAATTCCCCACCCTTAAAAATCCAGTTTCACCCCAAATTCCTTTTCTTTCATGATCACCTTACTATTCAGTATCCTCACTTCTCACATTCCTTAGTACTGCTGCTATAGCTTTTGCTGTGCCTCATCTCATCACAATACTCCCAGTCCTTTCCAATGCTGCAAATTTTTTTAGGACTTTAAATACTTCTGAGTCCCCTTATTCCCTTACTAAATTCAGGGTTATTTTGCTGACTGATTCGAAGTCAGTAAGTGGACAGAAGCAGAAAGAAGGATTGCATAAATTTTGTCTGTTGGAAAAAACAGTCTAAAATAGACTATGCATGTTATGAACAGGCAGGCATAATTTCTATTTCTTTCCTCCTGCAGACAGATTTTGTAATATCCACAGGACCTTTAGTTAGTTACCCCATTAGGGCCAACTGGATTTTAACTCTCCATGTAGTAATACGAATGTGAATGTTAAAATGTGACATTATGGAAGGAAATGAAAAATGACCTTATGCAAGTGACTGCTTATTAGTTCTGGAACTTTTCTCACTGACTTCTATGCCTACAACTTGACACAGAAAATCATACAGAAAACTCAGAGGAAATCTGAATCATGCCTACCAAAAAAACCACTTCTATTCTTAGGTCAGATGGTGTATTCAGTCCGCAGAAGATGTGGGCAGCAGCTTGCTATTGAAGCACCTGTGGAAGCCGACCTGGTCAGCACTGTTCCAGAGTCTGCAACCCCAGCAGCTCTTGGTTATGCTCAAAAGGTATATGTTACCTTGCTCTTTTTTTTCCCCCCAAGCATATTTATACACACATCTCTTTTTGTAATGTACTATAATGATGTGGGCTGCTAGAGCTGCATATTGATAAAGCTCTGTATCTTCAGTACACAGGCTACTCCTAATTGAGTCCCCTGCCTTTCTGTTTTTTCTGTCGTTATTCCTCTGTATTGAGGTATTTAAACATTTTTTGGTTACTATGAAGTCCTAATATCACTTTAAAAAACAATAACTGAGGCTAACAAGTCCTTCTATATTAATTCTGTTTAACTGTCTCCTGTTTGCAGTGTGGACTACCATATGTTGAAGTACTCTGTAAAAATCGGTATGTAGGGAGAACATTTATCCAGCCAAATATGAGGTTACGGCAACTTGGTGTTGCAAAGAAGTTTGGTGTTCTGTCTGATAATTTTAAAGGCAAACGAGTTGTTATCATTGATGATTCAATTGTGAGAGGCAACACCATTTCACCTATAATAAAACTACTGAGAGAATCAGGAGCCAAAGAGGTAAGTTAATTTTAAGCCAGTACAATACAGATGTAAATAGAAGTTGATGGGAGGTTAAAGCACAGGGGCTTGTCTTCAATTGTACTGTACATTTTTGCCTTATTTAAAAGGGCAGATGTGGAAAAAAACAATGGCTAGTGTGTGTTTATTGTGGTTAAGAAGGTTTTTTGTATGAGTGTGACTTCTGGGTGATTGAGGTGACAGGAACAGGTCTCCACTTACAAAGCATTATCTGGCAAATAAAAAAAAATAACGGAATACAAATCAGTTAAGATCAGAAAACCAAGTATTCCTGATGTGTGACTTGTGGAAGTGCAAAAAGTACAACCATATACTGCTGTAAATACCACATATCTTAAGTCACCAGAGTACCATTTTTTAATTGACTAAGACTTTTTAAGCAAAACAGTGTGCAAGTCAGTCACCGGAGCAAAAATGTCCTGTATAATGTTTGATTTTGTAAGCTGAAACTTGTTTATCACAAACTGAACAGCACAGAAGAGAAGCAAAATCAGGATGGAACCTTCTAAGAACATTAGGAAATACTGTAAAAAATAAGTTCTAAAACTGTCATACCTTCTCCTGATGTGTTGGCATCTGAAAAAAACTTGATCTGCTTTTTAACCCTTCAGTGATTTCTTTGCAGAGCTGTACTCTGTTCATTATAATTTTGCAGAACTGAGACTTTGCTCTTATGTTATGATCTCCTAACTGTCAACTTACATCAGCCTGTTTTGAAACTATTTTTATTCAGGTGCACATCCGTGTAGCTTCACCTCCCATAAGATTTCCTTGTTATATGGGAATAAACATTCCAACTAAAGAAGAACTCATTGCCAACCGACCTGAATTTCATGATCTTGCAAACTATATAGGTAAATGCTACTTTATTTTTTTTTTCCTTGTAAGAGTTGTCAACTGTATTTTATAATTACTTCAAAATAAAGCAGAACATTTCAAGGAACCAGTGGCAAAACTCACTGAAGAATTGTAAGGATGGTAAGCTAGGTTTCTGCATTGTGAGTACTCCATGGATCAAACCAATTCAGCTACATACTTTTTTTTTAAACACAGTTAAGGAATCTGTATTTGTCAAAACAATAGAAAGTATTAGAATAATTGCATAAACATAAGTTGCAAATAAAGTATGACAACAAAACTTTCTAATACTTAAAGCTCCTTCTGAGAAACTTGACAAATGTATTCAGAATTTGTAAACACCCACTGAATTTTCTACAAATTGACATTTATGTAAATAATTTTAACTGCACTATATATTTCACTTTGAATGAAATGACATTTGAAACCAATCAAAGAATATTAAAATCCTTCTGAGATTTTAAGTTGTGTTTGCAGCAGAACAAAAGAAAGATCAACAGTTTATGTTCCACTGTAAACTCCCAATTTCCTGTATTAAATACTTACTTTCACTGTCTAATACTGTAATGAAACCTTTTTCCCAAAATTACTGTGAAACTGTATGGAAATATTTCAAGTTTTTAGGATCTCGTTGTTAAGTTTTATTCACCACATGATTGCAAAGGATAGTAAACTAATAATATGGAAAGGCTATCAAACATTCCTACTGCTAGAAAATTTGCATGAATTCCATAATGATTTTTTTTTTTTAACATGATGGTCCTTCCCCTCTTCTGGGTCCCAGAGAAGCTTGGTAGTCCTTGGTGCTCAGATTTGGGAAGCACTGGCCGCACACACATCTACTTCCAGGGCTGAACTAAGATTAACTCAGTGAGACAACAGGGAGTTCAGGGAGTCTTAGTACACACTCTGGACTTTGCTTCTTTTTGTAGTTATGTGTCACGTATTTGTTCCCAACAGAATCTTCTGTCCAGATATCAGTGAGTCTGCTCCCTGCACAAAGCATTTGAGAAGGGCAAGACATACTACAATCTTAAAATTTTTCAGTTAGTCTCTTTTATAATCCATATGATAATGTGACTGCATTTCAAAAGAGCATAGCATTTGGTACAATATTGCAGCTTTAACTGATGATCCTTTATTTCCTCTAGGAGCAGACAGTGTTGTCTACCTTTCTGTGGAAGGGTTGGTATCATCTGTGCAAGAAAGCATCAAAGCAAGACAAGAGAACAACCCTAATACCCATAAGTCATTTATTGGAAAGCTTGGTCATTGCACAGCATGTCTCACTGGAGACTATCCCGTTGAGCTGGAATGGTGAACTTTTAGTGGATGGACATCAATTCATATGTTGTTGAATGTACCTTCTTCAATGATGCCTTCTTCCTAAATAGCTTTCTTGCATTTAGGTCAAACAGAAGCCTTATGACACCTAACTAATTACTGTTACTAAAACACATCTTTAAGTAAAGACTTACAGGAAGTCTGATGTGCTGATGAAAACAATGTAAGCAGATTAAAATACAAAATCATACAGTTTTGATGCACAATTGTGCCTTCTATTTTCTCACAAAATGCTATAAAAACCAAAGGTTTTTTAATTATGTAGAAGTCCCAAAGTTTGTTGTTTTAGTCTTGCCCTAAAAGCTTCCCCATTAAGACTTGTTAACAAAGCACAAATCGTGTGAGGATGCAATTTCAAATTATCAAAGTCTTAATGCAAAAGTATCTCAAGTTCCCTTTTCTCCTTAGGAAAAGTACCAGATTCTGAAGAATGAAATTGCTTCCTCAGCAGTTGTTGCTTAGGCTTTATAAGGATAGAAGTATCTAACTTTTCCATACAGCCTTTTTTGGTTGAGGCCTTTGTAACAGATTCTATGCACATGATGTCTAACATGATTTTTAAAAATGAAGACTCAGGGAAATGCTCAGCCAAAAGCTCTCTAGTTTTGTAACTTTAAAAATTCTATTTTAGAAGTCATGTAATTACATTATCTTTGTGTGCTTCTATCAATTGCCAAGTGTTGAAGAAAAAAACACTTGGCACTCCCATTCTTTTTTTTTCTGTTTTATGCCTTGTTTTCTCTGGGATAAGTCTGACAATTTCTGAAGTGTACTTTTCATTTGTCAACATCCAAAGTAAACTAAAAAAACCCCTAGCTTTCCATACTTAACAGTAAAAATTATGTATCAAATGAACATCATGAGTTGTTTTGGATGTAGTCCTATTTTACTACATTACTCTGTTAGAATAAATGTAATGTGTAAAAAAACTCAAGTGTTCTGAAGAACCATTAGCTGTTAAATGCATTGTGTTTAATTAGTTACAATTACAGAGTTACTGGCATATAGGAAGATCACTTGGAAAATGAACCACTAGCTGAAAATCGAAAAGCACCTTTTCACAACTATCACAAATTTCCGCACAATTTTAAAAATATTTTGTATACCTCAGTCTTTCTCACTGAATACCAGCAACTTAATTTCAGATTTTCTATTAATTATTGTGTATTTTGGCCTTGTAATTGTTTGTGACACTGTTAAAAAATAAATAGAAAAGTTCAATAGCTCCTTCCTTCCCCGTCATCTTCCATATAGTTGAGGATTACAGGATTGATAATTAAATTCAAAAGGGAGTTTTAGGTGGGATTTGTAGCAATTGCGCCTGATTGACAATCACACCAAAGAAGTCCTAGTTTAAAAAAGCATGTAAATACACATTTTAATGAAGTCAAGACTGTGACTTGTGCACTGGAATCAGAACCTACTTGCAGCCAAACCTATGGGAGAACCTAGACCTGGTGAGCATGGAGGTGTTACTGGCTGCTTCACCAGTGCCCAGATCTGCAGACTGGGGGGGATGTACGTGGATCTCTTCTAATTAGTAAGTTGGTTTGTTTTAACAGGACCATAACAGTTCGTCTGGCCAGTAAATTGAACAAAACCAGAACAGTGTGGACAGTGACTACCCCCTCTTCCAGGTTGCTAGGAAGACGTATGAAAAAAACCCCAGAAAAACTGTCATGAACAATTTTCACTGTTCTTCTTTCCCAGCCTCAAAAGAAAACAATTTTTTAGAAGTCTAGTAATAATTGCTTTAATGTGATTTGAGCATTGGGTGAGTGGCATAATTCTATTTTCAGAAAACAATATTCCCATTGCTTTTTCCCCTACTCCACACCATGCAAATGAAATTGTCTGTTAATCTGAGCACTGTAATTTTTGGATGCACTGCAGTGCTGAATATTATGTATTTTTCAGGTTAAAGAGGAGATACTTTTCAAATGTCATTCTGTTCTGACAGCTGGATTTATGTTTGAGGTTACGACCCTCTTTATCATATAGAGCCAAACACACACATCGGTGAGTGTGGTGAAGGAGACGACTCTGGCTTTAGGTGTCGCTATTTGCATTCATGTTTTACTGTGAAACCGTTTCGGCTGTGTTATCAATGTGCAACTGTACCAAATTATCACTTAAGAAAATGTGACAAACAGTAGAAGGCCGACGTCTTAACTTCTCCCATGCAAACATTAAAATTGGTTGAAAACTGGTCTTGTCGTTCTTTCCCTCTGATGGATCACCGGCACGATGCACAGAGGCTTATTTAATAAGGACACCTTGAATGCGCCTCGGAGCCAAAGCAAATCATTTACGCATTTACGGTGAGGGTGGTGAGGCACTGGCACAGGCTGGATGCGCCATCCCTGGGAAGGGCTCAAAGTCAGGCTGGATGGCCATTGAGCAACCTGGTCTACTGAAATGGGTCCCTGCTCACTATGAGCAGGGTGTTCGAGTAAGAGGATTTTTAAGGTCCCTTCCAATCCTTCACGTTCCATGATTCTATGACTTCGTGTCATTAAATCACGCACGCGGCCCCCAGGGCAGTACCGGTGCCCCTCTCTCAGCACGGTTCCCGCTACCTTCACCCGCACTCCCCGCTGGCGGCCCCAAATCGTATCGTGGGGGCAAGCCCAGCCCCGGCCGCCGCCGTTGGCCCCGCCGAGAGCCGGGCGTGGGCTGAGTGCAGGGGCCGCTCCAGACCATAGCCCAGGCATTGCTGCAGGGACCGCTCCTGGGATGGCCCAGGAACGTCCCGCTCCCAGGAAAGGGAAGGGGGGAACTCCCGCCCCACGGCCCGGACGTGACATCCCCGGCCCGCCCGCCCACGGCCGCACCACCGGCAAGAAGGTCGTAGCACCCTCTGGGCAGCAAGGGGACTACACAGGGGGACGGAGACGAGTAAACTGTGAACGTGAGGGGGGAAACCCTGGCCGTCGCCCAAGCCATCTGCATTTGTTTTAGCCCCTTTCCCGTGCCTGCTGGGGACAGCGGCGAAGGCTTTGGCGCACTCGCTGTTCCTCTCTCCCACTCTCCTTCCCTCAAGAAGCAATGGCGCAAGGGTCCGGCGGAGCAGGCGCGGCATTAACGCGTCGCGCCAATCGTTGCCGGGCGGAGGCGGGGCCAGGAGGGCGCCGGGAAGTGCCGCGGCCCGGGATCCCGGGAAGCGCCAGGAGCCGCCGAGCCGTGCCGTGCCGAGCCGTGCCGAGCCGAGCCAAAACGGGGTAACCTGAAAGAAGAGAGCGGGGGGTCATAGCCTGTATCCTTCCGGTTACCCGTCCACACTTGGCGGGAGGGCCGGCGGGAGAGAAACGGTACCAGCACGAGCAGTGCCCTAAAAGTTCTCGTGCTGGGGGTTTGTTTTTGTGTAAAAAGGATTAGTATTTCACAATTCCATTGAAGGAGTTACTACTTGATTAAGCTGTGTTAATGAGGTTGTTAATTCAGTGATGCCCAGCTTTAAAAATAAAAGCGTAACGGTGAGGAACAAATTACCTCTGCACAAGTCAAGAATGCAGCTTTGCACGTTAGTCTAAGGCGTGCTAGACCTGTGTATTCTCTGCCATGGATTGATTATTTTTTTCTCCTTCCTGGTAGTGTTTTGCGTGCCTTTGTGGTGCGGCCGAAGTGTTGAAAGCAAGGCGGTGACATTGCGGTCCGGTTGGTCTGTGTTCTTGCAGGGGACCGGAGCGATGCAGCCGCGATGCTGCTGCAGGAGCTGGTGACTCGAGCAGCCGGCCTACACTCGGACAGAGCCGCAGTTTGGTTTGATGGATGCACTGGGAAATCTCCGGCCTTCTACACCTACGCCACGGTGGTTGAGCTTGCCGTGGAACTGACGGCTTTTCTGCAAAAGCACTGTGACCGCCAAGGCAAATGTGAAATAGGCCTTTACTGCTACGCAGGAATAAACCTGCCGTCTTGGATCTTAGGGTAATGGTTTTGAATGCTTGCACTCTGTGTTGGTTTGTTAAGGATCATCTCTGTTAAAGCAAATTTTACTGGTTTTTTGTATTTTAATAACCACAAAAATTTAGTAATAGCATAGTAGTGCAGTCAAGGTGCGGGAGTCTTGCGTCACTTAGGGAAAAAGATGGTAATGTGCCAATCTTTTGAAAAGCTGTTGCTAAAATATTTCTGAATCTTGTCTTAAAGCTGTAAACTGTCTGTAACTGCATCCCTTCCTTAAAAGTGATTTAGCATGTTTATAGAAATACAAAAAAAATTAATGACTAGTATTTTTGTTCTGCTTGTTTAAAACTTGAAGTGATCTGACAGAAAACATATTGAGAAAATGACTGTGCAGGGTTTTTTAATGTATTGTCTTGCTGGCAAAAAAAAAATATGCTCTAAATGCAAATTCCATGTTTTAAGCTAAATGAACGTACATTTAATGTTCCATTACAAATATTACAGAAAGAAATAATGAGCAGTGTTACACTACAGTGCCATTGATTAACTAATGGCTAGGAAGTTGAAATGCCATGTGATCTCAACACTCATGTTAATCCAGCAATTTTTAAAATCCTGCTTCTGCTGATGAATTCTTATGTTTTTATCCCTCATATAGGTATTTCTTGCATTTCTAGCATTTATGATGGAACAGACAATCACAGGATCACAAGCATATTTTTTTCAGCTGATGAATACAGCAAAAATTGTGCTTCCTGGGGGCATGGCCTGTGTTGGTCTTTTCCTGTTGTTCTCACCTCATGTAAAATACACAGAGGCACCAGAAGACGTACCACAGTGGCGTATAAGCATTTCAGTGGAGTGGGCAAGCACTGTGGTCTTAAACCTCCCACAAGCGCTGAGGAACTTTCTCACCAGTCAGGAAATGCTTTTGCCCCTTTGCAGCAGGTTGCTCTGAGCTGTGGTGCAGGCACCATCCCTGGAGGTGTTCAAACCTCTGCCTGCCTCGGACAAAAGACATCCTAGTGCATGATAAGATTTTTCTTATGCTGTGTTCTTTGCTCTCGTAGCAAAGTGTTTTCAGTGTGCAGGCTTTTGGTGCTTTTTAGAATACCTTTGTATATGTCGTATATGAGTAAATGGAAAGGTTGTATTTCTGTTTCTAGTCAATACCAGAAGGTTTTAAAATGTGATGCTATTGATGTCAGTGGTACCTTTTGTCATCTCTGACTTGCTCAGATAGAAATAATATTGATGTTTTCATTTAGCTTTAATCTTTTCCCTTGCTGTAAAAGACCAAAAGGCAACACTGGTTTTCATCCTACTTTGTTACCACCAAGATCTTTAAAGTTATATTATGACTACATTTTCTGGCCCAGGCAACTATAAAAATATAAAAGAAATTTTAGCAAAATTTAAGAGGATTTTCTTATGTTTTTTAAAATTATTTAAAACACTTGTGTTTTATTAGAATCCTTCAAGTTCCAGCTGCCTATTTACCTATTGATCCAGATGCACCACCAACCCTATCCACTTACTTCATGAAGAAAAGCAATCTTCAGTATATTCTTGTTGAGAATGACAAAATAAATGTAAGTGTTCAGGCTTCTATAGGAAGCATTAAAGGGCAATTTAGATGCGTAGATATGCAGATTGAATTCTGTTTTAATAAGCTTGGATGGAGTGCATTTGTTTTTTCATGGCAAAAGGTTGTCTTTCTTATTAAAGAAGAGAACATCTTTAAAATCAGAAGTACAAAAATGCTTCTCTCTTCTTCAAAATAATTGCCCTCTTTCCTGTTACACTGTTGTTCAGTCAGTCTTGTTGGGCACTGATATTGGAAGACTTTTCCAGAGTTGTTTCTTCATGTGTCAATGCTAAGAGTTGGAAATCTCCAGTAGTTAAAAAAGCTCCTGCATTTATTACTTGGGTTTCTTTTTGTCTAACTTGTCCCTAATCTTATGCCATCACTCACTGCAAAGGGAATAGACAAGTTACAATTCAGATTCCTTGGTCTTCTGCAGCATTCTTTTTTATATTTTCCTTTTCTTTTTTTCATTTGCTCAGATAACTGTTTATTTTGCATTTATGAAGTCTGTGTTCACTCATATGTAATTTTTAGATACATGAGCTTATAACTGTCTGATGTGTGTCCTCCAGAAGTAGAGGTGTGAAAAATCACAGCTTGTTTGTATGAAATGCTGTTTCCTATTTCATTGCATGCAGTAGCACAGCAACAGTACCTCCTGAGTTCCA
The DNA here is from genome assembly GCA_013400315.1 of Bombycilla garrulus. Lineage (NCBI taxonomy): Eukaryota > Metazoa > Chordata > Aves > Passeriformes > Bombycillidae > Bombycilla > Bombycilla garrulus. Next base: position 643,967 of record VXBU01001741.1, read on the forward strand.
CTGTTTGAATTATTCGTTTTCTCTTGCAGAAATTCCGGATGACCCATGCTGGCTGTTTTGACCACAATTCCTCTGCTATTGAACATATTGGTTTAACTCTCTTCCAAGTGAGCTCAAGCAACACAGATTTCAGTTCAGAAGTAGACAATGTGAAAAGTAAATGTGAACCTTTCAAAGCTGTGGATAACTCGCAGACGGGATATACTGTTTGCCCAGATCAAACCGAAGTAAAAACACCAGGAGCAGAAGACATGGACGCTGGCCAGAAGGACACTATAGCATATGTCTTGCATACATCAGGAACTACAGGGACCCCCAAAATAGTCAGAGTGCCTCATAAATGTATAGTGCCTAATATTCAGCATCTGAAGTAAGTGGGGTTTTGTTTTCCTTTCAAATGCTTTTACAAATTTAATTATTTTAGGATTTTTTTTAATACTTCAGAGAAGTGTACCTAGATTTTTTGCTGACACAGCTTTACTTCTTCTTCCTTATCCACCTTTGTGAATTTTTTCTTTTATTTCTAAGTAGAGTCATATAATACTTTGTTTCTCTATCAATATTATACTTAAATGGTGCTTTGCCTTCATTTCAGAGCGTTGTGCTTCAAATACTACACTGTTGCTCTAAGTTTTGTACTATCATCTGGCTTGTGGCTTAAAATAAATAGACAAGAAAATTAATAATTTTTTCAATAATTTCATTCTTTAATCATTTCAGTTATATTTACTGTGTTCTGTATTCTTAAGTCATAATTGCTTTTTAGGCTACCTAGGTTTCTTTCTGTTTCATTTCATGTTAAGATAAATCTGTTGTGGAAAATACTGTATTTTTTCTTTCTCATAATTTCTTTTTCTTTGCTTTTTCTTTCTTTATATTTATCCTTTTTTAATGAGCATCTATTAGTTGAAATATACCTTTCAGTGAACTCTATTGATGTGTGATATGCTGAGTAACTTCATGAAACACATCATTAGTGAAATTAACAGTTACAGTCCAAGAGCTCTTGCTCAAATTACCTGTCTACGTATTCGGAGCCCTTAAGATCTGGGAAGTTGGGAAGGTTTTTTTGACTGTGTGCATCAGATTTGTAATTCTTAGCTTTCTTATTTTAGATCCATATTTGAGATCACACAGGAGGATGTGCTATTCCTGGCTTCTCCTCTCACATTTGACCCGTCTGTGGTTGAATTGTTCATGGCTCTGACAAGTGGAGCCTCTATTCTTGTCGTACCAAACACCGTTAAAATGATGCCTGTGGAGCTTTCTGCTGCTCTGTTTCACCACCACCACGTGACTGTGTTGCAGGTAGGCAAAATCAAAGTGTCTCCAGTGTCTTGCTTCTCACTTTTTCTAATGTGTACTACTTTTTCATCAGCTTAGAATCTAATGTTAATAGGACAGGAGTGTTTTTGCTCAAAGGCAATAGCTATGCTTTTTGGTGTAGACTGTTTGTTGTCTAGAAGATTACCATTTGAACATCTTGTGATAGAAAACACTGAGCTAAAGATTATTTTAAGAAACCTTTACTTGTTAAGAATTAAATTAATTATCCTGTTAATTAAACTTCTTGTTCTGAAGAATCTGGTAATAAATTGTTACAGACATTCTAAGCACTTTTTAATGGGCTTGATCTTGGAGTCTTTCATCATAAAAATCTTTTAAGTTTTAATGTTAGTTTTTATGCTAACAGTACCACTAAACCAGTGCTATATATGGGGTTGTAAAATGTCTGTTATTCTTACAATAATGAGAATAAGGTAATAATTGATTTTAGAGCAATACTTACTGTTTTCCTGTCACCTCCTTCTATGAGGTTTCATACATCTCTTATGTCTTAAAATAGGTTATCTCCTATATGATTTCAATTTTAATACTTGTAAAGTTTTTAAAATTTACTTTAAGCATCCATCATGGCTGAATAAGCCTAGCCTGTACCTGTAGTCCTGTCCTGTTTCTCTTGTCCTGTCACTTGCTACCTAGGAGAAGAGACCGAACCCCGCCTTGGCTACATCTGCCTTTCAGGCAGATGTAAAGAGCAAAAAATGTCACCCCTGAGCCTCCTTTTCTCCAGGCTAAACACCCCCAGCTCCCTCACCTACTTGGAGGATTTGTGTTCCAGATCCTGTTCTATTCCCTTTTTTAGTTTTGTAAGAATTGTGATGGCTGAGATTATAAGGTGTAAATTTAAAATTAGTGAGGTGCTGGCTGAAGATTCCATAGCAGAAAAAAAATCCATTAGTTTCAAATAATTTGTAACTATTCTCTGCTCTTATTTTTATTTGTTAGGATTGCTATAAATGGTATAGATTAACCTATGATATACAAGTTTCATGATCAGTTTAGCTCAGTTACTTTTAGAAAAAAAATTCGGAGATATTGATCTCTATGAAAAAGATTTTTTAACTATGTCTTTTAAGACCTTTAAAGATATATTTGTTAAGCATGTTAAGCAGTAATAGAGAAAGGCAAAATTTTGTGAATGAAGATTTTTGAAAAGTCGTTCTAAGAAAAGTTTGATTTGATTTTGTTTTTTTGTTTGAGATCACTGCCCTAATCAATCAATGAAGGAAGGGCTTCTCTGCTGAATAATTGACAGTTGACAGCTTAACTGATGGATGAGTAATTTTATGATGTTTCTTAAATAATAGAAAGACATTACCTCCCCCCTTGAATTTTTTGAACAGACTTGAGAAATCCAAAAATAATTATAAGGGAGGGAAGAGTATAATTTTTTTCCCTTGTTTTCTTTTGTTTTGTTGCTATATTTTCACTGAAGTTAAAATTACCCGTTGAAAAAAGATGGTCTTCATCTATTACTAGAAAAAAATAACCTGGTAAGAAATAATCCCATTAATTTTGCAGTTCTCTTACTAGAAAAGTAGGCAAGAATGAGAGTGAAATGTGCCTGGTAAAATGATCTACTGTTTTTTTTTTCCTTTCAGTGAAAGGGCTCTACATCACTAATAGTTTTATAGAAGTAGTTGTATAAGGAAACTGGTTTGGGGCATTTGGGTTTTATATCTTTTTCCCCTGCTTATTTTAATGAAAGCTTTGAGAAAATCTAATTATTGTAAACTGTTCTATTTACGTAAATAAAGGGCAACCCAGAATCTCACATCCTAGGAATTTTTAGTGTTATGTAAGGTCTTTAAATATTCTATATGCAGATTAATCAGATCTGTAGGTTATATTTTTGCTGTAATATTCTGGAATGAAGGGAGAAAAGGCTCAAACAATAACATGAAGAGAATACTGTCTTGTTTTCTGTTTCCATGTAGTTAACATAAGAACTAATGTGCATACACTTGAGGTAGTAGCTGAGACACAAAGGGAACCTGTAACACACCTGAGTAAAGAAGAATATAGATTGATGCTGATGGTACTCATTAAAGGCCTCATGAGAAGTAGAATCTCACAAAACACCATTGTAATGGTTGATGCATAGATATTTTAAAGTACATCCATAATACCACTATGCAGCAGATAGGATAAAGCAGAAAGAGAGGTACAAATACACTGATAAAATGTAACAACTCTTTCTGGGTTTTTTTTTGGTGGGGTTTTTTTTTGTTTGGTTTGGTTTGGTTTGGGGTTTTTTTGGTGTTTTTTGGTGTTTTTTTGTTTGTTTGGTGGTTTTTTTTAAATATATATTTTTTTAATTTTTAATATGTATCATTAGGCAACACCAACGCTGCTCAGGAGTTTTGGAGCTCAGATTATTAAATCAAGAGTGTTGTCTGCAAATACTTCACTTCGTGTCTTAGCCCTGGGTGGTGAAGCCTTTCCTGTACTGAGTCTCTTGAAAAGTTGGAAGCACAAGGAGAACAAAACAAGTATTTTTAATCTCTATGGTATTACTGAAGTGTCAAGCTGGGCCACTTGCTACAAGATTCCTGAGGAGGTTTTTAGTGCTGATTTTAGGTAGGAAAATTCACTGTTCTCAATGGCTTGGAATGTGGGTGATGAAAATCACCAGAAATAGAACCTCAGTCTGCTGTTACCAGGGCTACTGGGTCCTCATGAGTGTTTGTACTGGTAGAAGTTACACTTGAGTTTTATGTAGAAACAAACTAATCCATTATCTCATGAGCCGGTAGGGACCTCCCCTATTTTAGCAGGGTGAATGACAGAAATTTGTCCACAGTGCTTCACCCAAGGTTTCACAGTAATTTTACTTAAACTTCAAGTACTTTCTTTTTATCATTTATCATTCTGTCATATTTCAGTTTCTGACTTTTTTGGTTGTTTGGCAATTTTTTCTTCATATTATTTTATAGAGTTGTGAATGGTACTTCCCCTTATCTCACTGTTTCATTTTCTCTCTGAAATGTATGATTATTCCATTCCAAACATAATAATTATACATGCAGTTTGAGTTGAATGTGTCCTACACATGGTGTAGGGATGGTTTGCACAAATGATGTGATATATTAACCTGGTGCTTAAACTCTTGAAGATTAAAAATGGTGGATTGTCATGAAGTGTTATTAAATTCTCATGTAAAACTAATTTTCTCTGAGTTCAAATATAAAATAACAATACTTTAATAACAGTATTACTTCAAATTAGAAATTGAACTGAATCCATGCCAAACTTATGTAAAGTTGCTTTAAGTTTTGCTTTATTTAAGAAAACGTATTATTTTATATTCCCACTCAGAAATAGCTTCAATATTCAATAAATGAGGTCCTGCAACTGCTTGAAGAGGCTGGAGAATGAAGGGGAAGGAAGGAGGAGTTGGTCAGTAGTCGAAGAGAAGTCTGTAATAGATACATGATACTGAAATAACAGTTTATTGTATTTCAGTCTTCTAGATCTTTTTCTGAGCTTCTCTTAACTATACTTACTAAAATAGAGTAAAAGCTCAAATTAGGCAGGAAAAATGAGTAAGGCAGTTACACATGCTTAAATTGGTTGACTTGATGGATTTTTCAATCCGGAAGACTTAAAAGCTAACTGAAATGCTTGGGATTCTCTCAGGGTATTTCACAGTCTATTCAGGCCTTATTTTCTGTAATACTGTGGGGTTTTCTGGTATATATTAGTGACTATTAGTGACTATGTGACCTATGCACACTGATGAGGTTTTTAATTTTTAATAAATTGATATCTTTTTAATGAAGAAGCACTTGTAGAAAGAAGTCTCAAGCATCTACCTTTGCTCTAATGCCAGTCCTTTAAAAAACTACATGATACCTAGTTTCTGGGACAGTTGTTTTGTGTTCAGAAGAGAAAGACTTCTACTTTTTCTCTCTAATATATTTAGAACGGATTTTCCTATACCTTTGGGATCACCACTCCTTGGAACAAAACTTGAGGTCAGAGATGCCAATGGATCTGCAGTTCTTGAAGGAGAGGGACAAATATTTATAGGTTATTTTATGTTTCTAATTCTTCTAAGATACTGTTCTTAATCGATTGAGTTTTAATAATACATTGATTATTTTATTTGATATTTGCCTGTAATTACACATTAATACAGTATTTTAAGTTCTGATTGGGCTGGGAACCTTCTGATTTTAAGTTGTTGGAATGATGAACAGGAAATTACCATCATTTTATCTGCAGACTATGCCTTCATTCTATTGATTTATTTTTCCCTTCTTGTATTTTGACATTCTCAGCGAAGTATTTTCTGTGTATTAACTGAACTAACTGCATTGCCAATATTGCATTGCAGAAGTTTAGACGTTGATAATAATATTACAATATTCTTTATAAGGCATGGTAAAGTTTAAGAGAATTTGATAAAACACTCTTTATAATTTTCATTTACAGTTAGTTATTTAATATATATGACCACAGTCTTTTTTTGTGTAGGTGGTGAAGAACGAATCTGCTTTCTTGATGATGAAGTAACTGTGCCACTGGGTACAATGAGAGAAACAGGGGATTTTGTTAGAGTGAGGAATGCAGAGTTGTTCTTCTTGGGTCGGAAAGACAATCAGATTAAACGTCACGGCAAACGTTTCAATATTGAGTATCTGCAGCAGGTAAGTGCTCACATCCACAGAGTAGAGTATGCCACTACAAAAAGGCAGATACAAGGAACGCATTGTTATCATAAAAAATGGGTGTTTGCTTGTTTTCAGATGACTTTTGGGAATCTAAAGGAATTTGAGGGTGTATTACAAAAAATCTAGTCACATAATTTAGGGAGGAGTTTGTTCTGAGTTCTTGGGAATCTGTTTTGTTGTATGGTTTCTTCCCGAAGAATTGAGAACTGTATAAACATCTGAAAAGTACTGAGTGTAGTGGTTGTTCTACAAGACTGAGGGTCAGACTCCTGGATTATATCTCGTTCATGGGATTGTGGCAGATAATACATATATATCTCTGAGTACAAGCTTCAGCTACAAAAGAAGATATTTTGTAGGATGTTATGTAGGAATATGAGAAAAATACAGTTTTTAAAGGTGTGCACTTTTTTCATTGTTTTTTTTTGCTTCTTTTACTCTATTGGTGAACTGCATTTCAAAGCAAAACTGAAGTTTTTTAATTGCAGGTTGCTGAAGATCTTTGTCAGGTAGAAGCTTGTGCAGTTACCTGGTATCAAGAGGAAAAACTTATCCTGTTTGTTTTACCCAAAGATGATTTTGAAGAGAGAGAAACACTAAGAGAACTCCAGAAGCATCTGCCAGTTTATGCAGTCCCTGATGAGATTATAGTGATTAAAGCTTTGCCTTTAACATCACATGGTAAATGAAACCATTAAGGACCCTTGTTTCAATGGTGTCCATTGCTTTTTTTTAAAAATTATTTCTTTAAGTGACCATAATCCAGTATCTGCTTCCTGCTTTTAGAGTATGTACATTAGATAAGTAATGCCTAGTAGGAAATAATGGCCCGGTATTACTATATTTTCTTGATGATGTTTCATTTGAGAGTCAGAGTAGTGGAAAAATCAGTTAAGTTTTAACACTGCACATTTCTTAACTCAGTTGCTCCTGTTGCAATCTGCAACAGAACCCTCACTTCTGCTGAGGAAAAACCAGGCCTTGGAGGTGGGATTATGTGGGAGGGGTAAATTTTCAAAAACCTTACTGGGTTTCATGTAGTTGATCAACTGTGTGAAAAAATGCAGATGCAGTAGAGCATGAATAAGGAAATACATACACGAATATAGTGACTATTTGGGCAAAGCAAATTCTGAAAGTGCTAATACTAAAAGAGCAATGAAAAATAAAATCATCCTTTATTTTCTACAAAGGCAAAGTTGATATATCTGAACTGAACAAGATTTATCAGAACCATCTAAACTCCAGAAGGCGTGACAGTAAGCTGAGTGATGCAGAGGAATTGTGGGAAAGACTGCAGTATTTATGGAAGGTAGTATTTTGAGCTGCCTTTTTATCTTTGCAAGTGGATCATCTTACATGTGTCAGGAATTAAACAGTTTTAAGGAGTATGACTAATGCAGCCGGAACATTCTAGCTGCCNCAGCTCTATTCTGTTCAGTTAATACTTAAATATAGTTGCTCTGAAGTGGCCAAGAGGGAGTAATTTATATTTCTCTATTAGATAAAACTTCAGGCTATGAGTTGTAAGCAATTAGCATAGAAAGAATGTAATCTGTCAGTAGCTTTTTGAATGCTGCTTCACATGCCAAAAGAAGGTATCACTATAGAAAACAAAGAACTGGGACATGGAAATTTTGTAAAAAAAAAATATCTGCCTTGTTAGTAGAGTTTCTTATTTCTCAAGATAATTATAAAGTGAAGAGTCCTTTTTTTTAAATAAATGGCACAGTTGCACAACTGTCTCTTGGACTGCCTGTTTGGATTGTTTCTAGATTTCTGTGCTAAAGACTTCTTTTTCAAGGTATTGAAATATGATGCCAAACTGTATTACTTTGCTTTTCAAAGGTGGACTTACAAGTTTCACCTAAAAGTGGGATTAGCTGTGGCCTAGGGCTTGAACAAGTAAAGGTAGTGTGTATTTGTCTATGCCTATGCTTTTCACATTGATGATTATGAAATTATAACCCAGGGGACTGGATGTGCCCTAGAGCTATTGTGGACAACAGAAGGTGGCTTCCAAAATCAAAGTGTTTGGACTTCACACCCAGATTTAATAACAAGGGAGTGCAGTGAGAGGCGACACAGTTATTGCTGTTTGTTGTAGAAACAATGCCAAATGCAAAAATCTTTCATGAGCTAAAGGGCTTATAACTTCAAAAGTAGGTAGGTAAGTAGGGTTACTTAAATAATTCAAAAGTAAAAAAGAACAGTTTATATAAGTTTTATTATTAAAATAAAAAACCTAAACTGATTTTATCAAAAGGCATCTATGGTTTTTCAGCAAAGTTGTCATTGATAAATGGTATTGAAAATGGCCAATCAATATGTAGTTCAGTTCCCTTTAATTCCTTAGACTGCAGAATTGGAATTGAGCAAGTCATTTTGTAATACAGAATTAGTATCTCCCTATTTTCTTGTTCCTCCCCCAATTCTTGTTCTGTCAGTCCCTCTGTTGGCAGTAACATTTTTCAATGATTTTCTGCAGTAGTGAATTTTCACAGTTGTTGATTTTTAGGACAACTTCTAGGTGTTCAGGTGGATTCTACCCCACCTGAGGTTTTATGTGTGTGATGTGGTGTAACACCTATGGACTAGCACCTCTCTCCTGTTTTGTTTTTTTTCTCTAGTCTGCCCTCGGTCTTCCATGTGATTCCACTGGAATTTCTAAAGATGCAGTATTTCTGTACAGTGGTGGAGACTCTCTAAAGGCTCTACGATTTTATGAAGAAATTGAGATTTTAGTAGGCAAAGCTGTGCCTGGACTCCTTGAAGTTATTCTCAGCCACTCAGTTGAAGAGGTTTACAGACATATTCTTAAAATGCTGTTTCCAGATGATGAACAATTAATGAATCCTGACAATGCTGTGAAAAGAAAATTAAGAGGGAACAGTGAAGAGGAATTCCATGGAAAATGTATTAAACTGACGTCTGAAAGAGGTCTTGAGATTGCTTCAGGATTAATTCCATTTATTGCAGTGAACAGAGGAAATCATTTTTTCCCTGTGAATTTCACCAAGTCTTCTATGCAGCCCAAAAATACAGTACGGGTAGGAGTGGAACCACTACAGCAGCCATCCTTTCTCCATTCCAAAACTCCAGGTGTAATGAAAAGCCATGTGCAAGGGTCTGAACTGGAGAATAGAATTTTAACACTTGAAAACAAGGCAAATAAAAATGGCCGTTCCTCCGTTCAGCAGATCCATGCAGAATGTAGTCATTCATCAGTGGCGGAGTTGGCATTGTGTGGGAGGTGGAAGTCAAACACAAGAAAGTGTGTTGATGCATCACCACTGATTATAGTACCAGCCAAAGAAGTATCTGCATCTGTATACATTGGCTCTCACTCCCATGCAATGCAGGCAATTGATCTGGATTTGGGAGAAATAAAATGGGAGAAGACCCTTGGAGATCGGCTTGAATCTTCTGCCTGTGTATCCAAGTGTGGAAATTTCATTGTTGTTGGTACGTCTCTTGTTTCAGCCTTCATCTTAAATTCCTTTCTTTCTGCTAAATACAAGGTGAATGACAGAGAATCATATGTCTTATCTCTGGTTGTCCTCCATCCATCAACCTCCATATCTGCCTCAGAACTAATTTATTGTAAAATAAAAACAGAAGGAAGAAGAAATTTTAAGTTTCATGACAACTAGTGATGTAGCTTATCTAACAGAAGCACTTGTGGTTTATTATATACCAATTCATTAATAAGGAATAATCAATGGCTACACTTTGTTTTTTAATGGTAGATTAAGGTGTGACATTTAAACTGTTGGTTTTTGGTTTTTTTTTAAGTATGGAAAGGTAGTGCAGTCTTAAAATGTCTTTGTAAATTGATAGAGTTAGAAATCAGTACACAGTACCTCATACTATTTTTCAGTGTTCAATTATCGCAAGTGACTCTTCTTTTTGGAAATGTAAAGAACACATTTGGATCATTTTTTGGTTTTGTCATATCTGTTGTCAGCGGAGTTCCCATTATTTATCTTAGTGTCATCTTTTTAGCTAATACAGCTACATTACTGATTAGCACAGATGTCCAAGTGATGAGGTTTTTTAATGCAAATCTTATCTTTCCTATTCACTCTTGATGATAAAATTGAATATTTCATTAATATGAAGGAGTTTCTGTGATGACAGTTTGATTTTCATTAGAAAACTTACAAACTTTATTCTTTTAACACTTTTGTTTTCAGAAACAAAACCTAGACAAAGAGGTAATTAAAAATTTTTGTATTCTCCCTTTTCATCAATTCAGTATGTTTTCCAATATTGTTACAGAAAAATTTGATAGAAAGGTAGTGAAATAAGTATATTCTAAATGTAACTTGGAAAAAAAACCACAGAACAATCATCTTTGACTGTATCAGCAAAACTTCTGAGCTAAAAACACAGGAAGAGCTTTTGAAAATATTTTAAACTCTACCTTATGAATAATCTTATTTCTTTCCAGCAGTGATGCAACTAGCAGCATAAGTCACACCATAAATGCAAGTAATCACTGTTCTGTTTGTCCCCATCATGTTTTATTCCACATAGGTTGTTATGATGGCTTAGTGTATGTGCTTCAAAGCAGTGATGGAGAAGTACACTGGACTTTTGTCACAGAAGACACTGTGAAAAGCTCTGCAGTCGTAGACCCTTCCAGTGGACTGGTCTACATTGGATCACACGACCAACATATGTATGCTTTGGATATTTATGTAAGAACACTGACTAACTTTTACATGTAGAACAATAAACAACCAATTTAGACTCTATTTGTAGCACACCAGAGGAAGTTCCACTGGTGTTAGTATTCCTAGGAATCCACAGTCACCTTCCGAAACTTAGACCTGCTGTAAGTGGGGTTAGGACTATGTGACAGTAAACACTTTTAGTGGTGTTTTTAGTTGTGTGTTCTTGTGTTATTATTCCTGGTTGAAACCAAATCTTAAGTTTGTTAGATATTAAATTGTCCATGGTTGTTTCAGAATAGGGTGCCTAGCTAGAAAGAGAACTGTGGTTTTCTGGTGGGGAAAGAATCTTACATTCTAAATGAGAAGATGGAGGGAGATGGAAAATAAATGGGGCATGTGTTGCTGTCAGGGAATGTAGTTTGTCTTCACTTCTTAACTAGTAACTGCTGGGTAAACACAGTACTTGACAGTGTTTGATATTCAAAGGTCTTTGTAAACATGATGAGCTCTAACTCCATTTGAAAATTTGTTTGTTACTCTTTTTTTATTGTACTTACAGAAAAAGATGTGTGTATGGAAGTTACACTGTGAAGGTGGAGCTGTGTTTTCATCTCCTTGTCTAAGTTCTTTTCCACACCATCTCTATGTTGCTACACTAGGAGGACTATTATTGGCTGTTAACCCAGTATGTACCTGTGCTTATGTGTCTCTCATCCTATCTCAATGTATTTCTGAATTAAGCTTGCTTTCTAATGAAAGGGAAGATGATCATATGTTACCATTAAATATCTGTCACTTGGGGCCATTATAATGATATACAAGGTTACCATAATACTTCCTATACTTCAAAAATGTATCTGATGATAGGGAGAACTGAAGTGACCTGCCTGAAGACCATAGGGCAAGGTTGCAGTCAGTTTCTTGTCATTCTCATATCGGTAAAACCAGTGAATGAGAGCAAGTCTACACATTTATTTCCTTCCCTCTTCTCCTTTGACAGTAGGATTGGAAAAAAAAATACACAGAAATCAGAATAGAATGCAGAAAGAGGCCCCCTGATTCTTCTTGTTTCCCTCTCCATATTTAAGAGCTGTCCTTTTAATCTCGGTGTGCAGTTCTGTTTTTGCACTGAGGAAATGGCATTCTTGATAGATGTGGAGCAATTTCGTGGTTTTCTGAGGCATTGTTGGCTTACAGCTGGTCCTGCCTGATAAAAGGAACAGGGACTTGAGGCAGCTGTTAATGTTTTTGTAAGCACACAACACAGAACATCAATCCTAATCACCTTTACCTTCCACCCACTACAACTGTCCTCAGTAAAAACCAGTCTACCATTAGAAAACCAGTGCATAGTTTTTCAGCAAGAGTGGGCTGTGCTTACGAAAAGGTATTTTTTTATTCTGTGTTTCACAGTAACAGGTAGTTGAGAAACCCACCTACAAGTGAGTCTGCACCTTCCTATTTTTATGACTAATCCTAATTCCTAGGGAATGTGCAGGATACACTAGAAATGCATTGTGACAGTCATAGATAGTGAGTTGCAACATGTCCTAGAGCATCAACATAACTTGATTCCAGGGTATCTCTGCTTCATTGGTCCTTGTTACATCCTGAGCAGCTGGGAATGAAGTAAAAAATTGAATCTGGCATTTATTAGAACTACTGTTAATACACTATTAATTATCATTATTACTCTGCCTAGGGTGAAAAAGAAAATTAGGTTTTGATTACATTTTTGTTTAGTGTGGGTTTTGCTGTTGTTTTCGTTTGGGGGTTTGGCTTTTTTCCCACACTACGCAAGGGCTGGGTCAGACAGTGATGGAAGGGTTGTTTTGTGCTGTTTCTTATAGTTGTATTAAGCATCAGATATTCCATGCTGCCACTTACAGGTGACGGGGAGTAGGATTTGGAAAAGCAACCTTGGAAAACCACTCTTCTCCTCTCCTCACTGCAATGAGAACCATGTCTTTATTGGATGTGTGGATGGAAACTTATATTGTTACACTCATTCTGGAGAAAAGGTAAAAGTGTTGTTGGGTTTTCTATGTCCATCACAAAGCCCTGAATAAGATACTTTATTAGGACTGTTTTCTGAGCCTTAATGATTGACATATTCCTTTTTGTGAGCCAAACAGAAATGCCTGTTGTTAGAGAGGAGAAAGTAGAAAAACTGTTTGCTTAGGGTAGTCCATGCATTTCATGGCAAAATCACAAGTTCAAGTTGCCTGGTGTAGTAAGAGACTTTGTAGTTCAGACCTTATAGCCAAAGTAAATTGTCAAGTGTAGTGCCAGCAAATGATATGATATCATTTGGAGCTTTTCAAGCACGTGTAAGGTGTCTCTTCTGTAAGATGGTGCTTATTCAAAAGTAAAAGTTTCTTAGAATTTTTTATGCATTTATCAAAAAAGTGCCAGATCATAATTCTGGTGAAATATGTGTCAGCCTTCACATTGAATTAAATGAGAGTATTTTTTTAGTTCCTCAGAGATAACTGTAGTTTGTATCTGGTGTTAAAACAACTGACAGTTCATTTGTTGGCCTGAGATGCAGTATGCATGGCAATTCCTAAGCCTTTTCTGATTATAAAATATGTGTTAGTTTATCCATGCACTGCTCTCTGCTTGCAGCAGTGTTGCAGAACTGATACTCTCTTGAGGGATCTGCACATTGTTGGCATAAGCAGAGGAAATCTCTAGTACAAAAGGCATATCTGCTTTTCTGGCAAAGAATGGCGTATTAACAGGATTCTTGATGTTCATTACTAATTGTACAACCGCCTGAGAATATTGTTTTCCCATACTGGCCATTTTTACGTGGGCCTCACTGAAGTAACTCTTCCCTCTTCCACATCTGTTTTATGAGACTTTTATTGCTTACTCTCTGTGTAAAACCTAACTTACAATTTGACAAGGATTTACCAGTCCTCACTGAAATCTAGTATACTTTTGAAATTAAATGCTCTCCTATGAACAATGAGTCTATTAAAAAATTACAGTTGCTGTAAAACTGATAATGTAAAAAACCTTTGATAATGAGTGGTTATGTTCTTTCTGTAGGTTTGGCAATTTTCCACTAATGGGCCAGTGTTTTCATCTCCGTGCCTCTCAAGTTTAACTAAGCAAGAAATATTTTTTGGCTCTCACGACTGCTTTATCTACTGCTGTAGCACGGAGGGTAATTTACTGTGGAAATTTGAAGCCACTTCAAGTGTGTATGGAACACCATTCATTTTCCAAAGTGATGACTTAAATAACAAAATTCTCTTGGCAGCAGTATCTACAGATGGCAAAGTGTGGATCCTGAATGCCAAGAGCGGAACAACAGAAGGAGTAGATAAGCTTCCAGGCGAGGTTTTCTCTTCGCCCGTAGTATGGGGAACAAAGCTTGTTGTTGGCTGTAGAGACGATTATGTTTATTGTCTAGATCTCTGTGTAGCAGGAAAAAATAACAGCTAAGATGTTACGCTGCTTCGTTTTTATTGTTTACATTTGTAAACTAGGAGCTCACAGGTGTTCTCTACCCCTCTGCCTATTGTGCTGCAGGCAAGAGATGCTCCTTGCAGGCTTATCGGGTAGGATTTTGCATCAGGCAGCGTCCAGTGATGGAGGGAGGATGGCTGCCCAGCACCTTGCCAGAGTGGGGACAACGTGTGTAAAGGTGCCACATTCCACAGCGTGGATAGCAGACTCGTCTCCAAGGGAGGAGTGTGTTGCTTTCCCTGAGTCCATCCTCGCCTGTGCCTGGCTCTTCCTTGCACCACACGAGTGTTTGCCTGTCTGTCAGCATTTCTGTGCTAGGCAAGCTAACTCAAGTGCTTTTTTGAATCTGACTTTTAACTTGATTGCTGGAGACACAGCCTGAATTTCATATATCTGGAAGGAGCAACCTGTTTACTACAGTTTGTACAAACAGAATAATAAATCTTTTGTCGACCTAGGCCCATCATGGCTTAATTAACGTAGCATATACTTAGACTCTGTTGAAGTCAGTAGGAGTTGCCTCTTGTATTCGAAAGTGGAAATGACACTATAAATATTTATTAAATATAAATTACAGGAACGGTATAGAATGTGTTCCAAGATGAAGTGTGCACTGCCCAAATCAACCACTGTCAAATAATTTTTTAAGATATTTGATTGAATGCTGTTTATATTGTCTTAATAAAAGCTTGTGTAAATTGGGTTTTGTGTTCTGTAACACCTTAGAAATAAGTATAGCAGAGGTCGTGGTAGTGCAAATCAAGCACTTGTAGTGGCAAAAGTACACTTCACTGAGAGCATTTCCTCAGAGTCTTCTAAAAGAAGTATGGTAGAAATTCTTAACTTACTTTGTCTCATGAGCCATCTACTTAGAATCCTGTGTAGTACGTTGTAGATTTGTAGCACTGTAAAAAGTTTTAGTGGTGAGGCAGACCTGAACTACATGATTAGCAGAATGAGACACAGAGAACATTCATCAATGATTAGATAATTTTGACCAGGTTATAGTTTAATAAGAATTAAAATGACAGTATAATAAACAATTGCACTTTAAAACATTTGAAAAATTAAAAAAGTACACAACAAATACCCCACAATTATACATCTTGTAGTTTTTATACATTACTATATGAACATAGAGGTTAATCATATATAACCTTGTTAAAAGAAATGGTATTTTGTGTTTGTATAAGTTACAAAAAAATTGAGACAATATACTACATAGTGGTTTATTCGGTTCTTAAAACATTTTTGCTGTTTTAAACTGGGTAGTAGTGGTTTGGATTTATTTTTACAGATTTCCAATACTTTATCAGAAATGGTTGCAACAAAGCTAAAGCAAAGTAACACTTCACTTCATTGGTATTTAGTGCAAATCTTTGTTAATTTAACATGAACTGTCACTGTTGCACATGTACACTTTAGAAATGCCTTAGAAATCAAGTATTGTACATAATACAGTTTTCATTGTTACACTAGATACCTTTATGATTGAAAAAAACCTCTGCTTTGAAGCTTTAGCTTAGGACCATCCTTAATGAAAACTCTATTCTATGTGCTATAAATGGATTGTATTGGAAAATTGCATCCTTATGTCATGCACAATAGCACCTAATTTTGCTATGCTTTTCAAAATACCAGTATCTTTGATCCTGATTTACTTCACCTTCTCTGTATTTTTACCTGGCTCCCCCTCCCAAAAAGTAATTGTAAAGATGGATTTCAGGCAGTTTAGTTATTACATATCCACACTGCAAAAAAAAAAAAAAAACTTGGAAAAAATGTAAATTTAACTCTAAGATGCACTAATTCCTGGTGCTAGCAGAGCAAGAGTAATTAGAGGGCCAATTCTTTCTTCAGATATTGAAGGCATTAAGTTGGGTTTTTTTCCCATGCATTTGAGAGCAGCGCTGTCTCATTAATGTTTAAAATGTATTAATTACTTACATTCATGGTAGAGGTTATTTTAGAGATTCTGGTTTTAAGTAGGAAACTGAGCAAAAATGATGGCTTAGGACACCCAAGCAAGCCCATCTTGCTGCTGCACGTGTCCTTGATGCAACACATCCGTTGTGTTTGTGCTGCTGTGACCACCACAGCGAGCCCCTGTTTTCTGTTCGGGGGTGAAGTCTGTACTTGACAATGACTTTTACTGAAACTCCTTTTTGATTCTGGGAACAGAGTGTACGACAGGTTTTGTTCTGTTTCCTGCATAGTTTAAGATGCTGTTTCTCATGCTGCTTACACCAGTTTCGCTAAAACACTTCCATGAAGCATATGTTCTATCATTCTATAATGATGTAATTTCTTTTCATGAAAATGTCTCCCTTCATGATGTTGTAAGCTTAAAGGTTCCTTTGAGCCTTATGGTTGTATGAAGAAGACATTCAGATTTTTTTAAAGTCTTCCTTGTAAAACAAACTCAGTTGATTTATTTAATAGGGTGACATTTTAAAATGCAGACCTAGCGATTTCTGTGGGATGTTGAGGGATAGTGATGTTTTTATTACATTTATGTACTTTATCCTTTTTTTGTAAGAGGGAGGAGGTGGACATTTCTGTTCTAGTTACGTGAAGTAATAAAGTGTTCAATTGCCACACCAGATACCTGAGATGGGGTAAGTAAACTTCTTTTTGAAGTGTTCTGGCTATATTGGTCAAAGTACAGGAAGTTAACTGAACTGCCCGAAGTTGCACGTGGAGTAAAGTCAGGAAGAATGCAGAGTTAAAACTCCTAAAACTCTCACTGACTTAGCTTTCAATTCTCAGTTAACTTCAGTTCTGCCAGTCCTGCTCCTGTGGGAACTTACTGAGAAAAAATTCTACTGGAATTTGCATTCTCACAGGAACAGTCTAATTCCAGTCAATTGATTTAAACTTGCAGTCCGCAATCACTGTCTCTGTGCAGCGTAAATATGGCCAAGCACAAACAATGATGCACTTAAATGACCAGAAGAAACAATGAATCCCTGACTTCATTCTGAGAACTTAATGATACTTGTTTAAAAAATGGTGGCTTTTTAAGTAGGATTAATGGTTTTCTTCTTAGAAGCGAGGGTATGTACATGTAGTGTATTAATCTTATGATGAAAAAAATTACCTCAGCATTTGGATGGTACCATCTGCTTATCATCTGCATGTGGAACAGTGTATCCTGAAGCTCTTCCATAGGGAAAAAGCTTTCAAATAGCAGGCAGAACTGGCAGTTCATACAGTTTAACATTTAAATAAATTATGACTTAAGAGAAGGAAACATGCATCTTTCCTTAATTTCAACAATGAAGTTCTGAAAAAATTTCTGAGATCTCAGACATAGAGATCTAAAATTCCAGAACTGAATACCAACAGAATTTAAGAAGCTTCTGAACCCTTATTCTGTTCTGGCCCTTATTATGATACCTGCTGAAATTTACATCCAGTATCTGAGCACTCTAATGTTTCTGAGAGAGTCTGGCTGTGAGATTTTTGCCCTGACCTCCTTTAGCTATTTGTCAAAGCGATGGCATATAGGACTTGAATAGACTTAACAGTGAGCTAGAGCAAAATGGTAATCAGTTCAGTTTTCAGTCCTTCCAATACATGCATTTTGAGTTTTGTCAGTTGTAAAAAGCAGAATAAATAAAAGAAAGCAATTAATTGTCAGCAGTAGAGATGTAACTTCACAGTTTACTTTATGATCTGAGGGCAGTCACTCCAGGCTTTTGCTTTCCTCTTGGCTAGTGCAAGCCAGGCTGGTTCTGTTGACACTGGGTTAGCATCAGGTGTAGAGAATCTCTTGGCCACTTCCTTTGTCACTGGGGTTGATGGAACAGAATCTGAAATTTCCACTTTTTTATGGGATAGGGGAAAAAAAAAACAACATTATTTGAATTCTGTGCTTTGTTGCAGGATTCTACAGATTTCACTTTTATGTGTAGATATTCTAACACTAGATATTTATTTCCAACACTTTCAGTTAAATCTTACTTATTTCCAAAATAATCAAGTTAGGAGGAGCTGAGTTTCCTTTTTCACAGGTGACTCCAAGTAATCTTAATTCACAAAAATAGGCACCAAATTTTCAGTCCTTGTGACATTCAAAGAAAACATCAATTTGCTAGTCTTCTTCTTTAAATAAACTATTTTAATTACATCTGCACCATAGAAAACAGTGGGAAATAAAGCTGGGCTTCTTATTTCTCTTTGGTGATGCAGCTGCTGCACACATATAAACCAGATGTATTCAGCAGTATTTAGATTCCCTCTTCAGAGAAGATGGTCCTGTAGCTTCCTGCCTCAATTAACCTTGCCCAAGAGACTGTCCTGAAAAATAAAGAAACCTGCTTTCCCCACGAGCTGTTTGCCACATTTTTTTTCTAAGTAGTATAAGACAAACATCTGTCTCCATAAGAAAATATATTTAATATATAAATGATTTCTAAGAAGCAACTCCGCAGAGCAGAACTATCGAAATGTTGTAGAAGTCAACTAAATTCTGAGACAATGAATGCCCTCAAAGGCAACCTAAAAAGAAATGAGTCCTTGTCGGAAACATATGGAGTAACTCTAAAAATCGCAATTACAAAATAACTTCTCACTCATTCCCCACCCCCCCAAAGGTTTTCTTTTTTGGCAGCCAAAATATTTTTTGTTAAATGTTCAGATTCCCAATTACTTTTAGTTGCATTTCATTTTGAGGTTTTGAATGTGTATAAAAGCTTTAAAACTGTAGAGCCTTTAAAATTGCATGGATGCCAAAAATGTTCTATTTTTCAGTTTAGTGCATCTTTAATCATATATGTAATCAAGTAAATGAACAGTAGCAGCAGCAATTTCTGTAGATGGACACTTTGAAAAGCTAATTATTTTAAATACTATGGTAATTTATGCTATTTTAAAGGTCCCACACTCTTATCAGTTCCTATTGTACACAACACAAGTGCCATTTTGAAATACACCACCTTCCATTTTAAACATATCCTAGGCTGGTCTTCTGTCTTAAATGTTCTTCTAACCATGTGAAGCCCAAATCCATCTTATTACCAACAAACACTTGTACATATGCATGGTTGCTAAAGGCTGTCTGGCTCCAAATATAGTCAGTAATCAGACAAATCCAGTCTCTAGTTCTTAAGGGCCAATAAAGTTCTGTGCTTTCACTTTAGATATTTCAAAATTGGTAATTCCTCCTCAATTTGCTTCTGAACTGTCACTCTAGAGCAGACAGAATGACTTTAGTTAATTGGGGTTTGGCCCTTTGGCACCGTCTATTGTGATGGAGTTTGATTTCTGCTACAACTGACCACGTACAGCATAACAACACCATGCTGAGTCTTTGGGGGTAGGGCTGCAATAAAGCCCCTTTAGAGTTTGACAGGAATGCTATAAAACATGAACCTTTTGGGCAATTTATGTAAGATCCTAGAATGGTTTGGTTTGCAAAGGACCTTTAAAAGTCATTTGGCCAACTCAAGATGTTCCAAGTGAAGTTCTCAGGGACATTGCTCTGGTGTGCAGCTGCAGTGTGAAGATCCAGCTGCTGAATCAAGTGAACATAGGCAGGTGTAGGGGTTTTCTAGTTTGGGACAGTCTGTAATGCAGGAGTAGCGCTGGTTTAGCCTTTAACAAATCAGTTGAGTCACCTCATTGCTTTCCATAGTTGCATTTCACCATTCTTGGCGTGGAGTGGTACTGAACAGATGCAGCTGATACATGTATACACTTTCAAAAATGCTATATACTTGCACAACTTTTAAAAAAGTTTCTTCAACACCTATCTACTCCAAGACCTTTTCCCTAGGATTACTGTTAGCTAGAGAAATATAGGCAAGTCCATATTTCAACAATCACCTCATGCCACCCAAGATATTATGCCCTTTGGGGAAGTATTTGTTTTAATTTGCCTGCCTTTTGAATATGGGATAGTTTCAACTTAACTGAAGTGACAGATAAAGCAGTAGGTTCTGGTTCCAACCTACCATGCCAAATATTTGACTGGGAGGGAGAGGTCCTCCCTCAAACTAACAGACTACCTTCAACTGAATTGATTATCTTTTGCGTTTTTCAAATGACAGTGCTCATTTGCAATACTGGGGGGGTGAATATTTCTGCACGACAAACTGGGAGGTGTGAGAACACAACATGTTTCATTTCCTGCACAAATATACTTTGCAGAAGTTAAATATCATTCCCCATCTGTGCTAAGCCCCAACCTAAAGGCAAAACAGTACTGCAACTGCAATTTACGGTAAATCAGATCCTTCTAATGTGCATTAGTCATGTTCCAAAAATACCATTGGATATGGCTTGGGGAGACAGCCTAATTTTGTTAACCTGAACTGGGGCAATTCTAAGGGATTGCAGCAGTGCAGCCTTAATAACCTGGGGAGACTGGTAAAAGTCTGTTAAAATTATGTATTTCCATCATAATGGCCAGCATATGAGATGGGAATAAGTTGTGTTATTCTACGGAATGCATTTGTAATTCTAGCAGTAGTATATGAGGGAAAGGAAACCCCCTCATTTGCTTTCTCAGAAACATGCAATACCCTTTTTAAAGTGCATTATTCCTAGAGTGAATCTGAATCTCTCAACTGTACCTGTCACAGAAGTTGGAAGGGTGTTTGACTTTTTTAGATGCTCCCTTCTTTCTAGTCTTGACACAGCAGTCTCAGTTTTCTTCTCTCCTTCTTGAGTTGTAGACTTCTGCAGTGTGCTTGTTTTGCTGCTGCTACTTTTATTATCGGACTGATTACTTACAGCAGCCTAGAATAGAGAAGGAAAACTGCTAAATAAGAAGGTCTGTCATGTAATGGCTACAAGTTAGAGATGACAAGCTTGATGCTTTCATTCATCACCTGTCCTTTCCTCAACCTTCCTTTTTGGCAAAGGATCACAACACTGATATTTCTAAAACCAACAGTTATTAAAGACTGTAAAAAACCCACCACAAAGTTTAATTTGTCATGTTGGCATTTCAGTCAAATACTGAAGAGTTTGAGCCAGCCCTCCTTGTTAAATACAGCACTGAAACATAGTGTGCATCTCTGGGGAACATCACACCCACTGCTCTTTTCTTCAGTCAGTTGTCTATGTCTCAGGTTGTGCATGTATCCATCAGAAATTTGGTTCTCATAACAAACAGCAAAGTATATTAAGTTATCCATGTACTCTCTCTTTTTACCATCTGTGATATGTATATACAACATCACTGTTTGTGCAGCATCACTTTGGTGCTGTAAGCAGAAGTACTTCCCTTACTAATAGAAAGCCATGGAGACTAAAAAGCTATTTGGACAACAGGAAAGAAGTGATTGAATTCAGTGCCTGTTTTAGGCATTTGGATGTATCATGATTGTTCATTTCCTTTGTTCATCTGTATTTTACCCAAATAATACACCCTGCAGTAAAAATAAATTCAGACTTACTAATATTCACCTTTAATTGCATATTCCAGCTGTTATTCCCCAAGCATTAAAGGTTAACATCTTACATAAGCTCTGAAAGAACACCATTGCACATGATTTTTTTGTTCCATCCCCTTTGCAGTAGTTCTGCTTATGACTGTCATTAACTACCACCTGATACCATCAGAGTTTACATAAAATTGCCAAACTATTGCATTGTATTTTCTCCTGGAGGTCTCAGTTTTGAAAGCAAGAACTCCAGACTTTCAGAATTTTAGCTTTTATGAAGTCTTACCAAACATAAAAAAAACATTCCCACATTAAAAAAAAATAGCAAAGTTATAATTATGGTGTCAGTATTTCTAATAGGCAAATTTCTAAAGATTGCTTACATTTTCTTTAGCCAGTTTCTCTGCTTGCTTTGCCTCTCTGGCTTGTCTTCTCTCTTCCCTCGTAGCTTGCTGCTCACGAAATCCCTTTTGCTTTTGCAGTGCTAGTGTAATCCAAAGTGGTTGTGAAGTTTCCACTTTTTCCAACAATTTAGAGCCATCTAAAGAGTGCCTGCTCTGAAGGACAGGCTTTTCTGAAAGAAAACATGACAAGAATTGATTGAGTAATGCACATCTCTTGTCTTGAGAAAACCGCTACAACTTCTCTACCTTGTGAAAATGCTGGAGCTAAGCCCATTGAATGCCATGTCAGTCACAGACCTTTGCAGACTGCACGACAAATCTTGAAATAGATTTTATGCCTCAGGAATAAGACCTAATTTGACACACTCACCCAGGTGTCTACATTTATCCTTTTTTCTGCATGTGTGAAAAAAGGAAATAAAAAGATCAGCAGTTCCGCTGAGATACTGTTTTAGAGGTGTCCTGATGTTTAAAAAATTCAAGAATGAAAAATACTGTGATTTTCCCAGGGAAATGCTGAATTCCTGCCTCGGTCTTTTGAGTGTCCTTACTCTGAAACGGTAATTCTCCGTCTTGTACAGAATACCATTTCAGGACACAGGGGCTTTCAACTCTCCTCTGAAGAGACATTATGGCTACTCTAATTGTTTTCATCACTGAAGACTGCCTCTGAAGCACAGACTGCTGTGCCCAGCTGTATTGCTTAAATAAATAATTTGGCCAGGATAAGGGGACCTAAATCTTAATATTTTTTAAGCTAGATAACATTCCTTTAAAAAGAGAAGCAACAGAACGTAGATTTCAAAAAGACACCATCTGCTCTGATGACACCATTATCCATGGACCACAGCATTCATCACCGGACTAAGAGAGGTAATATCTCTGCCGAGGAAAAACACACACATGCATACTTCTGTTACCTTCTTGAAATTAACTTTCTTAAGAGGTTGCACTGGTCACAATGAATTTATGGGCTTCTGAATTAAACTGTGGGTATGGGAATTCATACTCATTCAGACAATGCTAAGAATGGTAACAGTCCTCCACAAGTAACATGTCAAGGTTACAATTAGGTAAAAATTATAGCTTAAGACTAAATGTCTTCCTCTGAACCTCCAGTATCTCATTTTGGAACTGCAGACAATAGCTAAATTTGCTTTGAAAGACACATACCTTTCTTCAATGGCTCAGGCTTTTTGTCATTTTTTTCTCTCCATGGAATACTTAGAGATGGGAAAAATGACTTCTTTTCTTTGATTTCTTCCTCTTCATTTTTGTAGTCGTTGGATGGTATGGGTTGGGCTGCACTTGCTTTGTCTTCTTTTCTCCAACCACCATCTGATTCAGCTTTAACCACCCTTTGCACCAGCATTTCAGATAGATTTGATCTGTTCATTTTAGAAAGAGGAGATGACGGTGGGGTCTGGCTGGTGGGCTTTGGAGCTAAAGCAGGTTTCTGTGGGACCAGTGACTTGCATGCTGGTTTCTCATGAGCAGGTAGAGCACTCTGGCCAGTGGCTGGTGGGACCACTGGTGTGCTCACAGGGGGGGCAAACTCCACTACAGTAACTGCAGAGTCTTTTAAATTACCAGGGATGTTTGCTCGTCCAGTGCCAGGAGAGGTACTTTCTTGTGGAGTGAAAACAGAGGCTTCTTTCTCACCTTCTGTTGAGGTGAGTGGGTCAGGCACACCATCAAAACTGTCTCCTGCACTGTATCTTTTCTTTTTCTTTTGCTCTACCTGTTGATCATAATGAAAACGTAAAGAGTAGTTTGTCCTTCTTAACTTTATCCCAAAAGGAGAAACATTTTCTTCTCCATTTGGTGGTGGTTTATCTGCTTTTCTTGTGCTGTTATTCTGCTGATTTTCCAGAGCATTGGGAAGTTCTGGCTTGGGTAATTCCTTCCCCATAGAATGTGGAAAACTTGGAACAAGGAATGATGGAAGATCTTTCGCAAATTTACAGCCTTCAGTATTGTCGGTCATTTCCCTATGGGTTTCCATTTTCTCCTTAGGCTTGTTAGCTAAGTTATCCTTAAAAGTGGAAACCACATCCTCCTTTGAATCAGCAGATGAGCCAGTGGTTCTCCCAATAGCCACTGTTTCATGGCCTTTTGCCACATTTACATTGTCAGTGTCTAAACTGGTTTTTGAAACGTCTGAAAATTTTTGCCAGGCTGGTGTTATTGAGAATTTTGCATTTGCAGAGAGGGTTTTCCTCAAGTTGCCATGGGGAGCACCACGTCCTCGGGGTGTCCAGTCATCACTGTGCCTGCAGCCAGTCACTCGGTCTCTCTCATTGTATTTGTTGTTTTCTGCATTCTTTAGGATTCTGGAGCGGATAGAAGCCCACTCAGCCAGTACGGCCTGGTTGTTCAATGCCTCTTGTGCATGTTTCATTTTAGTGCTGCTGGGTTTGGGATCCTGCCTTTTCCTCTCAGATTTCTCTGGAGAGGGAATATCCACATTTTTCTTCTCTTCTGTTAAGCCAAGTAATGATTTGCAAGCCGTGTCCTTAATTTGGTTCAAGTTCACTGCTGTGCCACACAGCTGTGCTCCAGTAACCAAAATAGCTGTGTGGGGTACACACACAGATGATGGGAGGGAATGAGAGCCCTTACTGGTAGTGTGCACCCTGCTGTCTTTGACAGATGGAGAAGAGAGTCCTGCTCCTTTGATTGGCATGACAGGACTCAGATTTACTTTCTGAAATATGATCTGTTTATCTCCAGAAGACACCTGAAATGTGAAGGGTCTGGATGTCGTTTGTCTTTCATCTACCTCTTGCCACCGAAGTTCTTCCCCTATGCGTTTTTGCTCCTGAGCCTCAGCTTCTCTCTTCAGTTTCTGTGCTAGCATTTCTTCTGCTGTTTTAGTCCCTTTTTCTGGCTGTTTGACTTTTTGGGAACTTGATCCTTCACTGAGCTTCTCCTCTGCAGAATGCCTATCAGCCCCTCCAGCAGAACATAACTGATCTTTTTCCTGTGGCTTTTCCAAGGATTTTTCTTGTTTTGGCTGAAGATTTTGTCCTTCTGTGTCCACCTTCTGTTGTTTCAGCTTGTTCCATTCATGTCCATTTTGTTCCTTTTGTTGCTTCAATTCATCTTGTAGAACAAAGTCTGAACTCTCCATGTGCATTTGTTTTGTGAGTTTGTGTTTCCTTTGCTCTTCCCGTTTCTTTTTCTTATCTGTCACTTGCTGGGGTTGTTCCTTCTCTGTCTTTTCTTTCTCCCTCAAATGCTGATTTTGTTCCTCCTGTTTCTTCTCTTGGTTGAGGCTCTCAAGCTCTTTCTCCTGTTTCAGTTTTATTTCAACTTCTTCCAGCTCTTTATCTTCTTGTCGCTGTATTTCTTCCTTATTTTGTTTCTTGAGCTCTTTTTGTTCCTCCAGCCAGTTTCTTTCTTCTTCCTTTTGACTGTCTTTTTCAGTCCTATGTTGCCTTAATTCTTCCACTGCTAGCCTCTTCTGCTCCTCCAGTTCTTGTCTCTGTTTCTCCTCCAGATCCTTGTGCTTCTGCTCTTCCCATTCCTGATGCTTCTCCTCCTCCAGTTCCTGATGTCTCTTCTCTTCCTGTTCCTCATGCTTCTGCTCCTCCAGATCTTTTCTCTGTTGCTCTTTCTGTTCCTGGTGCTTCTCTTCCTCCTGCTTTAGTCTCTGTTCTTCCCGCTGCCTGTTCTGCTGCTCGTCCAGCTCTCGTCTCTGTTGCTCTTCTTGTTCCTTGAGCTTCTGTTCCTCCAGCTCTTGTCTCCATTGTTCCTCCTGTTCCTTGAGCTTCTGCTCCTCCAGCTCTTGTCTCCATTGTTCCTCCTGTTCCTTGAGCTTCTGCTCCTCCAACTCTTGTTTCTGTTGTTCCTCCTCTTCCTTGAGCTTTTGCACCTCCAGCTCTTGTCTTTGTTGTTCCTCCTCTTCCTTGAGCTTTTGCACCTCCAGCTCTTGTCTTTGTTGTTCCTCCTCTTCCTTGAGCTTTTGCACCTCCAACTCTCGTCCCTGTTGTTCCTCCGCTTCCCAGTGCCTCTTCTCCTCTAGGTCTTGTCTTTCTTGTTCCTCCAACTCCTTCTGCATCTGCTCCTCCAGGTCTTGCCTTTTTTCATCAATCTTCATCAATCTTCTTTCTTCTTTATGGCATGTTTGCTCTTCTATTTTCAAAGATGTCTCTCCTTCAAGAAGGTATTGCCTCTTCTCTTCTACACAGCGTCTTTTTTCCTGTTCTTTCCGCATCTCCTCAAGTTCTTGGCACCTTTTTTCTTCCATTTCTCTTTGTTCT
Organism: Bombycilla garrulus; assembly: GCA_013400315.1. NCBI lineage: Eukaryota > Metazoa > Chordata > Aves > Passeriformes > Bombycillidae > Bombycilla > Bombycilla garrulus. Next base: position 670,209 of record VXBU01001741.1, read on the forward strand.
TCCATTTCTACAATCTGTCTTATCCTTTCAGCTTCGAGGATGCCCCAGTGATCTTCAATTCTCTTTTCCTCTGCCAGCTGAAGCTGCTTTTGCTCATTTCTGTCCTGGATTAGCTTGTCTGCTGTGAAGAGGCCATTAAAACCTGGGTATATGTCCTCATACAGCTGAGTTTCTAGGTCCTCTGGCTCAAATTCTGTTATTGTTAAACTTTGTGATCCCTAAAATTGGAGACAAGTTTGGAGTTAGTGAACATTGCCTGTTGGCTTGTTATCCTTTACAGTGAACAAAGAGTTGCAAATGCAAAAAAAATTTTAAACAGTGATTTAGATGATGCAACACACACCAGCCCAATTTATGGACTACATCATCATAGATCCCATGTCTCTCACTTAAGATGATAGCTTTTAAAAGAAAGAAAACATCCCAAGAGTGATAGCAGTATAAGGCCAAATATTGAATCACCACTTGCTGTACATTGAGACTTGCCATTTCAAATTTCCAGATGCCCAAGGAACATATGCCCATTCTTCTTCTACTGCTTAGAATTCCATCCTTTAAGCCTGAAATAATTAATGCCTGCTTAGGGGCATTGTTTTGCCAGTTCTTTCATGGCAAATCTAGTACTTGCAGAGACAGAGCTGTTGCCTGCACACAAAAGCTCTGCAATGCTAGCCAGGAAAGAATACTCCTCAGGGAAACACAGTTTGCTTTCTTTTCACAAATCCTGAGCCAGGATATCTTCCTCATTAGTTGTGCTGAGACTCCAGTGCTATTGCAGGAACATGTATGGACAGCACAGCCAGAGCTTCCCAGGAATAGTGCTCAGTTCTGTACCTGAAGAGTGCTTTCCTTTAGGAAAACAGCTCAGCTAATGTCCTGTCCAGCTATCATTTGGCTCCAGTTAACCACTGTATAAACAAGAGGTTTAAATTTAATTTCTTCATTGCAAGAGTGATAAATGCAAGCAACTACCACGGTGCAGAAGAAAGAGCAGTGGCTTATCCTGAGCCCTGTATAGTTGAATAGTCTTGTCCCATTTATAATAACTAAGAAGATGTCAGGATAAAAACCAAGAGATGTGCAGTAAGTGTACAAAGCTACAACTTTATATTTCTCTCTATAGCTGTTGCAAGAGCTACGTTACTTAAGTCTTATTCCTTCTTATAAGGCAATGATATTGCCCCTGTCAGAACCCATGCCTAATTTTGAGAATTTGATTTTTTTTCCAACCAAATTTTGCACCATCTGACTGCCTATATCAGAGCAGCATTAACAACAGCACATATCTTCAGGCCTTTATGACCTAACGTTTTACTAGAAAAACCAGAATCAGAAAGCTCTCCCAATGTAAAATTTTAGTGGAAGTACTTCAGGTTTAAGTAGTATTTGTCTCAAGTAGCAATACTAAAACTTCTTTGCATCTTCTCTCCACTAGGGTTTCAGATAAATAACAGTGATAATCAGATCCTAAGCGCTCTGTCTGTAGATCCTGCTACACTCATTTATGGTTATTTTGTACCCAGTTTAAAAAGTAATCACCCTCCTCTTGCTGTTTGGCCAGTCACTTAGTACCTTTGTCAATCTCTTGTGCTGTCTTGTCATCCTCTGCTTTTTTGGCTTTACTGAAAGTTTGTGCTTAGCTGCACTGTTGTCTAGACGAGCAAGCGCCTGGGGGACTGAATCCAGGTTGATTGTTTCAATTGTGCCAGAACACGAAAACTGTCTTTTTGGCCGGGCTGATTTAACTGGAGTGACCTATTTGTATCACAAACACAAGAAACTATTATTAAGCTATTTGCTCCATTAAATAAATAAATACATAAATAATTAAATTAATTACACACACACACACACACACATATCTTTGCAGGTTTGAATTCAAAGGAATTATTAGCAGAAAATATCTGTAACCCTAGCTTTCTATTATACAAATCACAAACATCAAAGTTGCAGCTCTAATATTTTCCCATTTTCAGTACTACACATTTTTATAGTTTTCACAAAAAAATTACTTAGACCATTCTATTGAAGTATTTTCACAGTTTAGCTCCACTCTGAACTTGTTGGGAATGGGAAAGGCACAGGCAGGGTTTTAAGCAACATCAACTACTGGGACATTTTAAAGTTTGTTTACTGTGAAAAAAGATCTACATCTTTAAATCATTTAGACTATACACTTTAGGCAGAAGCAAATCAGATTGACTTAAATAAGCATCATAATAGAACAGCTACACAGCTGTACTCTCTGCATGGGAGATAACTGCAACATTGGATCTCAGACTGGCACAGTGCCTGTGGAAAACCTTCCCTCCAGAGTCATGTGGAGTTCCCTAAGACAGCACCAAACAGCAAAAAAAATTAAAGTAAGACAACAGTGGCTTTGATGGGTGCTTTATTTCTCATGACCTTCAAATACTTGGGTTCAGAAAGTGCAAATATAAGCGAAGTTATTCAGTGAGACTCTTTTAGTGAATAAATAGTGGAACTGTATGTCTAGGCACGTAAGAATGAGCCTGTCATCTGTCTCTTCCATAAGTCATCAAGCTATCATCCCAAGACTTGCATTTGGCATAACACAAATGGAAAAAGAAGACAGAGAAAAAAAAAAGGAGTAAACATCTTCTGTAAGGAAAGAAATCACATACATTGTTTTCAACACAGCTCTGTAATCTTCGAGGTTAAACGTATGCTAATCAGGAAACCAATTACATAAAAGCTGAGGCAACATTTTGCATATGTCTATTGAATTACATGCAGGCATAACAAAGTAGTAGAAGTATTTATGAAAATTATGACTCTGTGATTAATACATCAAATAGAGGAATGCTGCAAGACTGGGTTCTGCTCTTTCCTGCAATCAGCTCTTAAGATTTCTCAATCTTAGTTATTGCTTATTACTAGCTCCAAAACTGTACAGCTTTCACAAAATATTGGATGATCACTCAGTGTATGAAAACAAAACTGTCACGCTTCTAATATCTAAAATTAGAATGTAACTCAATGCAAACCAAGTGTAAAAGTTTTTTTACCTTTTCTTCCATTTCATGTCCTGTTCCAAGAAAATTCATTTTTCTCAAGAAATCAGGAGCATCGGTGGACTAGAAAAGATTACCACAGACAAGTATTTAAATGTAAAGGACCTAGTAAATGTGATTCAAAGGACTCGTGAAATCACGTATGTTCAGATAGAATTTTTCCCTCTTTCCTATCGCTTCAGGACTGATGGTTAAGCAATTCTTGTTCCCACATGCTCTGAGCTTGTCTCCACTGCTCCTTGAATTACTGCTGTCTATATAGCACTACAAATGGCAAAATATTCAGGCTTCCTTAAAAAGATAATCAGGTTCCAAAACAAAAGAGAGCACAGCTTTGTAGGATTTTGAGCGGGTCTTAATGATTTTATTTTCTCCTGACTTACACATAAGGAAAAAAGATACTTACCTGTTCAGGCATTACCTCAACTGCAAGGAGTTTCGACTCCATGTTCTTGATGACTCTTTTTAAAGAGCTAACAGTCCTCCAGAGCAATGGAAGCCCGCAGAACTAGGATTCTTTAGCTACTGTGCTTCTCCAAGCCATCACGGTGAGGAATTTTCAAGGCACAGGGCTTGAAGCAGCATTCATCACACCCAGAAACATTGCTTTTAATCATTCTATCACAGTATTACCTCCTAACCTGATGTGTGTTGGGATCCAATACACCACCTGATTGTTAATATCATGGCTAAAAGCTCAGCTTCACAACTACAGGTTAATTAAACCCAGAACTCTTGCCACTAATCCAAGTTACTCAGTCAGGAAAATCGGAAGTCACAAAGCATGACAGGAAACCTGTTCAAACAGTTTCAAACTATGTGGTCCTGGCCACCAATTTTTTGATAGAAGCCACCCCATCCCCCAAGACCTACGCAGATGCCAAGGAGTTACAAGGTCAGCAGATGAGACAAGAGCAGAAATCAGGGAAGCTGCCATACACCAGAAACTCTGATAACACAGGTAATAGTAGTGTGCAGAAACAAAAGGAAAGTACCGAGTGCTCTGGCTGACACTATCCACGTAAAATTGGTTTGTTTGTGTCTACAACTGCCTCTGAGTAGGGATGGTTGCTCCTCCAGTATTTGGAAAAAGAATTATGCAAAACGGTGTTCATTTTGTTTTCAAAATGTAGTACTTTAAAGAGTAGGTGGTAAGAACTGAATTTCTCCCTCTGTGTTACACAAAAATACACAAGTGGGCTTTTAGTGCTTGAACTACTGTATCCTTTGAGCTGGAAGTCACCAGGTGACATTAGGGTCTCCTGCAGGACCCAAGAAGAAGGCTATCTGCAGAGAATCTGTGTTTGTCTCAAACACAGACTCACCTAGCATCAGGGTAGAGACAGTGCATCACTAAAACCTGTCTACAGTCCCGCTGCATGCACACTTTGTGCTCTGAGGAACATGGGGTGCTCGATTCACCTTACCTGACTGCACCAGAAGGTGTACTTGTTAGGTAAAAAAATATGCCTTAATTTGGTTTAATTTTTATTTTTCCAGACCACCAAGGGAGAAGTGTGATTGTGCAGGTCCTACCCAAATGCCTGGCTCCCTGGCATTGATTGAACCACAGCCATGAAAGAAGTGGTCACAGAGGGACTATGTTGTCCCTTAAAGACTGATGAAGAATTTGGGCAAGCTCAGCCATAAACTTCCCTTCTGTGAGTTTGGCCGAACATAGGCATGAATTGCACAGGACCCTTGCTGACAACCAACCAGCACTAGTGTTAGTGAACATGAGCAGAGGCTCATGCCCTAGTGTCCCAGTATCCTAAGGGCTATGTGTACATACTGGCTTGCTGGATGCCTTCCCCAAGGGTTTCCAGGCACGAAGTCAGCCTCCTCCAGTCATGGAAGGTTGTCACTGTACTCCTTTCTGCCATTACAGCAACACACTGAACCCATCATGCCTTAGAGGATTTCCAGAGACCTTTCCTCACTCACCATGTTTCTTCACTGTCTGAACAAGATCCTTTCTGGACACCTAAATGCCCACAGCATCAAAATCTCCATGAATAATTTGAATAATTATTTGAATTATACTGGAAACTTTATTTTGGTGAGCATTCAAAATGTTTCTCCCCTTTCTTCACCTTTGGCTCTTGTCCATGAGAAATACGCATACTTACTCTAAGACCTAAGATTTTACAGGTTTAGACTTCACACCTCTCATTTTGGAATTATTTTCCTTTTTGGTATTTGTTGCTGTGAACAACTTCCCTTGCTGGGAAGTCCATATTCCAAAATGTTTTCTGTATTAGAAAAATCTCCTGTGTTCTAGCAACACTGGAAGTAATGTCTGCACTGCTGGAAGCTCAGAGCAAGCACTCATACCAGTAATTGAGTGTGACCTGGCTCAGGACACCAAGAGCATGCTTCCCACCAGGCCAAGAAGCTCAAGCTGAGAGATCCCTCCCACATAAAACAGCCCACTGAGCTCTGCTACGCCTCACTGGAAACATCTGCTACACCTCAGTGAACTCTGCTGCTTTAGTACTGCCCTAGTGCCACAGACATGTCAGTTTAAAGTGCTTACTTTATTACTGCAGTCTGAGATCACCGTGTCCTGCTGGGTCTCAGTCTCCATGGGGCTGCTGAGCAAGGCATCATCGTCCGTGCTGCTGTTGGCTTCCCCCATTGTCCTCGCAGAAACTGTCATTTGTGGAGGCTGCCCAAATTTTATATTTTTGGCCAACTGTTGCTGAAAAACAAGAAAAACAAACAAACAAACCAGGTATTTATATTACAAGCAAAACAAACCAAGTCCAGCAAGTGTCCCTTCTTTGCCTGAAAGCTGCACAGAAACATTCTGGGCAATTTCTGACCCACATTTTTGCAACATGGTGGGCACGCTCTCTTCTTTCTCCCCACAAGGTGACAAAAGTGAGGAATTTACTACATGACTTCTGGTTTTGGATGATCAATTCAAGTTCTTGACAGTGTTGCCAACTATTGAAAATTTACTGTGAGTTTTGAAACATTCAATCTCTTTTTTAAATCTGTGTTCAAGATTAAGACTTTGTTTATAAAAGCTAGTTATGAAGCCTTATTGTTGTGAAGAGACAAGCTTATGAGAAAAGTGTACACTGAGAAATTAAAACTACCCCAAAAGGCAACCTTTTTCTTTTCTAGCCCCCAAACCCTGCCTCTCATGCATTCATATTTCTAAAAGGTATGCTTATTGTTAATGTTTAATCATAAGTTTTAAATGTTAAGCGTTTGGCACAACCCTGCCTTAGAGAGGCAAATTTTCTCAGCTGGGAAACCCAGCTCTTTTAAATGCTTTATCTCATAGGAAGAACAGACAAACTCATGTCTGCTAATGCTCATGAGCATTGCCACTCACTGCTGTTGTACGAAGAAGTTTAGGCAGGGGACATGCAAGAGATGAATGGATAAAAAAGATTTCCCACAATTTATTTTCTTCTGTTGAAGCAATCTTCTCTCAAGGCTTACAAGGAAGTACTCTTGATTTACATCAAGCATGAGATGAATAAAATAAGAAGCATATACTATGTGTCCTCTAGTAGGGTGAATTAAAGAAATTGCAGCCCTGGATACTGCAGAGACATTACCATACAGACTTTGAACATGCACTTTTTGCAAAAGAGAAGAAATTCTCTAGAAGGAGAAAATGGAGCAAGGAACATTTATGAATATATTTTTTTCCTAAAACATTTCAAGGAATTATTCTCAATTAAGAAGGAAGGGACCGTGGAGTTATTTTCTTGCTTTGCTGTTTTACAAGGACAGAAAATTCTCCAAAGAGAATCTCCTATTTTTGTCTTGTGATACAATGAACAAATCATTCAACTGTGCAGCTTCTGTTCAGTGGAAATGCCAGGTACTTACATACTACCCTGACAGAAGTTTGCTGCTGAGAACTGTGGAAGACCGGAGTAGATAGTGGGTAAAACAAAGATTTTTTTTTTTTTTTTCCCTAAAGCATAGAATCAGTAACACGATGCACACATGAGGAGTTGTTGAGGAAAGATATCCTCTAAAGGAATCCAGGTCAGATTAGTCTTTCTTGCCATAGTTCCCAGTGGGCTAAACTCTTATATCAAGTTTATCCATATTATCCCAAAAACATTAACAGATTTCTGTACTAAACCATTAAAATAAGAATTACATGCAGAAACTCCTCATAGTCAGGTTATTAAACTAGAATAGCTTTTCTCAGTCTCCTCACTGAGTTAGCTATTTATGTCCATTTGAATATTAGCATAAAGTAGTGAAAGTCATATTGTAAAGCATTTTGGCATAGTGGCCAATTCTGAATGGCAAACTTTTATTCCCACCTTGATTACTGGCATAGTCTAAAGGCAAGGGTTTCACCAAGACTTTGCAAACTTGTATGTCAGCAGTGCAATTCGAAATCTCACATGCTTCCTTCATGTACTGGGAGCTGGAGTGAGCAAAATGGTCTGTATGAGATCATGTGAGGCCTTTGATTTGGCTCTACTTCTACATGCCTTTTGATGCCAGAATAAATTATTTCAATAAAAAAGCCGTAATTTGAAAATGTGTTTCCTAAATTGAGATTGTTCCTTTCTTCTTCCTAAAGTCATATTCCAAGACAACTAATTCTTCCAGACAGAAAACTGGAATTATCAGCATTGCTGAGCAGCCACCTAGGAAACGAAGGATCTGTGCATCTGTTCCATGGTGAGAACACGAACACATTAATATATTGCTTGCAGTGTGTTTTGGAGGAAGGGATGGCATGTTACCCTTTTGATCTTTCGACAAGTTCTTGATGTAAGTGTGTGTGTGCAGTGCGAGGTGGGAGTTCTGTGACGGAGCTGCTGTAGAGAAAGGTCTACGCTTGAAAAAGAATGGCCTTTTAAATTACTATCATGGGTGCTCGAGGGCTCTGCAGTAATAATGTGTTTTTCTGTATATAAAAGTTTAAAATATTATTTTCCTGATATTTCCAAGAAATATTCTATCCTCAATATTTATGGACTGTACACAGTGGTGACTGTTTTTTGGTTTTGGGGTTTTATCAACTGTTTAAAGCTTTAAAAGTTTGTTTGCTCAGACTGGCATAAATTAGTTTGAAGACTGAGGAAAAAATTCCAGTAACGCTCACCCTTCCAGAACAGAAGGTGCTTCTCTGTATCATTTATTTATTGGCCTTTTTTGAACAAATTTATCTTAAAAACCAAAAAGCTCCACTAGTAGTTTCCACTGGCCAATTTCTTTTGGTGCATTCTAATCTCTAAAGCTGACACTAAATACCAAATGACCAATGTCAAAATCTCAAAAAACTCATTGCAACTACCGAGCAAATTTATTCTTACTGCTTTTACAGAGTAATGCTAAACCTGCTTCTCGGTCTTTTTTAGAATGTGCTTATAATATAACTACCATGCAATTACCCTATCAGAAAAATTCCACACTGATGCATTTTATACCTGGTCAATCATAAAAATTCTAAAAATGCATCATCCATGAAAGAAAAAAAACCCCACAAATTTTACTTGGGAGAGCATTCAGATAGTCTAGCCCAGAGATGGGGAGATACATCAGTTAATGATGCAAGACCTTTGAGAAGAGGCCATAATCCCTGAAAAGGAGCATCTGCTTTAAATTTCTCAAAAGTTTCAGTTAGACATGTATTTCTGAACACATAACTATAAATCCTCTTCAGTTAAGAATTCCCTGTGCAGTTTGTAGATGATTGCTGCCTAAGGAGGATTATTTGCAATGCCAGTCATTAGAAGTTGCAGACATGGCATTTTGTTCTTCTGCCATTGCACAGTAGTGTCTAAACAGCCTTTTGAAAAGGTCCACAGATGCATATTGGGCTCGGTCAGAGCACCTTGGTCTCTTTTGGTTTGTGCAAGAAGACTTGTAATTTAGCAGCCTGAAACCACCATCTTGCTCTGAAACCTCAACAGGAAGCCGAAGCAAAGAGATGAACTTTTTGTGCCTGCACCTCCCACTTCCAGCCTCATCAACTCCAGTGGGCATTCCTGGTCCCTCAGTTTGCAGTCAGTGGACAAACATTTCCACAGGACTCACAAACCCTTCTCAGCACCAAAACAGCACAGCTACCACATAATACCTATACCATGAAGCAGGGGCTGAAGACACCACACACACTGGAGCTTTAGGATGAGATCCAGGCCAGGTTTATCTAATCCACATTTTTTTTCCTGTAAGGTATGAGGTTTCTGTAAGATTCTTAATAGTTTTTCTATTCACACACAACCCAGGTGGTTGTCAGTGCAGTAGGGAGGTAAGGGGCAGGTCTGCACATCTAATACAGGCAAATATATACTAGGAATTTAGAAAAAAAATTGTAAGTTTTCACTCATCTAATTTGTAAAATCTTCCTTGGTAACTGGACCATGACACAGGCCCACTTCTATTTCATGCAAAATAATTTGCTAAAATGTGACACTATTTAACTGATACCAGCTTTCCATTAATAACTTACGGAATAAAACTCCTAAGTAAAATTGCTCTGCATTGTCTGGCACCTGCAGCTAACAAAAAAAAGCCCAGACTTTCAAAGCACTCTGCATTTGCATAGGAAATGCCACAGAACAGGTTTTCCATATTAATTGGCAGAGAGCCCAGATCAGGCTGTATATCTCCTCTCTTGCTCCCATTTGGCTCCTCTTCTGTGTACATGCCTACTTGCATGTGTGTTGGATTCAGGCCCCTGAAACCACATGGTTCTTAGGGCTTCATGCCCTCCATCCAAAAGTGAATCCACTGAGCTGCTTGCTCTCTTCAGTTAAAATCATTAAAACAGAGTGTACTATTTCAGCTGATTCCATTCAAACAAGGCTTACAAGAAATGCTGGTCATATTTTCCCTTCAACTCAAATACCTACTCTTCATATCTGTTTGCAGTGCCTAAATATAATGAAACTTAATTGAATTTAAGTTCTCCAGTTATATAAATGGAAAATAATGACTTAACGAATACCTGTCCTAAAAAGAGGCACACTGTTGAAATTCCACTTGGTTCTGTACAGTCTCTCAGAATGACCCAGAAATCAGTTGCCTTGGGAATTCATAAGAACAGGATGAGCCCATACTGAGATGTTACTTGTAAATGCCCCAATGATTTGTGGCTTCTGAGGAATTTTTATACAGTCCAACTTTGCTTAAAGAAATATTTGTTTTGATTTAGAAGTGCTACTAGTTTCAACTGTTGCTCATGTGTTCTCATGCTGTGAAAGACTGAATAATTTTCCTCTATTCATTTTGTCAATTCCACTCATGATTTCAGGCATCTCTATCATATTCTCTCTCATAATTTCTTTTCTAGGCTTAGAAGAGAGTTCACCTATGGTGAATTATGAAAGTGAGCCCACTTCTTAATCCAAAGTGAAAAATCTGCAACATATCTAAACAAATTAAATACCCCACATAAGCTTTATTTTTTATTTTTAATGAAGGAGAGAATAAACTAGAAAGCATTGTGTGAAAAGTTAAATTGGTATAGCTTTAGAAAATAATCCAGGCGTAAAATTAACATGTAAACCTACAGAAAATTAGGAAAACATCATGTATTAGCACAGATGTTTTGGATACAAGATGCAGGGAGGAAACTATTTCACTCTCCATTGCTGGAACAGCATGTGTTTAGGGGCATTGCACTTGAAGAAACTTTTTGAGAGAGTCCAAAATAGAAGAATGGTGAAGGAGCAAACTGTAAATGGACCTTTAGAGACATATATTTGCAACAAATCCAGACACAAATGAAGATTTTAGTGTTCACTGGCGATGGATCACATACACATGCTCATGTGTAAAGAGAAGATTTTGTGGAGAGGCTTGAAGATATGGCATCTTTGGCACTTGTCACATCAGTCTCTCCTAAAGCAAAGCAGATGCAAGCAAGGAAAATTTTCCTTTCTTGGAAAAGAAGCTCATTTTCAGGGATTATTATGATCATAGGAAAAAGAGGGTCTGCCCAAGAAATGCTAGAATTATTTAAAAAAAAAATTCCGTTTATAGAGCAAAAAGAATTTTGAAATATGAGGAAAATGATTAAGCTGCAGTGGCACTAGAAAATATTGGCAACAAAGAAATTAATTGTAAAAAATACAAAGCTAGGCAATCATGAAGTGAAAATTCACTCCCAGTTCTGAAAAATTCAGAGCATCATGGTAAAAGATAATAGCTTTGAGATTTGAAAAATGGCTTTGTAGCTTTGTTGAGATCTGGGCAATAAGAAACAAAAGATGCATTGGGAGTGGCTGGTAGAATACAGATGTGCAATGCACAGTGAGGGAAGCACTGGTTTGGTCATTAGCTAAGGTAGCTAATGACTACAAGAACTGTAATCCAAAACTAGACAGTCATAAGGTCTGACAAGAAGAAAATGATAAGGGTATTTATCATTACAAAATCGGGGAAATGTGAATTTTAAAAACGGTCCTTTTGTATTTGACCGAGAAGTTGGGATTCACAAAAAATGCTTTATCATAATTACTAGCTCTATAGTAAATAGGTGCTTTGTAGCTTTGCAGAGCAGAGGGTTTGTTTTAAGCTACATGGCCACATGAAATAAAAAGGATGTAACCCAGTAGTTCCTAAAGGCCATCATCCATATGTCACAGTCAATCTTTAATATTTCTTGTAGCTGACTGCTGCAGCCACACAGATGTCAGATGACCCAAGCTAATTTCAGTGAAGGCAAGCAACGGAGAACAAAGGCAGTAGCAGTGCCACACCATGGCATCGTCACAGCAAGTGGGAGAGAATAGTGTAGACACTTCAGGAAACCAATGGTTTAAACAAGCTTCCATTTTGCTTGCTACACTTTTTATGAGTCTGAAATAAAAATTCTCTTTTGTTCATTTGCTGACCATTTCTGGCAAATATCGGAGGTAAGAAGAAGAGTCACAGTTACAAAATGTCAGAAAATAGTTCTAAGACCCTTTGATGGGAGTAGAAAAGCAACCCACTAACCTCAGGAAGGGAAGGATGTAAAACGAAGCTCCAAGAGTTGGGTTGTGGGTTTTTTTCTAACACACTGCTAGATTTACATTTTAAACTTTCCTGTGTCTCATTCACAGCCCTATATGACAAGTAAAGCAACAGATCCCCAGAAACTAGAAGTTCAACATTAAGAGTACCAGTGTACCTGTGTACCACCTCTTGCTGGAAGCAGGTTCAGGATGGCTTTCTACACTGGGTCTTAAAAATTAGGTAATGATAAATCTCAGCAGTTCCAAAGGACAAGGAGAAGACTGCTTTTACAACACCAGATGGCTTGAGCCAACACAAAATAACTTCAGGATATAGAAGGGTTACTGGAGGTTTGTGAGAGCTCAGGCTTTTCTCAGCCTGACTTCTAGCACACAGTAAAACCTTTGAACGTGACCAAATCCATTTACAGAAAGCATGATACGATGAATGCTGCCAATCTGAAAATCAATAAAACCAAATGAGAGCAATTCCAGGAAGAACTAATGTACCTTTCATGCATAATTAGAAAGAGAGAATTCCCACAATAAGCATCTGAACCAGTGCACAGGCTGGCCAGCTGCCCAGACTACTACGGAGTTTGCACCATTACACAACATTTTTTGTGGGTTCATCAACACTTCGAAGTCAGCAGAAATGCAAGGCAAGAAGGGAGAAACATTTTGGTGATCCCAAGAATGAGATGCAGCACCATCAGTATTAAATGTCTTGCATTGCTATTCTGACTTCAAAACTCTTTTCACCACGCTGTCTCTTAAGTGTGTAAGTGCAGGGACTTTTCAAAAAAAAGGTTTAAGTTTTCCAGGAACATTTACTGTACCACCTCCAAAAAAAAAAAAATCCTGAAAAGGGTTAAAATCTGCAGAGATTTTGATCTTCATTTTGAATGCAGCAAGTTTAGAGTCAGCATGGGGCACAGAATCCTGGCAACAATTCTTTACTGAAGAGTACCTTGCCAGGTAAATGGAAACTGGAAGTGCTGTGCTTCCACCCTGACATAGAAGCCTGGCAAAACCACAGTGATGCTGGGTAATGACTTGGGACTCAGGGCTGGCCCCAGAACTGCCTTTCAGGAGTAGAGTGCTCTTCAGAAGAGAGACTGTCTCCTCTTAATCCACTGCTTTAAGAAATACAGGTGTTCCCAGTTGGAGTTAGTTTGCAGAAAGAGATTTCCAAGTAGATGGAAGCTTCTGGTATCAGGAGATGAAGTACCAACTGTTTTAGTTTTCTGTGACTGCAAAATCACACAGCAAACACTGGCTCATAGAATAGCAGGAAAAAAAGGATGGGGTATGGAGTGCATAAAACCTTCAAACAGGAATGATAGTCCAAATACCTCATCAGACCTGGGACTCAACTCTAAGATCAATTTAAAATGTGCAATGGGATTTTGGCATGACTTTGTCCTAAAACTCAGGAAACAGCTGCAGAAATCATAGCTAGAGAAAAGTTACATGATGGGGCAGCAATTTTTGAAGATACAACATGTGGCCCCTGAGCTTATTATAGGGAGGCTTTCCAAGGGTTTAAAAAAAAAAAATCCATGGACATTTAGATGAATGTGTAACTTCTGTGTAAACATGTAAATACTTAAAACTGTCATTTGCAATCCATTATGCATTTCTATTCTGAATGAATAAGTGGCTCTCACCATCATCATTAGAGTTGAAAAATGAATCTGGTATATTACAGGCTGGGTTCCAGCTACACTAAAATGACAAAAATGAACTACCTTCCTTCAATTTTAAGTAAAAAGGCAAACACATTTTTTACATCAAGCAGCTGAAACAGCATTGTCCCTTAAAATACATGCAATTAACCACACTAAAACGAGGCTTATGCCAAGTTCATATGAGCAAGAGGGCATCACTGACTATTTATTTTGTGACTTTCAATGGTGACATTTTTCTTTAATTTTCTTGATTTAGCATTTGCGTAGTGAACATGGTTGATACCAAATTTATTAATTATACTTTTTCTTAGGGGTCTTAGTTTAGCAAAGGAAATAATTTCCCTTGGGAATTTTAAGCTGAGGTTTGAAATGAGAGAAAAAAACCTCTGGAAGTGAAAAGTTATTCAGAGAAAAGCTAGTATACAGAAGCCAAGAAAACAAATCCAACAGATAGAGAGGGCACAGCTCCCTGAAAGAGTTGGCGGGCTTTGTATGACACTGCAGGATAGGCCCACATACCTCAGGTCTTTACCCAGAGTCAGCAGTCATTTTAAATATAATGGTTTCCAGCCTGGAAAATAGCATGCACTGAATCTACCTGACCCAGGGAAATCTAAGCTGCAAAACCAGCACAGAGGAATTGGAGATGTTCTAGTGTGGTTTCTACTTCAGAGCTCATCCACAGTCAGCATGGCTGGCACTGTGCAGGTGCTCTGTCTGCTGACAGCACTAGGCAGGAGGCAGGAACAATTCCATCCTGCAGGTCAGAGCTGTCTAATGTGCATGATCTCTCTTTCACCAGAAAAGATGGATCTTTTACTTCACAGGTAAAAGAAATCAATTGTGTTTTACTAGTCATCTTCAGGGTAACAGCACTTGCACAGCATTAAAAATTTATCAGCATTTTGACAGGATACATCAGCATCCTGAGCAACAAAGTGCAACGTGTTTCTGAAGGACAGCTCTCACAAGGTCTAGAAAGGAGTAGAGCTGGGAATCTTACAGATATACAGAGAGTAAAGCAAAAATTAGTTTGAGCACTAGTGAGAGAGTGTTCTGGAAAAAGGAAAGTTACCATATAAAGTTCTTTAGAAGCAAATATCCAAATGATTTGCTTTGGAGAGATAAACAAATCCACCTTCCATGAAAATCACTGAAAGTGCAGTGAGAAAAAAAAAAATAAGACATATAAATGTATAATTAAATTGGCTTTGCAAAGAAGTCTCACTCTGCATGCCATTCCCTGCCCTCAACACAGCCTTCATTTTTGTCTCTCATTACCATGTTTGTAGGACTTAGGCATACAAATCAGGACACGGCAAAACCATGAGTTCAATTCAGATGAGTTTCACAGGCACAGATGTTTCTGCAGATATGTGTACAGTATCACTGCTGTACCTTTCAAGACCAAAACCTGGAACTTCTGCAGATTATCTGAATTGCTTGCAATGGCTTTTGGCCAGAGAACAGGGCTGAGAAACTGTCCCAAGGCTATAAGAAAAGCAACCTATCTTTATGCACATTTAACATGTTCTGGAGACCACTTTCCACCACATTTTAAATATTTTTCCCACTTACAATTTCTTACCTGAAGAATTTTGACTTTTCCTAAAACGTTCTCTTGTGACATTGCTTGAATGGCCTGTTCACTCTCTGTTCTCCCATCAGGTATGAAAATACTGTCATGGGAAAAAGCTCGACTGCCCATAGAATAATGGGAGGATCTGTTAAAAAAAACAGTCAACAAGTAAGTACTGCAGTTAATTTATGAGTGTGACTCTTCATATCATAGTTGTCCAGCTGTATGGATTTTCCCCCCATCTTGCCATCCACATAAAACCTTTGTACATTCTCAGAGGAGAGGTATCCAAACACTTTTCGTTTTCAAAAGTTTAATGGAGGTGCACAATTCCTTTAAACACAGTCTTCTTCCTTGGAAGGAGGGCTCTTGGGCCTAGAGCTGGGTGTTTTTAACAGGTGTGTTGAGAAGTTCAATTGATTTTGCTTGTAAATCTCAAATCTAAATGTTGCTTTTAGAATACAGACTAGGTACTGACGATGCACACATTGCCAGACTGCGTATCTAAGAAAGTGAATTCATGCAAAGTGCCACTGCTTGGGACACACTGGCACTCCGGGCCAAAGAAAACAGCAGGTGCCAAGCAAAGGTTGTTCTATAACACAAAAAGAGGAGTTACAGTGCAGTAGCCACTTCTGCAGAGCTGCCTACTTTCAGTGCTTCCTGTGGCCATGAGCATGATCAGACTGACAATAAAAGGTTATCACCAAACCCCCAGACTGCTAAGAAGCTTATTGCACCGAGCTGCATGTCCTTGATTAGCCACCAAGAGCGAGAAATGCCCGCATGCTGCTGCTAAACTGAACACTGATGCCAAGGAGGAGGGTGTGCCATGAATGAACCACTTATATGGCTCTGATTGAAGTCCACAGGCAAAGGCTTGACACAAAAAGGGGTTTCATTTACCAGAAATTTCTATAATTAATTAAATTATAAGAAAACTTAGAATTAAAATACAAAAAAACCTTGTGGTTTTGGGGGCACACTGAGGGAAAAATGTATGAGTTTGAAAGTCAGGTTTTGTCTCACCTAGAATATTCCATGGTAAGTGAAAATTCAATAATCTACAATAATGATAAAAGCCACAATTAAAATAAATAAATAAATAAATAACCCAAACACAAAAAAAAACAACCCAGAACAACTGAGAAGTCCTAAATCTTTCCTTTCAATAACCTGTTGGCAACCCTCTAGAACCTATTCATAGTTTCAGAAAACATGGGGAAAAAAAGATAGTTTTGATACAGATTTATCTAATATGATAAAAGCATTATAAATAAATATTTCAGCAAAAGCAAGGAAGATGATATTTCCAGAGAGAGATGCAAGTAAAAGAACAAGAAAAAGTAGGTTTCACATATTTAAGAAGATCAGTATATTATCTTTTCTGCCTTTTAAAATGTGCTAATTGTTCATGAAGTGTTCAAGATATTTATATTCATACTTTGGAAAAAAAAAAAAAAGTTGAGATATATTTTCATCTCATTTTTCCCTGAGGTAATTTAAGTAGAAACAATAATCTTTTCTTACCAAAGGAGAGTGTCATATAGGGTTACATAACCCTGTTGAAACTGATTAGAAGATATACTATTCTTGAGTTTCATAACAGAATTTCTTAGAGGTAACATGAAAATAACAGGATAAAAAGTCCCCCAAATCCTCTCCCTTTCTTTTGTTTATATGTAAAACACTTTTGCACTCACAAAATAATCAATCCAGTCTGGGGGGGCAGAACACACACAGTCCTCTGAATCATTTCATCTTCCATACAATCACAGACTAACCGAAAAACTGTTTTTCATCCAGATTAATATTTGAACAACATGCTTAATTTGAAACAAACCAACACCAATCAGGCAAGGAGCTGATCAATATTCCACAACAGTTTTAGCCATGGAAGAAGAGGAATTTAACTGATGCTATATTCTGTGTTAGATTTTTTTTTACATAAAACCCACAACTCAATTGCCTCTGGCTATTAAAGGTAGTAGACTTTTAAAGTTTCTTTTAGAAACCTTTTATTAGAGAAACCATAAAATTACATTTTTAAACCCTCTTCTCAAAAGGTTTCTAAACCAAATCACCATGACTCAGTCTGTACACAGAGCTGTGGGAAAATTGCATGGCATTGCAATACCTCTACCTTGCTTGGCCAGCCAGAAGTCAACCAGTGCACCACAACCTGAGAAGTGTCCCTTACACCGTGACAAATTCCTAGTGGGCCTGGAAATGAATGTTTGACATGAAACTGAGTGAAAGCTGGCTTTTCTCAGATAATTGTGTAGGTCTCTTTGAACTGAAAGCTTCAGCATTGCATTCAACAATGTGGGAAGGATACGTACAAAATATGACAAACCAGCCCACAGCAACCCCTCCTGCATTTGCACTGTTCAGTGTGTGTGAGCCTGCTGCAGGTGCAGAAGGCAAGGCCAGTGGGAACTGGCTGTTTGCCATTTACCTTTGAGCTGAAAGATCTGCTGAGACTGCACAGTCCAAGTCATATTCTTCTCCAGAGGGGATCCTCAAATATTTTTCCAGCTTTGCTGTGGCTCAGATACTTGTGGCTTGTCTCACAGCTACTCACCTGCAACACCATTCACTCCTTTTCCTGTCCAATGGGTTGGACTTCTCAGACTTAAAATCAGACACCTCATTCATATTTGTTTTGTTTGTTACAACTAATTAGTAGGCAAAGGTTGTAATTCAGGCACCAAAGAGTTCAGTGACTTGTTCAGAAGTTGTTCTTGACCTTACTAACAAAATGTTAATGTTGAAGTAGGGAACAGCCAACCTACAGCTTTGAAACTGGAAAGAATTTGCCAGCAGTTCAAGTCCCAAACCTGCAGTTTACCAACAGCAGGAATACTCTGACTGTAGGAATTGCCTGATAAAACCTGAATCTCTGAAATGAAAGAAAAGAGCAACTGCTGAGGTCAGTTCTGGTAGACTGCTTGGGACATGGCTGTGAGTGAAAATCTTCCCCGCCCTGATGCAGAGCTGAGGACACTTTTAGGAATCTAATCTCTCCTCCTGCCTGCAAACTTGCCAAAATTTCATTTAAAGCTTCTTTTGGGGACACCAGGTCACACGAAGCAGTTTGGCTGTTCCATGTGACCTAAAACCAGAAGTACATCACCACTGAAAATCCAACCCTGTCTTTGACAAGTGCCCACAATGGTACCAGTGGCAGGTTAGGACCATGCTAAGCATTTACACCATCTCCAACATTCTCCCAGACACTGGCTGCTCTCTCTTTCTCTCATCTCTCTCTCTCTCTCTCTCTCTCTCTCCCCTCATTACAAGACACCACACATTTTTGTTTCATAGAGCTGAGGATAAGCATATCTGAAAGGTTTTGTTTCCATTTTTGTTTTCTTGTTGACTTGATAATAAAACATACTCCAAATTGTGAGAACACATGAAACAGTCACAAGAAAGTGAATTAATGCCAGACTGCTCTCTACACTATCCCTTCAAAATGCTTTGCAAATATGCTGAGTATTTCAGAAGTGGGTGAATGAGCAATTCTGCTAGCCACATGTCCAACGACTGGTAAAAATAGTTCAAGAAATTTGTTTAAATATCTATGTAGGCTAAAGAACATTGGAAAAAAAGATATTCACACATTGTAGTAACCTAGTTTCTTTTATAGGCAAGTTTAAATAGCAGTTAAGGTGATTTCCAAGCTACTTGTACTTTCTGAAAGGTCTCCTATTCTATTCCCTCGGAGCCCACATTCCTTTCACATTTTCCCAGTTGTGAATTTGACAGATTATATCACAAAGGTCCTTTTTCTGCCGCTTTTTTCACTTCGCTCATGTTCTACTTTTGGATAGACTGAATTTCTTTTAAGTCATAATACAGTATGAATAATTGAGTTTCCTTTGCTGCTACCCATCTCTGAAGTTTTTCTCAGAAGTCTTTATACAATAACATCCTCACAATCCACATTTACAGACTGTTCTCCCTTCAATTAAAAGGCATGTCAGTATCAGGAGAGTATTTCAACAAATTCACAGCATGACAGAGATATGGGCTACAGTCATAGCCATGGCTGAAGGTATTACAGTTTCAAACTTCCGTATCACTTCCAAGAGATGTGGGAACAGGGGCATCAGTTTATGAGCACTTATGTTGATAATTCCAGTGATGACACTTCAGAGGCTGTTTGTGCTGAAAATAGTTGAATCATCATCTGACTCACTTTCAGAAACCTGACTAAATTACATGAATTATGGATGTGCTGTATCAAAATACAAAGCACTTTTAACAAATCCTCAAACATGTTCTCTCTGAAGATGTGGTGCAACCCAAATATCATGTTCCAGTTTCAATTGCAATACAAAATTTTCAAAACTATTTTTTTCATACTGAGAGCAAAGTTAAATTCCATTTGCTCTTTATCTTTTTCCATTATTCGTTCTTGCTAAGGTGTCTGTGTGTGCTAAGAAACTAGGAAATGTGAAACAAATCTCTCACAGTAGAATGGGACCACCCTGAGTGTACAGGAAAAGTCTTACTCCTCTCCCATGAAATGCAGCAAATAGACACCCTTTTTGGACCCTCCCTCAGACATCCACTGCTACGGATTTATTTAGGATGTGATTTTTCCATCAGTTCTAGGTACCTTAAGTCAGGATTGGATGAGGTATCACACTCTCTTTATCCTCCTCTCCATGTGTTCCCATCACCTCTTTTGTGCCTAATTAGTGGTTATTGTTCACATGAGCCACTTTAGAGAAACACTCTGGTAACTAGAATAACCAAGAAAAAAAAAAGTCCCCTAAAAACATCAGAACTCAAAAATCCACGCAAATTCCTGGTTCATCTGAGCAAATCCTGACACAAGTTTCCATGCTAGCTGCATATCTAGAGAGGAGCTGGAAAGAATCAGACATCAGTCAACATTTACTGCTGTGGGACTGCACCCTTAACTACATCAGAGCATGCGCAGGGACACTTGTGCACAGAAGAAAACGTTATTGTATTGATGTTGGTAGCTATGATGTTTTTAGGCCCCATTTTTCTCCAGAGCTATTTCTCCTCTTAAAGACAAATGTGTGATCCTTTTTAAAATGGGGAGCTTTTCCAGAAAGGAATACTGAGACCTTAGCTCTTACATAATCCCATGCTGGTGCACTACTGAAATACAGAAATCTCACACCACCAGTTGCCTCTTTGGTGTGTCATATATGTTCCTCCCACTCTGATATTAAAGAGTTGGAAATAGAAACTGGAAAATAAAGGGAAAGAATGAGTTGTTCTGTTCTTTTATGTTTGTAGAGACTGACTCCAAAACACCCAGAGTCTCATGACTTTCACTCCTTTAGATTTCCATTAGAAACCAATTCTGTAATCGTTAAAGATCAAACTCAACTTTTTAACATCAAGCCATTTTTAAACAATAAAAAATTTAAAAAGCATGCAAAACAAGAATGAATTTGGTTTAGCCAGATATTGACCCTTCATATAATCTCTTCAAAGGAAACTAAGAACCACTTCCCAGAATACTGCCTGAGGGAAATGACAAGTGCAGTGATAGGTTGCCTCTACTTGATGTTTTGTTGTAAAAAAGAAAACTGATTCAACATTTTGCATCGCCCGTGAATGTCTCCAAGGCAGCTAGAGAAGAAAAACATAAATTGCATTTTCTAGTCATTCCAGAGATGCATTAATATTGTAGTAGATGAAAATGGACTGTAATTCTGAGCTATATTTTTAGGATCTGCTTTTTCTTCTGCTGGAAGGAAAGTTTTGGTTCTAACTCGCGCCTGCATGGGGAATATTGTTCATGCTGCAACATGATTCTGAGTTAGAGCTCTGCTCAGACAGCATATGACTTCACTGCATTAACCAACCCACAAACATGGGACTCACAATCTGAACAGACAAAAGAGACACTTTTTCAACAGGGAATTTTTTTCATAAAGTAAACTTGGAAATAATTTCTGCCTTCATTCTAAATATATATTCACCTTCAGGAACCACAGAATTTCAAGGCACTAACTCCGGAAAACTGCAGTGCCCATGGTATGATCCATCTGAGTCCCACTGATACCAACAATCAGTTGTGCAGCCACGCCCAAAGTAGCCCTGCTCTTTTTAAAAATATCACATTTCACAAGCATTATCTTAATACAAAGCTCCAGTCTGGTGTCATCAAGGGACCTGGAATGAACTTATCATAATTTTATTTTTCTTAGAAGTAGAGATCAAGCCTAGCTTTAAAGTAGCTGATGCATCGTGCTAATAATATAACTAAAATTATTATAATTAAGGGCATAAAAATTAACCATGGAAAGTAAAGCCTCTGAGCGCACTAACAAGCTCTAATGTCCCTGATCAGCCTCATCTGGAGCCTCCACCTGCACACACAGGTCCAGAAGTTCTACTTAAGGTCACACTTGAGGCTTTGGTCCCTGCCTGGTCCCTAGAGAAGTGCTGGTCTCCAGCTCAGACAAAACTGTGCCTGACCATGAAGACCTTTGATCCAGACCTCTGCTTGCAGACCATTTTCCTGGCCTGCCCTTGGCCCTGCCTTCTCAGCTATGGACCTGAAGCATGATCATAGATCCCCTCCTTGGGATCCCCTTGGTGTCATGCTTGCCTTCCCTGAGGAAATGGCCCTGCCTTTGCTGCTGTCTGACAAGAAGGTAGTCAGGTGGGACTACATAGTTCTCAACACATTAATTTTATGTAATTACTCACTAAAATGTCTAAGTGTCAGCATGTGCAAAGAAAAGCATCAACCTGGTTTACAGTAATTCTGCAAGCGAATCCTAATGCAGCTTGAGGATGTGAATAATTCACCAGTTAGCATAAAAATATGCAGGCTAGTAAACGGAGCAGGGCTCTATATGGTCCAGCTTTCACATTTGACCTGACAATTCACTGCATGTGACACTATTTTATCAAATAGTAGCATATGTTTATGCAAAATTTGCCCTGAAATACGGCAAAATGTAAAGAAAAGAAAGTAAAAAGTCTTCATCAGCCTTAGCAAGAATAAGTGCTATATAAAAACTGCACTTAGCTGATAAAGAAGGAAATGAAGAGGAAATAAAACAGTACATTATATTACAGGTGACAAATCTGCTTTGTTCAGAGCCCAGCCCTAGACCTCACCAGCTGCTGAAAATTACGGTCGTCATGCAGAATCTGGAAGCAAATGATGATGATTAAGAGGGGGAGTGCAACAAAAACTTCCAAAAGGGAGGCAAGGGAGAGGACAAGTGGGCAGTGAGACAGCCTAACCTTCCAGGTAGAATACAGCAAGACACCTATGCAATAGAAGTGAAGACCAAAGTGAAAACGGTTCTGTAATTACTGAGGTGCAGATGAAGCTGGTCATGGTCAGGGCTGAGGACAAAAGACAAGATAAAAAGGAGAAAAAGAGCAGCACCCGATGTAAAAGGTCAGGACTTTCAGAAGCACACTCTACTGAAGGGCTCTGGGGACCATACACAAACTACAGGCGTCTTAGCACTCAAATAGCAGCTGGAAAGCAAAAGGCATTTTGTCCATAATGTCATTTACTGCAAATTTCTAAGTGATACAATTGGAGAAGTAGTTACAAGTCCTAGATCCCACACCTGAGAAGAAAGCTTCTGGAGCACAAAGGCTTCAGCAAGGTCATAATAGAAAGGAGGAAGTCAAGAGCTGAGGTGTCAAGAAAAGGTAAGGTCAGCAGAAATACTGAGTCTGATGTTAGCCTTACTTTCTCAAGATCCTATCTTCTCTCAAAACACCAGGAACCACTTCAGGAAAGCTTTCCCTACTCCTCTGCTCTGGCCACATGCTACTGAGTACACATCAGAAATGGCCATTCATAGGGTGGTTGTGGCTCCTATTTCTGTGCTGCTCAGCTGCAATATAAATTACAAAAAGGGAGAAACAATTTCACCAAAACTTGTAATAAATTTTATTTAAAAAAAAAATCCACGCAAATGGAAAACTGCAGCTGTAACCTTTTATGTCCTGGAACATCCTCAACACACCTCATAACCCAGAAATAATAAACTTTTTCCAGGTATGCATGTCAGCTGACACAAGTAAGGAAAAATCCAAGCTTGTTTTTTTTTCTAAACCGAAATTTCTTACAATGTCCCTGTGTTGCTTTGCTCTGCTTGGGCTTGAAGAGACACTTGCTTAAATCAGGGCTGTGATAAGTTGAGGTCTTCAGGAGAAGGTGGACACCAAATACCACAGCAACAAGGCACTTGCACTGGAGTCAAGAAGGCACACAAAGTGAGGCACTAGAAAGGAAATAAGGACTGACAAATGCCAATGGCAGAAATACAGTTACTGTGCAGAAAAAAAAGATACCCAGTGTATGAAAACAGGATAGGACAGAGAGAAAGTTTCTGAGGAGCTTTTTGAAACTCCAGGTGGGTAGACAAATCACTTTTACTATTGATCTAGATTGCTTCACACAGAACTGCCCAATGCTGCAAGTAAAGGGGTCCCTTTTTGTGGGAGGTACTGTCAAGATACTGAAGTTTGCTCAGAAGTTTGCTGAAGTTTGCTCCTTTTCCTGGAAGGTCAGTGCTGTCACACTTGAGTCAGAAATACCTGACAGTTCTAATTCCAGGTCCTTTGAAATACAGCATTCAGCCTAAGGAAAGGTACTCTGCTGTACCTCCAATAAGAGAAATTTAATTCTCCACTGCCTCTGCACATCAAGCCAGGATGACACACTTTAGTAGAGCACTGCACAGGTACCATTTCAGGTCTGTCCTCATAATGCTTGCTCAGAAGTTGAGTATTTGTCAACTGTGACAAAAAAGACAAATATAAAATCTTTTCATGAGCCAAATCATAGCCTCAGAACAGAAGCTTCTGGAGACTTCAGTGAAGCTACACAAACTTGTAGACCTTTCTTGTAGTCAGTACTTCTATCTCCCAGCCCTTATGGTTAGGATAGAAACGTAATGAATACACTTTTAAGTTTGTAAACTCAAGAAGGACATCTAGAAATGGGAAAAGGAATTCCAGTCTTTCACAAGGCAGAGCAAGATAAACTGCAGCAGGAAACTTCCCACCTGGGTATTGCACAACAACACAGATGAATAACAAGTCTGAAGTGTGCATACATCAGGATACCAAGCAAGTAATTTGCATCTGATGAATCCAGGATGTAAAAAAGGATGGACAGGCAGATCTCTCAGGCTGCTTCCAACTCAACTAGTCAATCTACACCACATGTAGATTACCTAAATTGCTCCGGGCACGTCTGCATCACCCAGTCTCCATTAGAGATTCAGGTGTTAGCTGTGAGCAGGCTTGTAAGCCAATACAACACTCAGTGAAATACTAGCTTAGGTCTTGGAAGCAAGACAGATGTCTTCTTTAGCCTACACTCATTCCTTTGCTTGTCTCTACCTTCCTGAAGCAGCTTCCTCCCTTAATATATTTTCAAAACAAGCATCTCCTTCCCCAAAACAAAGCTAAAAATCCACAGGACACATCTGTAGATAAAAAATACATGTACATTGCAGGCTGAGGAAGAAATATAGCTTATTAGAGGGATGGGAACATCACTGAGGTTTTGTTGTAAAATTGGAACTTTTATTAAGCTTTTTTTTAATATATGGTTGTTGTACATTCTTAAAGAATTTGAAGCAAATGGTTTTACAGAACTTCTCAGGATTTTGCTTATATAAATAGACTACTAGTTATTTGTATTTACTCTAGTCTATTTCTGTACGAATAGTGAAAAGTACAGCCACACATTTACTGTTAGACAACTTGTAAACAATTTTGTGTATTATTTTAGTTAGACAGCCTATCTTTACATTCAATTCATAAATGGTTGAAATCACAGTAAAGGCTAAAAAATATACTGGGTGGAAGACTGGCAGACTGGAGTGGCAAGACTAAGTTCCCAAAGCAATCAAATGCACTGCACTGAACATTTATGCTTGTTGTAAAATGAGTAGCATGGCAAAAACTACCTGCAAACTGAAAATTACCATCAAATCCCACCCACATTTGCACCATGAAGTCTGACATGAAAACTGGATCTTCGGCTGAGTATTTCTAGTAGGCTGAAACCTCTCAGGAATCACAGAGAGAAATGTTCCACTTGAGATGAGACATGGGACCCTTCACGTTTACTAATGACCTCTGATTTAAACTGTACAGTCTTATATTTCCTCCAGAGGCTAACTTTTAATGCTTCTGCCAATTAGAAAAATTAATAGGTTTAAAAATGCAAACATTTAACAGTGCCAAACAAGGTTTGCCACACCTTCATGTCACCATTGAGGAACAGGACAAGTTCCCATATCACTGTTTGTTTCTGGGTGCAGCACTGCATTTTCAGTTATGCCACAAGGGAAACCCCTGATAGTGAAATGAGTTCAGTTTGGTTTGCTTGTGAGGGAAAAGTCACTAAAACCTCCTACAGTGGCTTAGCATCGTGCACTCAGGCAGTGCATGGCAAGAGTGGTCAGCCACACCTCCAGCTACAGAGACGCTATGCTCAGTACAGATTTTCTGTAAAAGTTGGGACAAGCAAAAGAGGTGTGCAATATCAGCAACCACAGAAGCCAAAAGGAAACCTAGTACTCAAAGAATTTCACAGAATGGAATAAAAACCCAGAAGTTAAAAAATCCCCCAAATAAATAATTGTAAAAATCATATTTTCATAGGCACCATTAGAAATACGGTTAAGGGTGAGGTTTCTGATACACATTTCATTCTTAAGCAGAGGAATTTGGAATGTTTCCTTTACTCTTTCAGAGTTTGGTTTGTTTTGGGTTTTTGTTTTAGTTTTTTGTGGTTTTTTTGGTGTTTTTTTCTTTGTTGTTTCTTTGTTTTTGTTACACTTTCAGATACACTCCCCAGTGCAAACAGCTCCTTTTCTTCCAAAATAGCAGGCTTTGATCAGGAGTCAGCTAATCTCTCTGAGATGAGCAGTTGGAAAGTGAAGTAAGTATTACTGACTCCAGTAGTTTGTGCATCTGCTCTTGGGGCTTTGTTGCTATTGGGGTAAGAGTTTTTCTGTTTGGGTTTTGTTTGTTTGTTTGTTTAGGTTTGTTTGCTTTGGGGTTTTATCCTGTTCCTAGTTAGAGATTACTGACCTGTTTACTCTGTACAGTTTCTTACTCCCACCATCCCCACAGAAAATTCTCATGCTGTCCCCTTTCTATCATCCTCTGTTGTCATTGGAATATGATCTGATTTTCAGGTGCCTCTCTCCCCTCTATTCTTTCCTCTACTCTGCATTTAAATTGGTTCAAAATAAAAGCAGTCTGTTGACCCCAGTTACAATGCCAAAATTATTTGGGATAGACTGAAAA
Source organism: Bombycilla garrulus (assembly GCA_013400315.1). NCBI lineage: Eukaryota > Metazoa > Chordata > Aves > Passeriformes > Bombycillidae > Bombycilla > Bombycilla garrulus. The sequence goes on from VXBU01001741.1 coordinate 696,757, forward strand.
AGGATGTGTCTGTCCCAACCCAAAGATACCATCTTGCAGAGAAAGATATGCAATAAAGTACCTATAAGAGCCAGTTCAAGTTTCTCTTTTCTCAGTTTTAAAAACAGGGATGCCATCAATACCTCTGCTCAGGTGCTCACCTCTTAAATCACAGAGCTGGATTCAAATTAATTTCTGCTTCCCCCTGGGATTTCTTATTTGCAGAGCAGCCAGCACACGTGCCCCTTAAGCAGTGAGATTTTGAGGTCTAAAGCAGCAGGTGTCACGTTCAGAGGAGGGAGAGATGCACACGCTTCATAACAAGCAATGCACAAATCGCTGCCACTCGGCAGAGGGAAGGTTTAAATTTAGTTCCATCAGAAGCAGGGGGAACGAGCTCGGTGCGTGCAGGGGCCGGCAGTAGGCGCGGGCACTTACCTCAGCGCCCCGTTCGGCTCCTCATCCGAGGAGCTGCCGTTGCAGATGTTGCCGAAGGAGTGGCTGGGCTTCAGCTTGGGCTCCTCGCACTCTGAGGCGGGCTCTCTTTTCTTCCTCTTGCCGAAGAGCTTCTTGAAAGGCTGGAATTTGCCTGCCTTTTTCTTGTCTGCAGGTGACAGGAGAAAGCGGCGCGGGGCTGAGGACGCGGCCGGCGAGGCGGCAGCCCCAGCGGAGGAGCGGGGTCAAAGAGCGCGGCGGCAGCAGCGCGGAGCAGCCCGGCGCTCGCCCTCCCAGCGCCGGACTGCAGCTTGCTGTGCACGCCTCACACCGACAGAGCAAAGGCAGCGGCTTTCAAACCTCTGCTCTCCGCTTTAGGGACCTGCGGCCAAACGTTTGGATCAACACAAAGGACAGTTTTGCAAAGCGACTGCATAACACTGCAGTGGTTTTAGGTTTTACACCACAGTTTTGACCATTTTACCAAAAGACAAACACTGCTTTGGTCACCCCTCTTTGGGAAGGGGCTGGATCCTTGAATTGAAAGCAACTGAAAACAAACAGCTGTCTTTTAGTTATGTGGCCTCATAACTAGACAAGTCAATTTATAAATTAATAAGGAGAACAGGATAAATTTCTGTTGGTTTGTACTGGGTTACTTCAATAAGCATCCAGCTTTATACTAGCAAAGTCAATACATTTCTGACTTTTTTCCCTCCAAGTAACTGAGGACAGAATTTGACAAAGCATTTCTTCCTTGAGACACTGAAATTTTCAAAGCTACACCAAATAAAAGCACAGCAAAACCACAAAACATACATGAAGACAGGAACAAGAAATTAAAAAGGTAACCAGGAAAAAAAGTAACCTTTTTTCTTCCACCAATGACTGGAAAAAATAAAGGAAGCATCAAACTGCTATCCCCTGTCTATTAAAAAGAAGTACCGTGACTTTGTTGTTAAGTACTGTCAAGTCGTGTTAAATTCTTAGGACTGGGATGAATCAAAGAATACATAAAACATAATAACTATCAAAGTGCTTTATTCCTCTTAGGCCTTACCTTAATTTTGCATTAAATCTACTTAAAACATGCTAGTTGGGTTTTTTAATTTGCTTGTTCCTTTGGTTTTTTTTAAACCCCATCATTCAGCCTCCTATCATAATCTAGTTTGAGAAGCATCATGTTGTACTGGTGACAAATATTTTCATGAGCTAATTCCATTCCTGTATGTGCTTTTCTCTCAGGCTGTGTGCACACGCTGCCTCAGCGTGCTCTACTCTTCCTGTGGCATGGGGCTCAGCAGAAAGCCCTGGTTGGTTTGCAAAGTACACGCAGGCCCCATAGGAACTTTTGACCAGGAAACCCAGAATATCTTCTGTAGTGCAATAGCATTCTCTAGTTTCACCATGGGTTTTACACTCTACTCTGATATACCTAAGCAGGGTAAAGCCTCATCTGGGTAACATGCCTTTGTAGTAGCTGGAGGAACATCTGCAGAGTTTTCAAAGGGAGAGAAAATGTGCCCAAGCATATCTTGACCTGACTGCTTCCAATGCTAAGTGGTTTCAAAACTAGCATAGTGCCAGAGAGCCTGAGCTGAACCCAGTATGGTGCGAAACTTACACACAGTTCATCTATCTGTATCTGATTATGGTTGAAGTAAGAAATCTACAATGAAACTACAAAGTCAAAGGCACAAGAGATAGTAATTCTGCACTTTCTTTACAGATCCATAAGAAGTTCACCCAGATGTAATTATTCTTCTTGGGCAGTCAGGATACACAGCAGTTGTGCAACTTCATTAAAACACCAGGGCATCTGAGCAGCAGCATAAAAATAAAAAGCTGAAATATGAACTTCAAGTTCAGGCCTAGCATCAGAATTTTCCAGTCCAGAATCACAGATGCACAACAGGCAGATTAAAAAAACAACTGGAACCGCAGTTTTACCAGCATAGAAGAAAATGGGATATGGAAGATTACCTCTCTCCCAGCCCTGCTTTCCATAAGCAGATCAACTCGCATCTCCAGCCAGACCAATTGCTTGCTGCTCAATTCTGACTTTAGATATATGTAGAATGTATTTATATATAATATAATAGATTCCTATGTGAAACTCCTAAAAGACAGGCAGGCAGTCATGCAGAGAAAGAGGGAAATTATTGCTCTTGGCCACAGCTGCTCTGACCCTTTACGCGCTTCAGAAGCTGACTGCAAAAGACCATAAATTAAATGGTAGAGCATACAGGACAGAAAGCATCATACCAGACACAAGATTGGGTAGAAGAGCTATCTGTTCAGAGTTCTCACCTTGTTTGTTTCCTCAGCTTTCTTCGAAGGGGAAAGCTGCATGATGCCAATTCTGCTGGTTAATCTAACTTACTGCATAAATCAATTCAACTACAGCATTTTTAAGAAAAAGTTCTCAGCATGTCATTCATCCACATTACTCTTGTCCCCTCCTCTTTTTTGAGATCTTCAGATATAACTGAATTTCTTCATTGACTCTAAATCTGATTCAGTACTGATTCACCAACTTTGAGTCTAGTGTTGAACAAATGTAACAGGTCAACACAGCTTTCATTTCATCAAAATGGGTGAAAACCAACACACTTATCTGCAGCCAAGATCTGCTTTTCCCCATGTGATTTAACATGTCCCTTAGCTGTTTCCTTGCTGCATACCCATTATCACAGCTGTCACACTACTAAGCATGAATTCTTTAAATCAGGCTTTGTGACTCATTCCAAAGCCAAAGAACACTCTGCCCTGCACAGGCTGCACATGCTGTTCTCCATCCTGCCAGGTTTCTAAGGAAGGAATGCCTGACCGCTAAGACAAAGTCTGTTTATGTAAATTTTTCACAAGATCTTATGGAGGAAGATGTGGGATGATATTGCAGGGTGAAATGCTTCCTGTAACAGTGAAACAAGTACAAAAAAGTATTCCAAACATCAGCAATGCAGCAGACAATTGTCTGCACATTTGCCTTTTGAGTCTGTAATTCGCAAACACAACTCATCCCTTCTGTCCATTTCTACTGCTGAGAGAAAAAAATGGGATAGGAAAGGATGAAAGTTGGGACATTCAGTGGTGTCAGCTTGCAACAAGGACAATTGCTGGGAGAGCCAGGAAACAAGTCAGCTTACATGTGTCGTTTGCTTCTCTCCTTAATCTCTTTAATGGAATCCTACAGATCCAGCTCCAGGAGACTGGGGGAAATAATCAATTAAACCTTTTTTCCTATCTGTTTGACAAGTCTATCTTGTTCAAATCACTGTGAACAGTTAACAGTAAACCAGTTTTGAATCACAGGATAACATAAGGTGTGAAGGCAACAGATAAACAGGGTTGGATACACTAGCTAGCATAACAGAGCACATATGGTAGGCGCTCCCTTCTCAGCCACCAGAAGAATAGCAGAGCAGATTAGAATAATCTGTAACCTGTCATATAATTTGTCAGATGCACAAAGACATGCAGTGCATAACACAGAGCCAGTTAAAGTAGAAAGCACTGGCATCACGCAGGCAGCACGTGGTGCCTCCACTCTAGAGGAGAGAGGGGAGCAGCTTCTTCTCTCACAGTCTCTCACGTGTTCCCCAAGAAAGATGAAAGTGGGTGCAATGTTCTTTACTGCCAGGAAATCAGGTGCAGCCTTTGGACTCCAGCTGGCAAATTCTTATCAACATGCCAGCTGAAAATTCCCCATAAAATAGCTTGCAGTTAAGCTGCTCAGTTCCATTGGGACTCCAGGCTGTGATGTCTTTTAAAAACAGCACAGAATCCTCAAGACAAGCACAGGCCAAACAAAGACTTCGCTACCATGATTACAGAAGGAAGAGATTTAAATTATTGGGAAGGAAGTGAGCAATGTATCCCAGACAACAGGCAGGGGTGAGGTTATGCCACTGGACGGCATAGAGGAGATGTCAATGCCCCTGGAAATATCTGAAAAACAGTTTTCAAGCAAAGTTAACAGGAGAAACAGAAAGGCTCACATAATCATAGGAGAGACAGCTAAATATTTAACAAGGTGTTGATTCCTTGCAGCTTTTCCTATTTGCTGCAGTGCTGGGGGCACTCACAGCTGTGTGGGTGAGGAAACCTGGAGGGCAGGTCATCTCTGAGCAGAGCTGACCAAGCACATGCATCACCTGGTGGGTAGAAAGATGATTGTTGAGGGGAAAAATAAATAGAAGCAGGATGCATAGTGTTGCTTTGAATTTTAATTTATTACGACCAAGATTTTTCAAGCCCCAGTTTTGAAATGGGATTTGCAAAGATTTCACAGAATTTTTTTGCTTATTATATGAAATGCAGCACCTGTCTATGACACTTCTCATAGTATGAGATATTGCACAAGAGCTGTCTACAAAATTATGTGTTCTTTGTTAGTGAATATAATGGCTATAAAATATTCTGCAATAAACTAGATTAATGAGAATATGAATTATTTAATTGAATAGACATTTCTATAATGAATTTAGGGGATAGAAATCCATATGGATGTAGCATTAAGAACTGTGTGGCAGAGACAGGACAAGTGGGTTACTGGGCTGCAGGCACAGCGCAGCAGCCAAGGTGGAAAAGGGGACTAAAAGATATTGTTAAGAGGGTAAGTTGACTGACATTGCTCATTGCATCTGTACAACAGATAAAGGCTGCTATGGTACACATTGCCAGTATCACTATTAAAAAAAATTCAAGCTAATGGTATGCTTATTGATGATCTCATGGTGTATCCGCTACAATAAGCACTGCCCCATTAAGCCATGGGTTGGCCGTGCATCTGAAAAAACTTCTTTGTTTGCAGGTCCCCACCAAAAAAGCTGCCCTTCCTTCCTCCTTGCCCAGTCAGTTCTAATGGCATAGAGCTTCTCTGGACAAACCAGGACTGGCACTTGCTTCCAGCTTTCCCACCCACTCCACATCTCAGTACATCCATTTCTGTGAGACGCCAGAGATGCTCATTTTTGCTGATAAATTTTCAGCGCTCCCTGGAGAGGAGTTTCCACTCCTTCTGAAAAGGGAAATAAATTGTTGAGGATCAAGGAGGAAGAGAGCAGGCTTTGCTCTGCTTAACCATGTTCCCATGTTTTAAAATAGGTGTGAGCTTCTGTACCTGCGGTAGCTCATCTGATTTCACAGGGAAAATTGGTTTCTGGACATTTTCTGCCTTCATGACCTGCCCTCAATCCATTGCCCTCTCTTCCACAGCTAGCTAGGGTCAATAGATGGAAACAGTCCAGGTATACAAAGCAGGCACAAACACCAAAGAACCCAAGGAAACATTTAAGAGAACACAGGGAATAAAGATTGACAAAAAAACGCAAAAAGTCTGATGCTCAGATTCAATAACGTAACTTCCCAGAAAGGGTTCACCTCTGTGAGACATTTAGTGATAGCACATAACAGTCATAAAGCTGTCAGTATGCAATAGCCCCTTGCTGGCAGAGATAATATCACCTGACATAACATCAATATCTGAGAAACATTAAATGAAAACAAGATTGAGAGTGATCAAAGGTGTCAAACTGGTGTAGCCACAATGGTCTAATGAAACACCTAGGCAAAGCAAAGGAAAAATAGTGGACCATTAGTTGCCTGTTTTTCCAGGAGTATCAGGTGATCTTAAAACAGATACTATTTCTTGCAAACCTTGTCCCAGAGAAAATGGGGTATTCTTGGATTACCTGATATAAACTAGTAATACTACCTAATGTATCCATAACACAGCAAGAAGGAATCTTACTTTCCAGAAACATCTATTTTCCCTTGCCGTCTGCAGAAGCAAAAACATTTTCACAAAAACCAGTAAATTTTGTGATTTTTCTTTCTCCCAAAGGCTGCATTTCCCACAGAAACCATACGTAGCTGAGACAGTCAGCTGTTAGGAGACATGTACGAATCACCATAAGAGTCTCTTCATGTTCAAGCACCATATAATATGCTTTATTATCCAGAGCAAGGAAAGAGCTATTTCGACACTTCTCTTGTTACAAGGAAATAACCTCTTGAAGGTAAAAGGACTCAACCTGAACTGCATGAGCTTTGCCACAGTGATCTTTATAAGCAACAAAGAAATACAAATGAAGAGGAGGTGTAAATACATTTTTAAAATGTTTGGATGACATTAAGAAAAATAACTAGGGCTATGTCAGTATCCACTTCTTCTGTCTCATTTGCTATGGCAAAAGTTTCCTTCCATTTCTGAGCTCCTGTTCTCTTTTCTCCACCTTTTAATTAAACTCTTCCCAGACAGTTTTTGTATTTCTGTGCCTTCTATTTTCATCAAACATCAAAACAAGTGATCCTAGAGTCAGAAACCCTCATTCATCCAACCTTTGTTTTAATACTGACATTCTGCCATCTTAATCCATCCCACTGCCATCCTTGGGCAGCACCTTTAGGACAGAAAGTCACTGCCCTCCAAAAACACAACCAGACTTGGAGCAGGTAGCTCACTCTGCGAGTGTGTGATGTCGGCTGGGGATAGCAGAGACTCCCAGAAGGGAGGACAGTATGAGAAAATAAGTACAACCATCAGGAGCAAACCCTACTGTGGCCAAGGAGTTTTCTTCTTCCAGGGGAGATCTCCTTACAGGCTACATAGTGAGTAACCAGAGTGTGTAAAAAAAGTTGGAATTCACATCCTGAGGACAGTAAGAATGGGTAGTGGAGTTCATACCTATGAGGACATATGAGAAAGGGTTAAATAAATTCAAGAGATGTTATCAAGATGCTGGGCTGCATTGCAGAACATACCAAATAAGATAAAACCTGCTTATTATAGCTCTGGGCGCAGTGATGCATGTGAGACTTTCAGAAAGGAAGAGACTGCAATGAGCTTCTGATTCACCAACAAAATGTTATGTAACAGAAGGGAAAAACCTTTGTTTTACCAATGCAAAGCTTGCTAACTCAAGTTATCAATGATGGGAGGCCCTTTTGGTGAGCTGGGGTTTATGTGAGGTTTCCAGAGCTGTTTTAAACAATTGATGTCAATGCAATAGAATGATATTGGATCATTATTTCCTTCTCAGAGAAAAAAAAAGGTAAAAGATGGGATTCCCTCAGCAGGTTAATTTCTTATCAGGAAAATTCCCGACTGAAAGAAGTCCTGGCCATGCTGCATGTGAAAAGATAAACCTCCCTAAGGCAAAGGTACTTCCCTGAGGCCCCAAGTCACAGCAGTCCAAAGTCCAAGGACTACCACATGCACTGGCACTGGCAGCTTCCACTGCCCCTCCCCAGCTGCCAGAGGTCATTTACACCTCCTCAAGGCTGGCACAGGCTGCTCACAGGCCAGGATCCTACACTCAAATCAATAATTTCTAAGATCATTCTTGCAAAAGATTGTGTTACATGAACAGTTTTTCATGCCCCTCCAGCTCTAAATAAATCCTGTATTGCACTGGTCAACATTTACCATACCACTTCCAGTTTTTCACTGGTGAGAGGAGGAGCATTTCACCATCACAGAAACTACTGTCTTACCATAGAAAATATTAATTTTCACGAAGCCAGCATGAAACTCATAGATCAAAGCTCTTCAGTAGTAAGGCAGAAGTGCTACTAGCATGCTGCTGAGTTCCAATAAGAAAAAGCCGAGAAGTATCCTGGCCTCAAAGGACAGTCACCGTGCTCTGCCGGAAGGTCTGGATGGCTGGAGGACTGGGATAACCGGGATAGAAATGAACTGAAGTATTATGCACAAACTCATTCCTTTAGGGCCTATTGCTGAGATGTCCCAGATCAGCTAGAAATGGTGAGAAGAGAGATGTGACCACTCCAGCTGATTACAGGATAATTATAAGCCAGCACTGTGGTGCTGCTGCAAAATTTAAATGTCTTCCTTTGGAAAAGGCCAGAGGTTACTGCCCAAGGAAGGGGCCGGAGAGCCCACTGCCTAATAAATCACTAGGGGCTAATAAATCAAGGTTGTAAGAAAGCAGGTACATCCAATATATTTTAGATCTGGATTTGGAATTTTTTCTGGTTTTTTTTAAGGGAAGCAACAAACTAATACATTACGGAGTCATTATGACACAAAACAAATTCTCTCTTCAGTGTCACATAAAGGCAATATTATCGGATAAAAATTTCATGTCATGGTGCAAAATCAAATGCATTATTTGTGCTTTTAATGCCTAACACAAATTGAGACCAGTACAGACAGATACTCAGTGATTTTTTTCATTTTTGCACAGTTTTAGTATAATATATTTTACAATGATAAACATATATATGAGTTTTAAATTTGCAATTCAAATGAACTGCTAAAATATTTTAGATAAGTCAGATAAAATGGAGAGAGTCAAATTTTTATTTTATGATTTACCTACTCCCCAATCATAAGATATGTTAGTGGATTTTCTTGAAACTATCAATATACCTTTTGAGTTGAGGCAGCTCCATGATGAAGCAAAAACACATTTTAAAAAGTTCCAACATAGTTTTCTACATGTGGCTCTAAATGAACAGGAGAGATATTAGAAGGGGAAACCCCAACAATTACTTTATGCCTGTGTGTTTTCTTTCAAAGTTCTGAGAATCATAAAGCGAGATAGAAAACACAGGAGTAAAAGAGGTCTTATTCTAAGCAAATTATAAACTACCCCTATGCACATATTAATTTAATAAGTGCTTCATTAAATTTTATAAGGACAAAGCTGAATAGAAGGCAGTAAATCCATGTCACCTCTCCAGATTTAAGGAACTAAAATGTCAGGATCATCTCTAATTTTTGCAATGAATCACAAGACCCCCTTATTTGAGCAACCTGAAAGCCAAGCTAAATCTGACCTCAGGCTGAATGTGTCTAAAAGAATTAAAAAAAAACTTGTACTGATCTCTGGTTTCACAGAATTAAATCATGCTGTTGTGGTTTACAGCTGCACAGCAAAATAAAGAAAATTAACTATATCTTAAGAAAAGAGCTGCATAAACCATAGCAATCACAAATTCTCCAGCAAGCTTTGGTAAAAAACAAAGACCAAAGTCAATGCTTGCATGGTGAAAACCACAGTGAGGAGAAGCATGGAGCTGGTAACAGTTCTGTTTTGTTAGGTTTTGAAGGTTTTTTTAACTTCTGGGGAAGCCAAACCTCAGCTTCCTTATTGTGTTGGGCAAGGTAGTCAGGAGGAATCATGGCAATCATTCCCCAGACTGGCATATCCAAAATATCACAGGAAATAACGTCAGCAGCACAGGGGCTGAAGAACCTGCTCTGTGTTCTACTCCAAAGGCTGGAAGCACTGTGCTATCCCATGGAGCCATCTCTGCTCCTGGAGCTGCGCAGAGCTGTGGCAGAAGGACACCTTTGGCTCCCCACTGCTCCCCTTGCACCTTCCTGCTGCACGCTTCCCTTTCCCAACCTGCCAGGCTCACTTGCTCCTTCTGACAAACAAATCCTCTGATACTGACACAAACTGTGGCCAGATTAAAATTTGGGACATCTGTCTTGAGTCTGGGAAATTGCCTATTTACCAAACATCTGGATTTTCATTGTCTGAGCACCTTTCACTGCACACACAGGCCCAGATGATCATCCTCCTCAGAAAGAGCAGGCACCACACGGAGACGTTCTCCGTGTTGTTCAGGGACAAAACTTGTCTTCTGGGCATGTCAGCAGGAGAGGACAGTCAGCCACTTGCCATATAGCCTGCAACTCCTCCTGTCCCTCTTGCATCTCCATCTAGCATCACAGCCTCACCACCGTGCTGCACTTCCACCTCTCCTGCTGACACTTCATTATCCCAGCCTGCACTGTATCACCCTTTTGAGGACCAGGGTTAGATGGCCATTTCCAGTTTTTACAGAAATTGCCAGTTTTTGTAACATAGACCACTATCAGCTGAAGGATGAAATTGGTGTCTTTGTATTGAATGGAATGCTATCAAAGAAAAGCTCCACCTGAGCCAGCACTTAACCAACACTCTTACCAGCAATTTCAGAAACAAGATTCTGAGCTGTTAAACAGACCATGGAGATAAAACTTATCATCAGTATTAATCACTAATTATACTAGCATTGCACACACCTAATCTAGCTGCTCCTTATCCATCACCTGTTCCCACAAAGTGAGCAGGTAACAGGCTGAGGCACAAAGGCAAATCTCAAACAACTTTTACAGAGAAAGAGCAGATTAAAGACAGGACCAGAAACATGTAGCTGCTTTCCCACATCTGCACCGGAGCCCTCAGCCTGGGTTGTCTTCACCATTCAGGCCAAGCACAGACAAAAGGTGCAAGTAAAGACATTTTTGTGATAAGAAGAGGACTGTAAATCTTCAGGCTGAAGTTCTGGCAACTTTCTCAAACACTAGATCTGCTTTAGAAAAGGAGCTTATAACTGACTCAATTCTTTGTCTTGTCATCAATGTACCCAAATATACAGAATAGTAGGATTGAGGTGATTGGTTTGCCTTTGCTTTTCAGAATTAAAACTGTAGGAGTGAGGCATTTACTGACTGGAAAACAGAGAAATCTGATGAAATGTTACCTTTTAGACCTACCTATAAATATCTAAGAGATAAAAAGTCTTGAATAGTTTTCTTCTGATATTTGCAAAACTTATAATATTCACTTCAGAGAACACTCAGATGTATTTTGCCATCATAGTCATTTGGCTAACACTGGGTATATTAACAAATAACACTAATAGGCAGAAGCAGTATTATTTTAAATATCAGCCAAGGAAGATTTCTACTCCAAATAGAAATATCAAGAAAGGGTTCTTTACTGTAGCATCAAAAAAAATCCATCATACCACTGTGACGCTAAATGAAATCTTCCTCTCTGTTCTATTTTATGAGGCTAGAATAAAATTAATTACTCATGAAGAAGCAAAATTAAAGAGGAGAAGAGAAGCAGCCATAAAGAGATGATACTCAAATATTTATAAACCTAAACATTTAAAAAACATTTAAAATTATTCAAATCCAAAATGGCCTTTGCACAAAAGCACAAGTATCTCTATTCTTGAACTAAGACAACAAGATATTTCCTTTTTAAACATCTTGCCTTTAGGTAGTGAGAGCAAAGAGAAAAAACTATTTTCTATTTTCATGCAGTTTTGGTTCCAGGTGAGGATTTGCCAGACCAGGATGTGACTGATCACACTAATCCACACACCGTCTCACTGTGCTGAGAATACAAAGTATTATCATCATTATTCTGGTGAGACACATCCAATTTAGCCATGTAAATGATTAAACTTCACTGAGAAAGGAGATTGTGTTTTCCCTGATACATCTCTTACCCACATTGGAGTTTATTTACAATTTACTCTGTGCCAGAACAAAGAATGGCGGGGACTCAGGTGGCCACGCAAATCACAATGTCCCATGTGCTAGTGAGGATTGTTAAATATAACTATAGCCAAGGGAATTCAATGCATTGTAGATTGCAGGATATGACATCAAAATGGGTCCTTGAGTGAAAACTATTCAAGTATGCAGTGTCTTGGAAAGACACTGGGAGCGCAGGTTGTGTCTGTCATTCTCTGAGGGGCTGCAGCAGCTGTGACGGCCCCAGGGACCAGCCAAGTGCTATGTCTCATGCATCATTCCAGAAAATGTTACTTGTACAAGGTGTCTTTTGGCGGATCAGAAACCTTCCAGCTGCTCCAGTCAAATGGCAAGATCAAGGAACAGAAATCCTGTCCTGGACCTGACTAGTGCCAGGGTCTGTCTAAAGTGAATGGAAGCTGGAGTCCATTTCAGCAGCTCTGAATACTTGTTTCCTAGCTGCTGAAGCAAATTTTGGATCCCTGCAAGTAGCTTGGTACAGGACTGGGTGCCCTGACTGTCCAGTTAAGGGAAGTTCACAATGAGAGTCAGAGGAAGCCCATGTTGACCAAACTGCATTTATCTCCCCTTCCTTAACTGCTGCTCTGACATCTCACACTTCTTTACACCCTTCCACCTGATACCCCTGCTCTACTCGTGAAACACAAGGTCCAAGAGCATTCACTGTAAAAAATATCAGAGAGTAGATTTTGGAAAGGGCTGGGGCCAGAGGAGAGAGGTCAACACTTACTGGGTTTTAACCCTTTTTGCTTGCTTTGTATCTATTCTAAACTTACTAGATGACAAGGGCTCAGTAGCTGAGTCAGTGTTCCTCCATCTCTGTAAAGCATCACCTAGGGTTACAGTAACACATGCAAGTTTGAAAAGAATTCTAACAGTACAAATATAATAAAGGAGATTGAAGTTTTTTATGTCATCAGTTTCCAGTATATGACCAACTATCCTCAAGAGATGCTCACCTCTCTCTCTATGACATATTTTGACACTGAGCTAATTCAAAGCATCTCAAAGAAAATCCAAGTTCTATTTTTTGAAACTTTGCTCACAGGAATGTTTCTGAAAGATTTGTCAAACATGAGCATGGAAACAATCATAGCTGTTGCTTTGTCCTGTGGACTTAGAGAAGAGGAAAAGTAACACTTAATCTAAAAGTCCTGGGTGAAGAGAACATTCATTCCAGTGCTTTGTGTTGGGCCTCTGTTAGATCTCCAGATCCTCATACCAAATTTTCTACTGCATTATAAGTAAAATCCTAATGCTCTAAATGACTGTGCTAATCTTGATCATTCTTTTAAAGAGCAGAGCTAAAGCCCAAAAGCCATATGTGCTGTAACACCCACCCAGGACAGTCAGAGGCACGAACCATTTAATTTAGATAATGAAATGACAGCACTGTCAGCAATAGGAGGGTAACTTTACACAGTGTACAATTAAGCTTAGGCTTCTCCCACCCCTTCACCCCTCTTTTTGACTTTTTCAGACTAAGTCCTACATATTATATGCAAAAAAGAAAAATGCCAGTTGTGGGGCAGGAATACATTGTAATGCCAATGCAGAATATCATCTCCTCCAGGATTTTTCTAGCAGAGGATATATCTCAATTGCAAGAAAAACAACCATCCTCTTTTCTTTTTTGTGCTCTCAAACTATAGATTATGTGAAGACAAACCCTAACATTAATGAACACACCATCTCAGAAAAAAATAGGACACTCTCCAAATATTCTGGGTTTTAGTTTGTCTTGAGTTATCAGGTATGTTTCTATCTGATGGTAGAGAGATGACATATATGAAAGCATATGGATTGTTCATAATGTGTCTGCAGAAAACATTACTCTAAACAAATGCAATTTTCTCTGCTTTAGTCACAGTTAATACTACACATATCTGCTCTCTGGCTGATGAATTTGCACAAACAGTTTAAGTGTTTCAGACTGTAAACTGAAAATCAGCTAATGGCAACTGATCTGCTGCATCACCTGAGATCACTGGTTTAGTGATGTTCAGACAAATGCTGAATTAAAATGAGTGTCTTCATTTACATGTACATAAAACTTATCATGTACTTGCATAGAGCAGATCACTGATGAATTTGGAAGAAAAAACTTCTGGAAGAATGCATACCTGGCACTATATATATATATATGTTCATTAACAGGGACTGCTAGTTTTAAGGGGCCACTTTGGAAGTCATAGTCAAACATGTGACTAAAAAATGTTAAAATATCTGTACTTGGGTTTGGTAAATAGATTCTTGTAAGGGCATCATCCACTTTGTATCCCAAAGCTTCACTAATGGTAATGCAATCCAGACAGTATCTGGAGAGCCACTTAATCAAACAAGGGGAAATAAGAAAGCAGTGAAATTTGCAGAATCACAGAATCATTTAGGTTGGAGAGGACCTTTGAGATCATCAAGTCTAGCCTATGACCTAACACCACCTTGTCAATGAGACCATGGCACTTAAGTGCTACATTCAATCTTTTCCTTAACACCTCCAGGGACAGTGACTCCACCACCTCCCTGAACAGTCCATTTCAGTGCCCAATCAATCCTTCTGTGAAGAACTTCTTGCTAATGTCCAGCTTAAACCTCCCCTGGTGCAGTTTAAGACTGTCCTCTTGTCCTGTCACTGGTTGCCTGAGAGACGAGACCCACCCCTACCTAGCTACAGCCTCCACTACTTTGTAATAAACAGCTACTTGAATGGCTTTTAAAAACACTGTAATATTTTTACTAAGTTCTTCTAAAAGCAGAGGGATTTGTTTTCACCAGTACTGTTTAAATAAAACATTCAGAACACAGTTCAAGGCGGCACTGTATTGAAGCTGAAATGGAATATTTTCCTGTATCTGCTCCTCCTCAAGGTGCCTTGGGGATCTGTACATCCATGCAACTGATAGCCAGCTGCAGGCCTTGCCAGCTGGCCAATGTTTCAGCCTGGCAGCCCTTAGGGCAGTCCACTACTGCATGGACACCACATGCACTGCACATCACTGTAAAGGAGACCAGAAACCCCTTAACCAAAGGACTTGAAATTAGATGGGACCAAGAAAAAGGGAGGAGAGGATGACTGTTAAAATGCATGCAAGGTCCCAGGAAAGACCAGAAGATACAGCATTCGGTGTTGCTTCCTAGTAATAGCAAATGTTTAGTTAAACTGTCTGCCACAAAACTTCCCGCAGAAAAGTCTTCAGAGCCCCCAAGAAACAAACTCTCTGAAAGACATCACCCTTTGCAGCCATGGTGGAAACACAGTGCTTACAGAACAGCAGGATCTCAAGTGGCAGCTCTGAAGACCTCCGTCCTGGGGAACACACACAGAGGCATCACCAGCATTACGTGGCCTCTACCAGAATCAGCCCAAACTGAAGGGGGAAGGGGGCTTATTTTGCTTTGTTTCTTTTACTGAAAACTGATCTTTTATTCCAAGATCCATAGCAGGGAAAAACAAAATGCCTCTAAGTCCCTCAAGGGGTTGATGGGCAAGGACACAGCCTCCAAGGCAGCCTTGACACACTAGGACTTTGCTCTCCTCTTCTGGAATGGGCTCCATGCCATAGCTTGTAAACGTTGAGGACCTGACCTCACTGTGAACAGCCGTGTCACCCTGCCCTGCCCTCCTGGACCATGCCACCAGACTGGTAAGGTTTGTTTGTACCTGTTCTTCAGGATGCCCCAAGCACTCTCTGCAGTGTCAGCCTCTCATTATCCTCTAGCACCCGAGTCATCAGCTGCGGCAAGCGTAGCCACAGAGCAGCTGGTCATCCCTGCTTTAGGCTATGTTGTGAAATGGGACAGGCATTCTGCTCTACAGGATGAAGAGGACACCTCATTCAGGAAAACAGCATTCCAGAGTAAGAATTAAATGCAGTTTGTCATAGGAGAAGAACATGAAGATATTGCATCTTTAGAGTAAGACAACAAGATTTTAATCTCACTATCTAGGAAAAAAAACAGTAAACAAGAGGACAAAAGTCAGCTGGATTGAGATATCTGATTAGTTCATGAAGCATTTTACTGGAAGTGTAATTTTGCAGGTATAGCAAAGCAAGAGGTACTAATTAGTTGCAGCTCATTAAGTGTAAGTTGTTTGGTAATTTAAGAAAAATGAATGCAGACATGGCAAGGTTGGTACAGACAAGAATTCCACATAGCTGAGTGTGACATTTCAAACAGCAGCCAGCCTGCTCAAGCAGCAGAGGAGTAATTTGCAGTTCAGTCCTGACCTATGGGGACAGGCAGGCAGACCGACCATGCATTCCAGCTTTTCTGAAAGAAATATTAAAAGACAAAAATAATGAATGCCTTCACTACAAATGACCAGGTGAGACACTTAGTGTCTGTCTCCACCCATAAGGTATTAAAACTTCATGTTCCATTGATAGAAAGCATTATTATCCTAAGTAGAGAGATTTTGGATATAAAAATCAGCTCTGTTCACATTCTCATCTTTTAGATTTCTGCTAATATGTATGCAGGAGTAAGGTAAGTCATACTTACCTCTTTGAAAAATGTATTCTTCTTCATAGGGAAGCAGAAACAAACATCCCAGCTAAGATATTACCAACAAAATTTTAATTACAAAATATTTTCAAAAGTTGCTCTTTACCCAGGGTAAGTTTGTTGAGCAGGAGTGAGTCAGAAACCATTGTACATACTAGGATAGAAAAGGGACGTAAAACAAAGATAAAATAAAGCCCTAGCAAGGAAGCAGGTTCTATGAACAAGACCACCAAAGCATGCAGAAATGTCATGACTCACTTCAGTTGAAAGGCTGGCAAACTGTAGATATTCTCCACCTTTCTGCTTTTAATCATATCCATGAAACACAAGTACCCTCAGAGAAACCATATGTAATTTGGCTAATCCTTTTTCAGTTACACAAGGCAGTGGTTATAGGCAAAGGTTTCTTAGAACAGCAACTTTCAGAGAAGTGTCCCAATGACATTGAAACAGACTCATCCCCTACACCTGTCTGCCAAGGCTTTTTAAGCCTCTGTGGTAGTACTACACAGAGATCCACCACAAAGCCAGCATAAGGCAAGACAGCAATGCACCATTTTATTTGGTGGTAACTGTAGATTAAATGATTCCCTATAAAAGCAGGCGCCAAATTCTGGGAAAGTCTGGGCCTGGAATTTGCAGCTCAGTTATGGCTTAACTAATAATAGCTAACACAAGTGTAAAAGCCGCATGAGAAACAGAGTTTCCTTCCCACAGTCCACTGGTGAGGCTGCTTACAAAAAGAAAACTAAAAAAGTCTGAAAACTTCTTGAAAGTAAATTCTTTTCTTTGAATGGACATGCTGTACTTCCACTCCTTTACAAAGGAAGCTAAGAGATTCTTTGTGTCAAGCCTACTCTCTTTTTCTCAACAAAATAGAAATGAAAGAGCCATGTGAATTATTAACAGATGACAACAGAGAGCTAGCCAGGTATTTCAAACACTTGTGTCTCTTCTTCCACATGAATTCCTCAATAGCACATGCAAAGTAAGTCTTCTTACTACTTCTGTCATTTAAATCTGTAACTGGAGTTGATTAAATAACTTGTTGAGAAGCAAAGGCTTTTTTTACATTCCTTTCTTTCTTCTTTCTTTCCCTGGGAGTGCATTCAACCTGCCTGTCAGTGACAGGGGGTCATCATGCTTTGCTGTGAAGAGTACTTGGTGAAACAAGTGAGAGTCTTTTCCCCTCTTAATGCCTTTTCAGTACCACAAGCTCATGCAGAACATCATGCAATCCAGTGCAAACAGATACTATTTACTTCTGAACTGGAATATACATATAGTGGGGAAAGCTAAAAACAGATTAAAGCTTTACTCATATTACAGTGTTAACCAACATCTTGCAGTAAAAGCAAGTCTTCTTTATTATAAACACTTTGGATGGCCCCTCATCCCCAAACTCCCCACTCCTCAAACCACCCCAAACAAAGAACAGGACACCACTACATGAATCCAACACCATTGCTTGACAGCATGCTTGCTATTTACACATAAGTACAAACTTAACACTGCTTCAGTCCATTCATATTTAACTCAAATAAATTCTGAATTTGTCAAAAAATCCCTGCAAATCCAATGAAAAAAATAAAATGAAATCATGTTAAGTCAGTATCAGAGCAACTGAGAGATATTTGAGAACTGACATGGGAAAACCTATCAAAATTAAAACTACAGTAGTAAGCTTTGAAATAAACTTTTTGACAACTTTGAAAAATAATCCAGATGACCATTAAAAAAGCATGTATTTTTCTAATTACTTGTAAATTTAAATCCATAGATTCTAAACTTTCATCAGTGAAAAGGACCATTTCAAAAGGTATGGCAAAGCACAGCATCTGACAACACAAATGGAGGAGTGAAGTTTCCCACAGTGGAGCAGAAACCCCCAAGTGATGCCTCAGGGAATTACCTGCAAAAACATTAACTAGAATAACCTCTTTGGTTTGAATTTTACTGTGCTTCACACATACACTCTTTATTCTACCTGCCATAAAAATGGACAAAAGCAGCACATACATTAGCGGCAGCTCCTATTCAAAAACAAGAAGCACAGCACATTCCCCCCTCATCCAGCTCCCCGCTGAAAGTGTTCCAGACTAAGCCACAAAAACTTAACAGTGAGCTTTTGAATGACAGGACATCATGTGCTCCATCAGTCAAGTACTTACAAGGTTTCTTAAACAAATTGATCATGCCTACAATTTCAGACGAAGTCAGAGAAACTTCAGACTTGATCTTCTCTGAGGAAGAAACAGAAGCCATAAAATCACCAAAGAGAAGGACTTGTTTGGCTATTTTTGTTGTGATTTTAAAGAGAATTCTGAAGGATATATTGTAATGTGATAGGAAGCTTGTAGGAACAGTCATATAAATTAAGCTGGGCATGTATTTCAGCACTTTGTTCTTATTTATCACTTTCCCTGTGGAAAATACTAAGGGAGATTTCACCTAGCAACAACAAAGACAATGTCAGATTGATAGATGAGACTTCCCAGCTGATCTTTCATTTGGTACATTAGTTTATGCAACTGCTTTTTACTCAGTCTTCCCCAACCACAAAGCCAAAAATAGCCTTACCTTTCCAACAAGGGCAATGCTGGGACTACTAGGGAACTCTTTATAGGTGCTATGAATAACGGCAGCGGTTTAAAAAAAAATTAAGAAAAATCCTGATATTATATTATCCATCTTTTTATCCTTACTAGAACATTTTAATGTCAATAACTACCATGACATCCGGAGGCTGAATTTTCCATGAAAATTTATGCTAGGCACCAGTATTTCCTGAAGCATCCTATAGTACCATGAAAGGGAGACACGCATAAGCAGTTTATATTATTCGTCATGAAAGAAGTAACAGTGATGCAAATTCCTCTTAGAAAGCAATAAAGTTTTGAATAAATCCTAAAAGGGCCTCATTATGCAGTTCTCAGTCAACACTGGCTGAGCCAAATCCTACTGGAGTACTTCTCTGTTCTCTGGATAGAACTTCCCATGGCTCCAGTAGATCCTTTAGCAGAGGTGCCAGTCTTCCACAAACAGATCTTAGCAACCAGGGCTTAAGGGAAAATATACCCAGTAAAGCTAGGCTCCCAGATCTCTAGTTTGGCAGACAAATGGGAGATCTAATTTTCAAATCTCCTGGGAAGCAAAGAGCTAATCATGCAGTAAAATCCTCTACAGGAAATTAATGTTTTAGTGATGCCTTTTTGAATCTTGCTTGGTGTTTGTTCAAAAGCATGTCTCACAAGTTTTACCAAAGACCAGCAACAAGTTATTAAGCTTATGCCTTCATATCCCAAAGATGTTTAGACCAAAAAGTTTCTCATAAAATTTAAGATATAGACAAAACTGTGCTTTCTCAATGTGAAACCAAAGTTTATGGCTGTCATCTAGTTTCAGCAGAGGTCCTTGGCATTTTCGTATCAATTGCAGAGACTCTTAAAGTAAGATAAAGCCTTCAACAGAGAGGAATTTTAATTAATCTATTGTACACAGCACAGTTAGTATCTGATTTCTCAAATCAATCAATTTCTCAAATCAATTATAAACAGTGTATGTGCAGAAACATTGAAGAATCCCAGGCTACTTAGCAGTACCTTTTTTTCTAAGCACTGAAAATACAGACATACAGAATAATTCCCCTAAACAAAGACAAATGGGATTGAACTGGAAATGAGAGAAGATAAGATAAAGAGCTTGAGAATAATATCCCCCCGTTGCTTTCTCCTCTGAGGTATCTCATATAGATTTATTTTGGCAGATATAAAAAGATTTATGTGTAATAATGACTTCAGCAACTTCTTTCATTAGGGACACATTTTATTTCACTAATGATACATTCTCAGAAACCAAGAGAATGACTTTCACCCAATTTAATTTTTAATTAAGAAGCGCTTAAAAAAAAAAAAAAAGAATAGAAAGATAAAATTGCTCTGGTCTGACAAAATACATGGCTTTTTGACCCATCTGTAAGGGCTACTTTCTTCACTCCAGCAGCTGAGAGACCAAGATTCTCTTCAGCAATCACTTCACCCAGTCCCCTCAAGCCTTCCTGCCACAGCACAACACTGGATCTAGCATCCCTCTACATAGTCAGCAAGCCAAGATTAATTTAGACCACAAGAGCTTACCATAGGGCTCGGGACGCTTGGAATGGGTTGTAAGGTACCTGAGCAAATACTCTCTGGACTCAGGTGTGGTCACTGCCCTGAGCACATTCTGTAGCTATTCAGTCCTTTGTGCTTCAAACCCCATGACTAAGGTTCACCTTGGAGACCAACAGATGAATATTACAATACTGAAAAGGGCAGGTGTCAAGAGGTACCTCTCTTAGAGGGACTACCTAATCTAGCATCAAAGTTGGAGGTGCAGGAATGACCACAAAATAGCCTTCTAGCTGAGGACAATTAGTAGTGTTTAATTGTCACACAAGGTTATCAAAGGACTTTTTGTACCAGCAGCAGAGAAGCAGCTTCACTCAGACAACAGGCACGAAGATAAGCAGTGGACAATCTGGTAATGAAGAGGCAGAAAACCACTCTCCCTATAATTTCCTAATATCATCTTTATCTCAGACACACCCAAACTGCCTGCTGCCAGTGTCACAGACCTTCTCTCTGTAAGCAGGGACAAAAATTGAAACATAAGCTTTTATTACACATCAAATCATTAAATGAAAGAGGATTAAAAGGTGAAGTGACAAAATGAAACAATCCAAGGTTTAAATAACAAAAGTATCTTCCTTCAATTTTCTTACATGCAAATGGTTTTAATAGCTGAAAAATGTAATGCAATAGACATTTGAAGGGTCTTAGTTTTTCTCTAAACAACTCCAGTTCCTGTAAATCCCCTCAAAAATTTAGGCACATAGTGTGTTTTGCTTTTACATCACCTTATACAGATTGCAATTAAATGATTTACATCAGTGAATGGGTAGCAATGCCTTGCATGACAAACTGAAATTTTTGCCTCCTCTTGCCAGCGTAGTTTACTTCAAATTTCATCTTATTTTCAAGGCAACAGAAAATGGAGGGAGTGGGACTTATAAAAGCTTGTTATATACAATTGTAGATATGGAGGTTATTAATGTAAGCATAGATTTGACATAGGCACTAAATCCTTAACTCAGGAAGCACACTTTGTTCAGAAAACTTACCTGCTTGTTAAAAACCCCACAGATCACCAACTCACTCAAGCGCTCCAAAACTACATGCAGTCAGCGGAGAGTATTGAAGCTAGTAAAAGAAATCAAGAAAGAGTGGCAGAAAATGAAACCAGGCAAAAACCACTGAAGCCAGGAAGTTTCTGTTGAGTTGTTAATGGTACAAAAGACGGGATGCATTATCTAGAGAAACATGTTCCACAGGAACTACACAGAAGGTGACAAAGTTCGCAAGCAACATAGTTGGAATCTTGTTTCTCATGTGCCCCTTAAATGTTGGAGGTTCAAATGGGAAAACTTTCAAGTTAGCCTAAAAAACCTGCCAGTATAAGGCATTTGCAATGTAGTCATCTAATCTGCTTCCAACAAACTACTAAGTACCACCACCAAGGCTGCCTGTTGCTCACGGAGTGAGATTTGAGTGAGAGAGACTTTTGTTTCCTTGGGAATGGACAGGGGCCCCGCATTCAGATGAACAGTCCCAACAGCACAGCCCGCAGCAAAAGCATAAAGGGTTGAAGGGAGCAGCATCTCCCTGGAGCTGTGCACCCCTGTCCTGGAGCAAGCACAGACTGCAGGGTGCATACTAACACTCCCCGTAACATGCCCTTCTGAAGGCAGATAATGAATACCATTTGTCAGAGTTTTCAACACAACACTTCTCTGAAGCGCTGACTTTGTGCAAGCAAAGGCAAAATGATAATTTTTTAAATGTCTTTAGCGGAAGTCTCGGTTGGAATGAAGCATGTCTTGCATTAATCAACATCCTTCCATCAAAGTAAAACCTAAGTATTGCTTCTTATCATATTAAGCCACAAACCCTGTTTTATCTATGAGCAGCTAAATTTCTGCCAAGTTGGTTCAACTAACTGACTTACATTGCCATGATTCTGACATTTCAAAAAAAAATCTATTACACAACCAGAGCAGAAATAAAAACACTTGAGCAGCTGAAAGAGTAGAGCTGAATAAGGAGCGCTACAAAACAGGAACAGATTTAGGAATAATGAGGTCACCTCACACCTCAACACACATGGAGTTATTCTGTTCACTGAAATAAATTTACGTTTGGTAGTTGTCACAGCACAAAATACCACACCATTTTAAAGAGACAGAAGCATTTTCAATGCTTCAGCTAATTAGAAAATAACTAACAGAACAATACCATAATGTGTTCCCCTTCCAGGTTTCTCCTGGCTTGACAGATGAAGAGAGAATTAATAGAAGGGTGAAAAATGTTCCCTCCCTCCTTCCCCATGTCCTCCAAGCGAGACACCCCTAATCTGGGCATGTGGTTACAGCTCCAGAGCATCAAGCAATCATGGCATTTAGGGTGCATCAGAAACACCTTGTGCCTGCTCGAGCACTCAGGTGTTACTGAGGTGGCAGCATGAAAGTGCTGCTTCTCATCAGATATTCTGGCTTTTCAGCCTTTCTTATTCCAGATATCTGCAGATATTCTTTATTTAGCTAGGGAGAGACATAATACTAGCTTCCCTCCAAACTCTCAAGTCACACAAGGTAAAATTCAGAGCCACAAGATTTGGCAGTGACAGTGTTAAGGGTTTCCTGGCTGTGCAGAGGAGGTGAGGAGAAGCAGGAAGGCAAGTAGACTCATCTTCAAGTGACCAAAGATGAATGAACAACCAAGAAGTAGACAGAAAGTGAGGGATCCACACAAGCTTAAACCAGCTTTATCAGTTTGGTGATATCTGTGCAGCCAATAACTGGGTTGTTTGTGTTTTGGACTTTTTTAAAGAAGCAGACCCAGAGTCCATGGGGTTCTTTTTGTTTGGTTGGGTTTTTTGGGTTGTTTGTTTGTTTGTTTTTGTAGAGAGGAGTGCAGCAGTCTACATCTAATAAAAGAAAGTTCTAGATGTCAAAATTGTTCAAGCAGCGTGACTACCTACTGAGATAAAGCATGATAGTCCTATCCCTAAAAGGGAGCTGGTATCTAAGCAAATACAAATTGGAATCACCAACTCATCCACCCTGGGCCTTTAAGGGAAATGGATGAAGGGCTGACAGAAGGAAGAGAGGGGGGAGGAAAATAAGGAGGCATAGAGAATTTAAACAATATTAGCTACAAGTGAATCCTAAATGAAGATTAACATCTCTGCCTAGTGGATTTTGGGACTTCTGAAGTCACAGTCATGAAATTAGCAGAATACTGGTAGTTCACGATGTATGATGACTTTTATGAGGAAAAAGCAGTATTTTAACTTTCAAGAGCTACCATTGCATAGTTCTTCCAAGCTTCTTAAAAACATAAAGAGAAACTGGCATTTAGTGGAAGCATATAAAAATCACCACTCCCCTTTCATAATTAATTCAACTATCTATTTTAATATAAACAAAAAGTCTTTCCCAAATTTCTACTGTTTATACATCCTGCTGACTCCCAACACAGTCAAGCATTCCTAAGGAAGGCGAATAACCCAGGTCTTGTCTCTTGCACTCATGATAAATATCACTGGTGGATCTAGAGGGATCATGTTCATCTAGCGTTTTGTTTGCTGAATACAGATTACAAATCTTTAAAGCTAGAGAAAGCACTGTTAACTTCTGCTTCTGTAACTACTTCTCAACGCAGTTCAGATTTCTTTACAGATTAAGAGGCATTTCAGTCTTCTCAGGAAATGTTTCATGCTTTTCAGCATTGTTTTCCATAAGGAAGTTCAGTATCTCTTCATTCATACATATTCTTACAGTCCCTCAGTGGACTGAATTGTAGACTTTCCATTTACAACTTCATATAGGCATCACAAAGGCTGTATAAATTTCCCTTGTGCACTCAATATGAGTTACAAGTAACCAAGCTATTAAGGATGAGGATTGCCCTTCATTTTTATGTGACAGTCTTTCAAAATCTATTATCAGGCCTGTAACCTCTAAAGTTGCTGGGCCAGTTCCCTTAGAAAAGTCCAAGCATCCATGAGGGCAGCCTATTTAATCATTTCAGCAGAAGCAAAATATATTGTTGGCGTTATTTTCACTAACGATTTCTGAAATTAAGACACCAAAACCCCAGCTGAAGGATTCAGTTTAATTTACCTTCAACCAATTTCCTGAACTAAAATCTTTAACAGTTATTTTGTTCATGATCTAGTTTTCCATATTTCCTTCCTATATTTCTATCACTGGATATTTCCTTATTACAGCTTTGGTTTTATACCTTAGTAGAGGAATTCTAATAAGTTTGGGAATAGAAAATATTACATATTGAATGCTTAAATATAATTTTGTCTTTCAGTTCGAAACTTTAATTATTGAAGTGAGACTACAGAAGAATGAAATGAGTAGGGTTGCAGAATAGTCTCTGAGTGTTTTCTATGACAAAAGGTTGCCAGAGAAAGTTTTGATTCAGTATCAGGAAAAGTTTCCAAACAGAGTATATTGAACGACTGGGCACATTCATGACGTGAAGATACATTCACCTTAACAAGCTACTGAGAAGTACAATGAAATTAACAGTCCTACACTTAAAAGAGGATGGCAAGATAAACTGAACACCATACTGCTTCTTAGAGGCAGTTTCTAGGACTCTCTTGTTCAAATACTACAATTAAGCTGATCACTGCTACAGCTTGAAATAATGGGAAAAGAAAAGAGAAAGAGAAGTAAAGAAGAAAACAATCAATCCCTGCTATAAAAGCCCATAACTTAGAATTCCTATACAAATACTTGGATCTTGCTATCCCGAGTGTTCAGATATGCACCAGCTTATGTAAACCCATGGGTGACCCACTTGCAGTGAGAAAGAACTGCAAGACCAGCCTGGTCAGATCTACAGTTTTTAGAAACAAGCAGGTTCAGACATAAGCAGATCCCTTGTAATAATTTATGAGGAAGGAGGAGGTTTCCTCTGTAAATAAACTGAAAATGTGTTCTGTCTCTTTAGTTTACAACTAAAAACTGAGTTTATTTTTACAGTACCTGAATCATCAATACCCAGTACCTCAGACTGAACATTTTGGTTAGTATCACTTTCAGCTGCAGCCATGTGTTTTTTCTGGGTGTTTTTGCTTTGGGTTTTGTTTTGCTTTGTTTTTCCAAATGTTACTGAAACAAGAAGTATAGCATAACACATTTATATCACCACTGAAATTTTGAAATCAAACACAAGGCAATTTCTCCCTTATATTTAAATCATGGACTAAAGTGTCCTACATTTTAGGCTTATTTGGAATAATACAGTAGCATCATTGTAAGGGTACAACTGTCATGACATCACATTAGAGGTCTTTAACACGTGAAAATTATAGCTGCACTTCATAACAAGGATAGTAAGTCAAATCTCCAAGGAATTGCAGAACTCTGTAATAAGAAAGATTGTAGAGGACATTGTTTTCTTCCTACTGTCTGCATTCCTTCCTCTGATCACTAACGGAAACCAATAATGTTAATGTTAATGTCTATTTAATAAATACTTTATTTATAAATAGCATTTCTATTTGACACAATAAACAAATAGTGCCATACATGAACAATATATTAGATAGCTTAATAGTATTAAACAGTATTATAGTATAAGCACTGTATTAGCTACCTGAATGCTGCAGAAGCACAAGGTTATACAAGAGATTATTTTATTCAGATTACATTATCTGGTTGAATGTTTTCCATACTCTAAATTTCACCAAAGAATAAACTATATAAATAGGCTCTATAAAATATACTCTTCCTACTGTGTTACATAGGAGCATTATAATGTCACAATGTATTTTCTAGATCTGAAAATATGTCAGCCATTAATAATTATAGCATTTGTCCTCTCTAAAATACTGTCAGATTAAAACAACATTTTAAAAGTCCTTGAAGAGCTTCCCTAGGAAAATTTGCCTGCAGGTTATGTATCTTTTGTACTCTTGTCTTATCTACAGAACTAATATTTGGTTTTGGGAAGAAGTCTCACTTTTAGACGACAATATATGCAATACAGAAACTACATAAAACACAAACCTGTACTGTATGATATTGTTTTGGCCTGAATTTTAGCAATAGAAATCAATCACCTCAGCAGGATCCTGCAGTGGGATGAATTATCCAACAATGACGGGAGAGATCGGTGCCCCTTCTGACCTAAGGATAAAGAGGATGGAGCTGAAGAAGGACCTTGTCTTGGAGACACCTCTGTCTGCTCTCAGTTCACAACATTACAGATCTCCAAGAAGCTTTTAAAAAGCTGCCTAAGTCTATGAGCTGCATTTCAGCTGAGAGATTCGTTTGCATGTAGTGGAGGAAGGTGACAGGGAATTTTAAGTCCTTGAATACAGATCAGACAGACCACTGCCATAACAGCATTTAATGTGACATTTCATAATTAGCTCTAATAAATACTTGAGTTTCTTTTCTGTTTAGAATTTCCTGAAGAACTTTACTTCTCTCCATCCTAGTCAGCCACTGAAGACCAGGGTTACAGTGAGCCTTCAGCTCAAGAAAGCACTAAATCACGTGAATGTCTTTTCCTGACTTTTCCAAGATTATTTAACTACTGTCAGATGCCTAAGGCAGAACATCACAAACACATATATCACATTAGCAAAGTCAAATCAGGATTTGTGTCAATTTTTCCTGTCCTAATCCTATGAACCTGAATTCCTAAGTACTCTTCAGATGCGAATTTGAACTTTGAAACTGTAATGGAGGAGCAGCAATGAAAAAAATAGGGAATCCTTTAATTAACCCAGTTCTAAAAGTAGTAGAGGAAGCATAAATCACCTTTTGCCCTCAGATAATTTTTCCTACAGTACTCTTCATTGATATTCTCTCAGAATTCAGCATAGAAGAAATTAAAATAATATAGTCTACAGAATTACTAAACCTTAATCAATTGTTGTCAGCAAGATCATAAAAATAAGAACCAAACCAGAAACTAATCCTAATTTTGCAAACATGGTTCCTGGCCTTGTGAAAATATTGTCTTGTCAAAAGAAATTCTGAAAAATTGAAAAAACTCAAGAATCATCAAGTTTCACAGTTTGGACCCCATTTTAAGATATAATCTGCTCCAAAATACTTCTGGTGAGCATGGAAATCTTGCTTAGAACTAGTCAATCTAATAAGGAAAAAATAATTTCAATTCCAGTTATAACTTGGCGACCAAAAGTAAGAAACATTTAATTAGAATAAGCTATACTACTGCAATCAAATTCACAGAATTAGCTCTGCCTTAGAACATATTATATTCATTTTCCTAAACTCTTATTCTCTATTAAGCACAAAAATTCAGAAACATACAGGCATTTAGAGGCTGAATATAAATACTCCTCTGATTTTAAGATGAATATACCATCCATCTTATCCAAATGAAGGAAAAGTAGGAAAACCTACTGCAAAATTATCAAGACATCAAAATTATCTTGCATACTGGGCAGCTTCCTCAAGGGAAGAGCAGATGCAAAAGGTAACCAGTTCTGTTATATATTGGGAAGATAAAGGAACATGAAAAATGTGACATGACAATTTCTTTTGTTCATTGTTGTTTTATTCAGAGTCATCATACCATTATTTCAAAAGGACTTGATCAACTATAACCCTACTCTTCAGCATGATGGTTTTCAGAGGAAATTTCTGCAGAAGGAGCTTGAGGGCTTTGTTTCATTCTCTCCAGGCTCTCTGGAAGATCCCAAAATTGTCAGGTGTAGCTTCCATATGATAACGGATCTACTTACTGCCCTCCCACCTTCCTGCTAGTAATAGTTTAAAAAAGCCAAATCTCTCAACCTCCAAAACCTGACTGGTTGCCAGCTTGGTAAATATATGGCATGGACCTCACAACTCTTATCAAGAGCTTAGACTGAGAAGCTGGTAACCTCCAAGGCTCCATGTGATGGCCACAGAGAGAAATACACCCAACCAGGAGGTTCCCCAAATGGTGTATGAAACTATTATTAGATATTTACAACATAGGTTTCAGATCATCAAAATCTTGAGCACCTTTACTGTAATTATTTCCCTATGATAATTAGCAGAAGGATGTAACTACCCCAGTTTTCAACTCCTGCTGCAATGTTCTGCAGACATGCATGGTGTCATGTGCTGGACTTACTAATTAATTGCATATCAGAAAATACTTTCCATAGAACTGTGAACATCATTTTGCTGCAACTTTCAAGCCATCTTCTTGGTTGCTCTTCTCAGGCCATGGAGGCAGCAAAGGCATTGATTCTTTCTAAGTACAACACAGGGGAGGGCCGCAAGCAGACAGGTTTGCCTACGTAAGCACAGGTGAGTTTTTGAAGGAGTTTTCCACAGAGTGTAATGATGAAGCTATCCAGCTGAGCTCCATTAGCCCAGGTGCCAGTCCTGTACAGCCAGAGGCACCAGATGAACAAATCATGGACTGCAGAAACAAATTTCTCAGGTGTGTGGGGACCCTCCCTTTCTGGGCTAGACTGAGGACATGACACTGTTCTGCACAAAAACAAGCAAAGGCTGAATTGCAGGAGAATATGAAGTCAGAGTCCATTTACAGTGAAAAACTTCCCAGCTGGTTTTGTGATTTTAAACTTGAGAAGACAACCAATTTGTTCACATCAATATGTAGAAAGTTCACAAATCAAGGGACTTTTCACTAAAATTCATTGCATGAATAACACAAGAGAAGTCTGAAAATCTAGCAAATGCATCATGAACAAATGCTGCAACATAACATTTACTAAACTAAGGTCTTTGTCTTCTTGGCAGGACCCCTTCTTCACTAATTAGGAAATAGATTATTTGCATTACTAGTTACTGAACAGGAGCTCATTTCAGAAAATCTTTGTTATTTTTACTTCCTCTGAAGTGATTGAAAGGACACAACCAAATGCATCCATAGTCATCAGGTGTTGTAAGAAAGAAATCTGAACTGGGCAAACATAAAGAACAGGAGAAGCAAAATCAGGAGAACAAGTAATTGCAGAATAAAGGGGGAAAATTTGGATGATATAAATGAAATAAAAGAAAAACTTTAATAGAATATAAAAGAACAAGGATTTCCTGTTCTTCCACTTTTCTGAATTAAAAAAACCCAACAACTTCAATGGAAAATACCTTAAAGGAAAACTGAAGTCTCTGGAAAAGCTGGGTAGGATCACCAGTAAATGTGAGTCTGAACCCATAAGCATTTTAGCTTAGAAAATGTGAAATGATGGAACGAACTAGAAAAAAAATTGTCTACATTAGGAAATAAACAAAATATTAGAATTCAAGAAACTTGTTCAGAAATTGACTAACACTACATTCACAAATGATTTACAGAGAATCTCATGGATTAAGCAAAATCTCTACTAACTGCAGATTATTTTCTAAAAAAAGGTTTGGACTTTTTCTGCAGTAAAAAGCAGGATATTCTAACAACAGGATATGTGGGTGGACTATGAAAGAACACTGGGTACACTGTCAGAAAAAAATGTAGCTTTAATTCTCTTTAAAGAAATATTATATGCAAATTCTATACATAAATATATATGTTGCATATTTTAGTTCTGAAATTTGTATTAGTCAATCTGGACATGATATTGTACCTGACCACCCTCATAGACTGTTCTTTGATCATCCAAGCCAATGGGTATTGTATCTTTCTGGGCAAAATATAAAATATGCTATTTAAAAAAGGCTGTATTGCCTGCAAAAATTAAGTCTACTCAAAGGAAGTAGAAGGTAGTTCAGAATCTGTAATCCTTGCATAAAAATGGCATGGAAATATGAGGTTAGAGAGAGCAGGTAGGAAGCATCCTGTACTCACAGAGCATTTTCCTTTGGTGGTGCACACTTCTTACCTTTCTGCTTTGAAGAAATAAGAACATGCCCTGCCTTCAATACATAAACAGACCCCATCTCACAAACAGGTATGTCACAAACACGTTTTCACTCTCAGCTGAGGTGTAGAAGTGTTTTATGGTAGAAAAATGTCAAAATTACTATAACTATCTCAAGAAAACAGAGCCTTTGTTTCTCAGCAGCAAGCTAGTGTATTTCAGCTTATAATTTCAGAAGAGTTGTCAAAGATATCTGCTTGTCATTTATTCTCTTGCAACATAAAACACCAGCCAAACACATTGTAGTAAGACAGTCACAAGTCAGGACCTTTTGGTAGCCAATAGTCTTTGTATTTACGAGGTGATATGAGTTAGACAGCACAGATTCTCTGAAACCACAACAACTTCAAACAGCGGGGTCATACTGCTTTGTGCAAAAGCAATTCTACAGCAATTCTACATTAGATAGTCTACGAGTCAAAATTCATATATATGTCATATAGAGTAGGGCGAATGCAAATGTGATGAACAAATTTGTCCTGGAACCACGTTACAGAATGGCTGCTATAGAAAGAAATTATCAACTATCATTCAGAATTTCAACATTCTCTCCAGAACAGTAACAAAAAAAAAAAAAAAAAAAAAAAAAAAAGGGGAGGGGGGGCAATTCAGAAAATCTGAGTGGAAAATTCCTCCACTTTCAGAGGAAACATTCAGGGTAGAGTATATTTTCACTGTTTTCAGATTCTTCAAATACTTTTTAGAACTGAAGCATCTAATGAAGTAGAGTTATAAATATTTTACAAATAACCAGTCAATCCAAAACCTGGCAGAAAGGGAAATAGTGCAGATTTTTTCTGATAATAGCACAAATGGCAGAACTACTCTTTAGCAGTAATTTCCAGCAGCATCATTCTACAAACACTGTGCATGTCTTGGCAAAATGAGAGCTGTGTGGCACACTGGAGGCTATGTAACACTTTGCATGGCTAAGAAAAGCTTCCGCGCTTGACATGAGAGATAATATTTTCTGGTTTTCACAGTATTTTTTTCCCACAAGCCTAGGTATAACTACAAAACAAATAGTTTTAAGCTCAGGAACACATGCATTATATTTTTCTTTAAAACAAAAATAATTATTTTTTCCAAGTTAGAATATGCAGCTTAAATAAATATTTTAGTGTTCAATTAGCTAAATTTTCACTTCTGCCTTAAACATAATGAATTGTTAAATGAAGACACCACTTGCACTGTTAAAGGATCAGCAGAAAAACCTTTCTTACCTTTTTTAAGGTGGTGTGTGGTATTTTCTACTTTCACACAGTCTTGCACTCTCTCTGAAATGGGTGTTTTCCCTTAATATAAGCAATCAGAAGTGAGGATATGCTGCTAGGGACCAGTGGTTAATATTCTCCTCCCAGACTGCCTGCCTAGGTATAAATGGAAAATAAAGAACTTCAGTTAAAACTTTTCTAGGCAAATCCAAGAGTGAGGTTTTTGTGTTTTCACTCTTTTGAAGGGTGCTTATAAGCTGAGCAATTCCTGCCTGCCACATCTCTTATATATAGTTTGAGATGTCTGCAGTCTAAAGAAAAAAACAGAAGAGAAAGAAAAAAAAAGATATTGCAACCTGAGAAATTTTTCATTAGCTTCAGATTTCCCTCTGAGATTTTAATACCAAATGGTCTTTCTTTCCTCTTTCTAACTAGTGAAATGGCAGCACTTTTTTATTTTTCCTTCCTGTCACATCCTGCAGTTTTAAATCAATTATATCTCAAGAAAAATATGTTACTGATTTTACTGAAGTTTGGGTGAAATAAAAATGCTGTATACGACTGTACTTTCTTAAAAGGAAAAACTGGTAACTTCTAAAAACTAAAATGTGAAATGTGAACTTATAGTATCTTTGGTTTTCCCTCTACTAGAGTATGGAGAAAAAAATTTTAACTATTTTTCTGGCAAAAAAATAACCAAATGCCTTTTTTAAATTAAAAACATATCTGCAAAAAAATTTAAACTCATCTATTTGAATACACTGCAAAACAGAAAAAATTTAAAGAGGTGAAAAGAACCTGTAAAATTGAACAAAGCAGCTACTTTGTCAACAGAATTTTTTTTTTGTTTCACTAGTTTCAAGTTTTACTTTGAAAAATTTAACAGTAATTTTGTGATTTTGACCTTGTATTAGTCAAAAATTTCCTCAAAATTTTTTTACTCTTTTTGGGGATTTTTATGCTTCCTTTTACATATGACTAGAAGGATCAGACAGGGAATTTCCTATTCCTAGACTCTATCAGTTATTAAATAGTATTTGCTATATTCATTCATCCTTATATCCTTAGGCAGCCACAAATAAGAGTATTTTGTTGTAACAATGTAATTGGTGTACAGGCTAAATCATGCCTCATTTGACAAGACAAGAATAAGTGTATATTTGGTTCTTGGTAATCAATTTGAACTGCTTGCCAGCATTAAATTATTACTGTTAAAGTTCAAGGACTAAACGTTTGTGGGTGCTCACAGGCTGCCAGGACAGATGATCTAGAGCTGTACTTTTGCTAGCAAAGGCACCTGAACAAAGCAGTCTGTTTAAGCTGAGAAATGAGAAATTAGCACTCAGTTGACTCTGCACCACTCATAATATTCAGAATGCCATGAAGGTGTGAATGAGAGATGAAAAAGCAATATGAAAATATCCTGAGCTTGTCAGGCCAATTAAAAAAAAAAAAAAAAAAAAAAAAAAAAAAGAAAGTTACTCCTAATGCATATGACAAAATGTGAAGGTCTCCAACTGCTGCTTGAGTGTAACTGGGAACTTCAGATGTTAAAATCTCACACCAAGCACATCAAGCTCTAATCTAGTTTTCACATGCAGACTCAGCACTACCCTCTTGTTTCAGGGCACAAGATGCAGCATTGACAATAGCATGTGCAATGGGCTGAGCATGGAAAGTTTGTGGCCTGCTTTGGGTCAATGCAGTTCTGGCAAAACAGGTTGGAATGTATTTCCTTTGTCCCCAGAAAGCACCTCCAATAACCAACTGCCAGTGCAAAGACCTCTGTTAGTTCACAGCTTTAAATCCTGCATGCGTCCCAAATGCCTGATACAGCCTCTCTGGTGTCCCTGCCCTGCAGACATCGTGCTGTTAACTGGCAGAGCAGGGAACATTTATGTGAGCTAATTTCATGTGTTTCCCTGCCCTTTCTGCACCTCAGTGACTTGTGGCAATGGCTATGGCATGGCAGAAACCAGGAGTTCAGTGCACCTGCAGTAAGGAGCCTGCTGTAACTGAGAGACTTCAGGCCTGTCGCCTTGCCTGCATCTCAATGGAACCAGCAAATCTGCCAGCCCGTTCTACAGAGTCAGTTTTCATTCTTCTGGGTAAGGTTTGCAAGCATGAGAGCAATGGGACAACTCCTGAATTAGTTTATTGTTCTCAAAAATCAGAATTCAAAGCACTTTGAACTCCTGGGTGTAAAACAGACCTTCACTGTTCAAGGTGGAAGAAAAGGAAAATTAAAGCACAATCGGTGTAAACCACTGAGCTCAAGATGCCCTGGCAGTAATAGGCAAACAGAAAAGGTCTTCCTTTTACTTACTAACACTCTTTTAATTCTCAGGGGAAGACATGAAGACAGATGGGTTGGGAAATCTTTCAGTGAAAAGGAAATTCCTGAAGACAGGCCAGCATAGAATATTTGGATCCTGAAAGACTATTTCAGGAAACTATTCTATACTGTCCTTTTCCAACACAGCCATAAAATTGAATGCAGAATTGGGATTACATATTTCCAGCATAGAAAGCTAAGCAAATGCACATTCTGCATACACTTAGGGGAAATTACTATATCCCACAGTAATAAGTAGCTGATAGAAGCAATGATGCCAGACCCATGCAATTCAGAGCGGAATAGAAATCAGGAAATAAAAAGTAGCCTCAGATTTTGTTTGAGAAAACAAACCTCTCCATTGTGCATTTTATCTTTTCACAATATATTCCTTACCTCGACACATAATAGTAGTACAAATCTTTAGAACAGAGAAAGGCCATTGTAAAGCAAATCCCTGAAAATACCTACTGTAAGGCTAGAGTTACAAGTGGTAAATTGATCAACTGGTCTATTTTCAGCATCTCAGACAACAGTTTTTCTTGTACCTACTCCGCATGGTTGTTATTTCACCACACAACACAAGACTAATAGATAATTAAGCATGGCAAACCATCAAATATCTTTCCTCCCTGTTTATTAAGTCCCTATTCTTCTAAAAACATGTTTCAACTTCTCAGGATAACGGAGTAACAGTCCAAAAGGAAGTATGTTCAGCATATCACAAGTAAATATAATCAACATTACTCACAGAATATTTTAATGCAAAGAAAATTTATGATTCAAAGAATAAAAATTATCATCAGACAGAGAAAACCAACACTAACTCTGAAAAAAGCAGAAGAGTTTAGAGATACCTGCCTTTTAAAGTAATGAAAGCTATGACTCAGTGTTTCATATCATGAATAAGAATAACCCTCTATGACTTAAATGGTTTCTTTAGAACATGGTAGATCACTGCACTAGAAACAGGGTTAGCACATTTTAAAATCTGATCCTCAAATTAATTTTAATAACACCTAAAATTAATGCATTTAGTACACAGTTAAAAATATGTGGAATATGAGTTAAAATATACATCTTTTCCAGACTACTTACTGATAAAAGTTTACAGTGAGCAGTTAGCTCTGGATCCTAAAACCGTATGGTTTATGGTCTGGATTGGAAGAGACCTAAAGATCATCAAGTTCCAACCCCCTGCGATGGGCAGGGACACCTTCCTCTAGGCTGGGATGTTCAGAGTCCCATCCACCCAGGACATGAACACTCCCAGGCATGGGGCATCCACAGCTTCTCTGGGCAACTTCTTTCTGCACCTCACCACCTTCACAGTGAAGGCTTTCTTTCTAATATCCCATCTAAACCTCTCCTCTTTCATCTTAAAGCCCTTCCCCCTTATCCAGTCACTACATGCCCCTGCGAAAAGTCCCTCTCCAGCTCCCGTGTAGGCCCCCTTTAGGTATTGAAGGTGATCTGAAGTCTCCCTGGAGACTTCTCTTTTCCAGGCTTAACAGCCCCAACTCCCTCAGCATGTCCTCATAGGAGAGGTGCTCCTATGAAGTAGGAAAAATAGTACAATTCAGTAAAACACTTGCAGCATGGTCAGGCTTGGAAAAGAAGTTAGTACTACAAGCTGTTGTACTAGCAAGTTATAGTATCTCTTGATATCAAGGTTTAGCTTTAAATTAAACCCAAAACCAAAAGAATACTCAGGCACTTCTTTGGTGGCCACCAAAACCTTAATTTCTCTGTAGAAGATACTGAGCTTCTTCTGTGTTCTGTGGATTTGTACATGGTTCAAATCCATTACTTTGGATCATTGTCTTTGATAATGCATCACGAGTATCCACAACTGCTCAAAGCTGAGAAAATAAATAAACTCCAGAAATCATATTAGATCCGATTAACATTTTGTCATGGTGCTAATCTTGGGTTTGACTCTCCAGCCCCTGCAGTAGCACAATTCCCAAAGTATGTGTACACACACACAGAGAGCTTTAGAATTGCAGAGTAAGTTTATTACTTACATTATTACTTCCTTACCAAAACCAGAGGTTTGGACTGTTTAAGGGGAATGAATCCCCTCACTGCAAATACCAAAACTCATTCAAGGAAAAAAAAATGCCAGCAATTATAATCTGGCCTGCCTTTTTCTAGGTTTCTGCAAGTTACACATTTCTTAACCAAAACATCTATAGGAGTCAAAATGGGGTACCAGGACACCATTAAGTGTACCTTTTCTATCCATCCCTCCAAATATAGTAGCAAATTGTGTTTTTACTCTGAATGCAGAAAAAAGTTCCCAAATGTTGTGGGCAATATGTGTGTTCACTTCTCAGCCAACATTAAACTCGCATGTTCTCATGAGAAATAATTAAGAAGTTAAACATTCAGAACTAGTAATTAAAAGAACTGCAAATAACAGAAAATATAAAAATCATGTTGAATAAATAATATCTCATAAAGGAGATCATGAATTCTGGGATAAAAAGAGCTTTGGTAACTTAGTATATCTATTATGATTGACAGGTATTGTGTCCTGGAACTGTGGGTGTCACAAAACTCCTTTAATTCATACAGCTGCTTGATGGAAAAACAAGCAGTAAAAATGTTCTGCTCACAATTTTCAATAGAGGTAGGAGTTGCAGAGGTGGGAGTGGAGAATTCTCTCAGATCTCTTTACACCGCTATTTTCAGCCATGCATTGCAAGGAATCCTCTCCTGAGCTGCAAACCCAAGAAAGAAAATCAAGAAGGAAAAAAAAATGACCAAAAACTTCTGGAAAGGATCTGAGCTATCAGCAGTATTATGCAAGCCTGTGTGTCTGAACAACACATGCAAGGGCAACAAGGCAGGAAGATGTAAAGGATGCCAGGAAGACCTCTCTCGTCCCAGTGACACCCCGTGACAGCACAAGGGGCAATAGGCAGAAACTGAAACACAGGAGGTCCCTCTGAACATCAGGAAACACTTTTTAGCTGTCAGAGTGACCAAGCACTGACACAGGCTGCCCAGAGAGGTTGTGCAATCTCCACCCTTTGGAGATATTCAAACCCAAAGGGACAGAGTCCTGGAAAACTAGCTCTAGCTGACCCGCTTGAGCAGGTGGGTTGGATCAGATGGCTTCCAGAGGTACCTCATAAACTCAGACATCTGTGATTCTGTGAAAGTGGAAGGCAAGAAACCAGGAAAGTAATTCCCATGATTAGGAAACAAATAATTGAAAACTTTCCTATTTTTTTGAAGTACAACACTATTTATCACAAGCCAAACAACTACATGAGTAAATAGGATAAAACTGGATTAACAGACCTGAAGAACAATTGCTGTTGACATTGTAATTTCCCTGGGTAATGCTGACACCATTAAAAAGTCATCTATCCAACCAAGGTTATAGAGATAACATCCAAATGCAAGCAAAGGACTGAGTAAAAAGGAAGCTTTGATCTCCCAAACTACAGGGTAGGAATAGTCTTGTCAGAAAAACCTGTCAGATCTTAATATGAAAAATGCAGATTTTGTGGGGCTGACCACCCCTGATGTGCCCTGTTCACCTCTGCGCTCCCTCTCTTCTCTCCAGCACAGCCAGGGGCAGGGAAGGTTAATTATATTTGCACAGGTCAGCCTCAAAGCTGCATCAAAGACATCCAGATGAGTAAATGAGACTGTTTGACCTGCACGATATTACCACTGATAAGGCAGGGAAAACTGAACACTCTCTTGGGCTGAGGGGAGCCTCATGGCACTGCAGTTGGAAGGTGGGTGCATCTTTGCAATGAATCACGCACCATGCAGCCAGGGCATGCTGTAGTTTTACCTTCATTGATGCTGAAAAACAACTCAACCAGATTAAAACGGTAGCTTTGCCTGTGTTGTAGGGTGTTAGAGAGAACTTCTCTATCAAACTATCCCATCCTGTTCTCTGGTCACGCTTGGGTAACCCCAACCTGCCCCTAGCCATGGGGAGCTTGCACAAGTGTGAGTCAAAGTACCCCTTACTGCAGTGTTAGTTACACTTACACTTGCAGAATTTAGGTATAAATTGCCAAGGAAAAAATAGAAACCCAGCCTCTCCCCATGCCTTGGTGTCTTTTCCACGCACTTTATAGGCAACACTGCCTTAAGAAGACACAGATTTTTATTTTTAAAAATAATAAACACAATAGATCACATTATTTTAAAACAATTTATCATGTTCTTTCTCAAGTACCACAAACATCTTCAATTAGAAATGCTCCTAATACACTCTGAAGATAAAAACATCAAATATTACCATGTTTATTTCACTAAAAAGATCTATGTTTTTCCTTCTCTGTTTACTGTGCCAAGTATAAACTTTAGTGCTTAGGGAAAAAAAAACAAACATTGCCTCTTTCTTTTCAGTACCATAAATGATAATACAGGCCACCAAATAGTGCAAGATAAATTTATGATGGCAAAATACTCTGGTTTTTTGTCCACTAAATGTGTAATTTAAAACACTGTTCTATGGTTATGTGTCATTCCTGACTATATAACCACTCTATTTTCAGACATGGCCAGAGAAATTATTTGCAATATTATATGACCAGTTTCCACTCCTTTTATTTGCTATAAATTGAATTCTGTGCTACAGGCTGCCTTAAATGAGGCTCTAAACTTGTTTGTGGAATAGGATCCTGCTCTACCACAGTAAAAGTTTTTTAAAAAATAAAAGAAAAACAGAAAAAACCTCAGTCAAATGAACTTGAAAGAAAAAGAAAAAGGAAATGAAAAAGCCTAAGAAACTCCTGTTTGAGGAATGCCATACCACGAAGTGCACAGGCAGCAAATGCCTCATGGAGTAATGATGCCTAACCCTGGTGTTAGGCCTCAATATTCCACGAGTAATACCCTAGTATCCAAGAATAACCTTGGATATCCTAATATCCAAGAATACAGGGAAAAGGGAATTTTCTTGTACCAGGTCCTCAGTCTGTGGAGAAATCACTAACAGTTTGTTTCAGCCCCCTCGCTCATGCAGATATAAACTTGCAAGCTGCCTTGGAAGAAAGGCACTATATAACCATAAATCATTAATGAACCGAGTTAGCTCATCTTTGGGTAACTAGAGAAGCTTAAACCCAACATGCTGTATACCTGGCTAGAAAGTCTTCTATGCAGCAGTGCCACGCACCAGTGGGCAGTAAACACAAGAGTATCCATCCTGATGTCATTGCAGATTCCTCTTGACAGGCTTTGTGTTTTTGTCTCAACCACTACAGGTCATGGGTGGCAAAAAGCAGAAGCTTCTGAGGACAAATGAGGTCACAGTTCAATAATTAAGGGAGCGAACTCTGCCTGATCTCTTTGTTTCATCCAAGGCTTGCCTCAAGTGAAACATTTAACAGATGTAAGGAACATCTCACTAACTTTAGGATCACAAAAACAGTAATTGTGTCTAAGCTGATAAATGATACAAAGCTTAATGCAGACCACCAAGGTCCCACCTGTGGCGTGCAGCACTATCTTGGGGAAGATGGGGGCCAAACTCACAAACAGAAACTCTGCTTCAGCAACACCCAGCTCTCCCAGCCCCACCGAGGGACACTGCCCACACACAATGCCATGGAAGGAGTCCAGCTTTTGGGGCTCTGTCTTTGCAGCCCAGATCCCTCACCTTTCACTAACTCTGGCTGCAGCTGCTCCAGCCAAACACACTCCCTGGCCCATTCACATTGGAGACACAGGCTGCCAGCAAAAGCCAGGAAAAAAGGGCAGCTGCTGACATGAAGTCAGACAAGGAAAATGCCTCTTGCACAGGAGTAAAGCTGCTGCTACATGAAATAATGATCACAGATCCAAAGCACCAGATCCAAGTCCTGTGTGATCAAAGTTATGGCATTTGACAGAGACTTTTGCAGTGCCTAGAACAAAAAATTTGGTTACTCCAATTTTTTTCAGTAACTATAGGTATCTTAATGTCCACATGAGGACAGCAGTTCTTCAAAGAGAATTTAAATGAGACAGGATGGTGACTGCAAGATCTCCCAATGAGGTGGTTCAACTATATAAACATCACCTCTGAGGGAAAACAAGCAAATAAACAAACAAACAAACAAACCCACAAACAAACAAACAAAAAAACCCCCGGAAAGGCAAAGATCTCTGTGGGGGAAAAACATGAGGTTTGTCCTCTGGCAGAGCAGAAGAGATGTTGTGTCTGGTAAAGTTAGCCAAATGAGCCCATGCTGGACAGTTCTTTGGGGCCAGAAGTTCTGTGACTGATATGGTACACTTTTTTCCTCTCTGTAGAGAGAAATTACAGAGGGAGCATTTCTCTGGCACCATCCTCATGCTAACAAAGCAAAAGAACTCAGCGGACTGTCGTTCCAGCTGCATGCAATGATTTCACCTGACAAACGGCCTAAGCTACCTTTACTGTACACATAATAACTTGTTTTCCAGCTAGCTATACAAGCAACTGAAGCATTGTATTTTTCCAGCTTGTTCCATCTAGTTTTTCACTTTGTCCTAATATGACAATTTGCCTCTGAAACTGTGGTTGATGATTACTGGCAGCCCAGTATCTCATCCTGACAGGTGTTTCAGTTGTTGTCACATAATGTTCACATCTACTTCTCTCATACTGATGCACCATTGCTCAGGCACAGAAGGGTCTGTGCTTCGCTCCTCTCATGTAGTCCTGTTATCTGGAAATCAAGAAGTGAGATTGCACAGACACTTGGCAATCGTTCCCTGCAAGAAAACTATATGCAAAAAGCTATATTGTCTAGATGGGATTAATATCACTTAATGATAAATCAATAGTTCAATTTCTGAAGTGCTTGTAACCTTCTCTATTTTCTCCCTCACACAGAAAGAGAGAAGGTAGAAAATGAAGTGCTAAGGACCAACCAGTAGTTTCCCAAATGGACACTGGTTATCCTAAAGATATAAAATACAAGACATACCAATTTCAAGAGATGGGAAGGGATAAGGAAAGGAAATAATTTGCTGCACTAAAGTTTGACAGTCTTCTATGAAATACAAGGATATATCATTTTTTGCTTGGGACTTTCAGCGTTTGATGTGTTCATTTAATAAAGTAGTGCATATAGTGAAAGAGAAATTGCATGGGTGGTTGTGAAAAAACAGTTCTGTAAAACTGTAACAAAATCAAAAGACTCAAAGGAAGCAAAAAAATTCAGTTAAATCATTACTCTCTAGTTTACGCTCCTCTTGAAATGACCCATACCAAATACCATGGAACAATATTACAATATTTCTTTCAATTCCATGACACTGCCATGAATAAAATATATTACTTTTCCAGAAAGGACATTAATATCTCTCCACTTGACAATGAGAACTGCCCCTTATCAGCAGCAAAGTTCCTAAACCTTTTATTACTGGTGATATATAATACCCACCATAAAACATATATGCATGCAAAATACATCTATTCACCCCCTCAGGCATATACACACAACCAGTCTTCAGGTTTTTACAATGCATTAAAGAAAGCTTCAAACATCAAAGAATTTTCTACTTGCATTTCCCATTGTGATCTTAACAGAACATAAATAAAAACTCCTCAGCTTTAGTCAGCAGAATTAAATAAAGCACTTCACAGGGCAAGAGACTTTCATACACTTAAAAAAACGAATTAATATCCATTTAAGATCACATGTTGACTTGAAAGAAATGTCAAAAATTATATTCTGCTAGAAATTCTGTCTTTTTTTCCTACATCATCTATTCAGGGGCGTATCTTGGAACATATTTGAAAAATGCCAGTTTGACATTTGCGGTTTTGTTGAATTAAAAAACAGAATAAATAAGAAATCATTTTAAAAGCTTCTTCCTCCCCCCCAGACTGTAAGGCCTTCCTGCTACATCTTTTTTAGTCTCAAGAAAATGCATGTAGAATTTCATGTAGTTATTAAAAAAGTCGTATTTTGGTAATTGTAGTGGGCTATAACTTCAGTTACTGGAAAAGATGAATGTGTGCTGCTTATTATTTGGTGTCATTCTGTTCCTTCACTTAAATAGTTCTGTCTCCCAGCAAAGTAAAGCAAGAGATGAATATCTTTATTTTCAAATTAGAAAATGTATTTTTTGCAGAAGCTATTTTTAGACAAAGAAAAATATATTAGATGTAAAACCAATTGTAAAATAAGTACTTTATTTAAATAGGCACTTATTAATAGGATCTATATCTCAGCATTTAAAGGATTCTTACAGGATGCTTTTTCTAATCACAAGTTATCAGAAAAATCTCCTGAATGAAGTTTGCTGTGAACACCACACATTCTATCGAGCCAGTGACACTTTAAAGCACTTCAGATATCCCTTCCCAGGTATGGCTGGTTGTGCCATTGGCACCTCCAGTGTGACAACCAGAAAATGTATGAAGTGAAAGAAAGGTAGCTGTGAAAGTACAGCACAACAACAGCAGTGTACTTTTGTCTTTATTCTTTTCCATTTTTGGGACACTGAATAAGGGTTCACTCATGCAGATATTTTCACCCACCTGGAAACCTGCTCCCTCCATGTGAAAAGATGTATGGATTAGGAAGCTTTTCTACGCTTTTAATGTCCTAGGCTGTTGCTTCTCTAATGATATGGTTACATACTCTTCTGAATAAGCATTAAGTCTTTTTCTGAGTTTGAGAAGCATCCACCATGTTGGAACTGCTATCCCAGCACTAAGAAGTTGACAAGCCTGTGGATCAGTGTTATATTTCTCATCCTTTTCATCAACATTCTTAAAAGGGTGCCTCTACCAATGAGATGGTAGAAGGTAAACATATCAACTGCCAGTAACAGAGACACTTAAATCTGCTCACTTTCTCTCTGTGAGGAAATGTTGAGAGTAGGAAATTTGAAAGAAAGCCCATTCAAATAGCATGCCCTGAAGGGAGAGGAAAGGAGATGGAAACAAAGACTGCTGTGGTATTTCCATGGACACGTGTGCTCTACCAGGCATTTCCAGCAACACACCAAACCAAGATCACAGCTTCTCTGGAGGATGAGGTTCTGCTGGTGGAGCTCAGAGAACCTGGAAAAGCCCACCATCAGCTCAGTTGCAGGCTCCACCATTACATGGGGCACATTCTGCAGAGCATGCTGTGCAACAAATGCTTATTTCACTGTTGTATCAGGATGATTTTTGCGTAATTAGGTACCAAACCTAGACAAAAAAAAAACTTGAGTATTTTGAAATGTGTATTTGATGTCTGTCCGTGTATGAGATGAGCCTGGGAAGAAGGGGTTGGGTTGGGAAGAGGTATTTTCTCCCTCCGTCCTGTTGAGAGAGAGGGAGAGAGTAGCTGGTGGGCAGCTGGCAGAGGTCAACCCACCACACTTCGTTATTGACAGGCAAAAGGTTCCTCACCACCAGGGAATTATTCCAAGTGTAGATTCACTTTTAGTTGTGCCTTTTTAAACCCAGAGATCCGTCACTCTCATAAGATTTTCAGTGCACTGACCTTGTCATTTTTTCTCTTAATTTCCTCCCTTTTCTGAGAAATAGGTAAATATGGCCAAATGAAAGTGATATTGAGCACTAAAAAGGATCCAATTACAAATCAATTTTCCAGATGTTTAGAAAGTTTGGTATTTGTGATAGTGGTATGTTGTGACATCAGAAAATAAAAACTGTTTCAATTGCTTCCTGCATTCTTTCACTTCAATATCTCAGATACTGCCCAGTGATAAATAAATAATTTCTCAATGGTGCTGGAATGACCATGACACTCACTAGGAATTCAGAAATCCAGCTGATGTGAGTGGTTAGATTGGAGAGAACTCTATAGGGTGTACAAACAAGTGAGCTGGGAGGGAAAACTAATGTGACCTGAATGCCAGCTACAGAAGCTGCATGCATATTCCAGCAGCAGGGAACATGGGGATCTGCTATGGCAACAAAAGCAGGTGAGCAGATAGAACACTGGTGCTGATACCCCACTGCCAGCAGATGAATCATTTGGCTATAATTGGGAATGCTCTTTTCAACAGCTATTTTTAAATAAAATGTCTAAGAAGCTTTCACAAGATTTTGTGTGCTCTATTTCAGTTTCCAAGAAGTACCAAAATACTACCAGAAATTTTGGTCCCAGAATACCGCTGCCAGGATCTCAGAATAGAATGAAAATTTACATAAAAGCATGGAGTGAATGTTTCCAGCTTGTTCCATCTTTGGTCTAGGTTCAATGAGCCTAAATAACTAGTCTAGCATGCATGCCTAAGGCAAATACAACTTCAAATCTTTGATAAGTCCATCTGCCCTTGATATTAAAAAAATTCTTCCCTGTGCTGGAAGGAGTGAAAATACTCAAAATGTTACCAAAAGATAGATTGAGAGGGACAAAAGTTCATTTGTTTGAAACAAACAAACAAATCTGAAAAATTCTAAGT
The DNA here is from genome assembly GCA_013400315.1 of Bombycilla garrulus. Classification (NCBI taxonomy): domain Eukaryota; kingdom Metazoa; phylum Chordata; class Aves; order Passeriformes; family Bombycillidae; genus Bombycilla; species Bombycilla garrulus. The sequence goes on from VXBU01001741.1 coordinate 740,891, forward strand.
TTCAATAGCAGTAGAGGCAGTTTAAAGAATAGAATTAATCACATTAACAAAAACATGCTTTTTCCTCATCAGTGTGTCCCTTTACCACTTAGAAGTAAAAGCCTAAGAACTGGTCCACAGCTTACTGTTCACTAAACCAGATAATATTATTTGGAAAAGGAAAAAAAACAGAAGAAGAAGAAGAAAAAAAAAAAGGAAATAAAGCAGGCAAAAAAGTCAAATTCTTAGTTTATATAAAAAGGTCTATACATTCCTACTGACAAATGCTATCACCTGGGTCATATCAAAACTAAAGATTACAGAATTGTATTCATCCAACATATTTTACTGCATTAATTTTCTTCAAAATACTTCACATTAAATTGTGCTAAATTCTGTAAAATGGTAAAAATATTTCCTTGGTTTTGTTTGAGGGGAAACACTGGGTTTGCTTCAGTGTGATAGTCATGGGCAGGAAAGGAGCTGCTGGCTTGCTCAGTTGAAGCAAAAATCATCTAAATTCCCTCTCCCCAACTTGACAGTACTAACCCTCCCCATATTATAAAAAAAGACACATCTGGAAGGCTTGTAAGTTATTTTTTCACAAAATGAGCATGATGTAGGTATTGGCAGCAGGATTTGCAGCATTAAACTGGAGACATCTGGGACTTCTCCATTTATTACAGCAGTTAGTTTCAGAATTCTTATGTGACCTTCCTTCTAGACATCCCCTGTCAGTATTCCAAAAGCTATGATGTGTCAACACTTGTCTTGCAAGACCTGAACATAACCAAAAAATCATGTCACAGTGACTGAATACATTATTTTATCAAAAATGCTGGAATGGCACTCTTCCAGGTAAGTACTTGCATATTCCTTGTAGACTCCGTAAGCTTTTCTGTTACACTTTAATAGGTAAATATCTAGAATAGAAAGAATTGGAAGAGGGTTCCAGACTTATTTAAATTTAACAGCTCTTATGGTAACTGGTACAGATGCTTAGTACATTTCTATAGACATTTGTTTCATGCTATTAAATTAAAAGAGTTCTTTTCCTAGAAAAAGAGGATACTTCACTGAATTACATTTGGATCAAGAAAACAACAGATTTTTCAATTAGATTGCAAAGACAAAACTTTCTTGCCAGCTAATCAGTTGCACAGAGTCTAATTGAAGGCCTGTCACTAGTGGCGTTCCCAAAGCTATTCATCAAAGACTTGGATGAAGGGACAGAGACATCCTCAGCAAGTTCACTGATGGCACAAAGCTGGGAGGAGCAGGCAATACCCCAGAGTGCTGTGCAGCCCTTCAGAGGGGCTGTGACAGGCTGGAGAGATGGGCAGAGAGGAAATTCAGTGAAGGCAAGTGCAGGGTCCTGCAGCTCAGAAGGAGTAACCCCATGCACCAGCACAGGCTGGGGATTGTTCTGCTGGAGGGCAGCTGTACAGGGAAGGACCTCGGGGTTCTGGTGGCCAACAAGCTGTCCATGAGCCAGCAATGTGCCCATGTGGATGAGAAGGCCAATGGTGTCCTGGGCTGCACTGGGAAGGGCACTGCCAGCAGGCTGAGGGAGGTGATCCTGTCCCTCTACTCAGCCCTGGTGGGGCACATCAGGAATGCTGTGTGTAGCTCTGGGCTCCTCAGGGTGAGAGAGACATGGAGCTCCTGGAGCAGCTCCAGTGGAGGACAATGAAGGTGAGTAAGGGGTTGGAGCATCTCTCTTACAGGGAAAGGTTAAGGGAACCAAGCCTGTTTGTCCTGAAAAGGAGACAACTCAGAAGTGAACCCATCAATGTCTACACATGTTTGAAGAGAGATTTCAGAAGATGGATTCAGGCTCTTCTCAGTGATGCCAAGCAATAGGAAGGAGGCAGTGGGCAGAATCTGATGCACAGGAAGAACTTCTTAACAGTGTGGGCAACTGAACACAGGAACAGATCGTCCAGAGAGGCTGTGGAGCCTCCCTCACTGGAGATACTCAGCACTGTCTAGACTTAATGCTGTGCCCTGTGCTCTAGGATGGCCCTGCTTGCGCAGGGGGGTTAAACCACATGATGCACTGTGGTGGTTCCTTCCAACCTGTCCCTTGCTGTGATTTTATGAGTGAAGTTTCTTCCTGCAGAGGTCAAGTGTTTTATTTCATTCAAAGCCAATCATCACTGAATGACCACTTTGCTCTAAATTCATCTTCAGTACTTGACAAAGGTTTTTAATTCCTCACAGGAAGAGAGACTGTCAAGGTTTAAGTATACCTGTGAAAAGAGGGATTTATTGATAACAAACTAAAGTAAAACATCACAAACGTATGTTGAACCTGGAGCATATTAAGACTCCTGATTTGAAGAAAAATGGTGAAATAGCATGAGTTCTATGGGACAGGCAGATCCTAAGGTGACAAATCCTACCCTCCACCCTGCAGCCCTGAGAGCTAGACCTTGCTAATTATAACAGCACAGAAAAATCCCTCTCTGCCCAGGGTCTGTAAACAAGTTACAAGGTTTTTCACTAATAACTCAAACTGTATCAAAAGAAAAGAGGGAGAAATGCAAAGAAGAAATGCAAAGATGCATGCACTGTGTTAATGTACTCAAACAGTCCGGGTAGGGGCTAGGTTGAGCAAGTCCATTGCAGTAGTTAATTTGTGAGAGCTATATTTGTGCCTTAATAACATGAGTGATTAGTTTAAGCCTTTTGTTGGTAAAAAAAAAAAAAAACAAACAAAAAAACCTAAAAAAACCAACAAACTAAAAAACAATCTCTCAAATGCTTCCAGAAATTGTCATAAAAGAAAAATCAATCAAAATGTTCATATAAGCAAGTTTCACAGTTGTAGCTTTTAACTGAATTAGAAACTGTTCCCTTAGGTGTCTTTAATTTATAAATTGCACCCTCCTGGTTGTATGGAATATCTTCTGTATGCATGAAGTTATTAATGGAGACAGAACTTTGAAGAAGAGCTTTAGAAAGCTTTCTTGCCCCTGGAGACTTGTCCCAAGGGATTACACCAACCAAATGCATTAAGGAAGCAGTCAAGTGCTCTCCAAATGCAACCTGCATATTTCCAAAGAATTCAGTTGCAGCCAGATTAATTCAACTCAAGTTTGTTGTGCCAGAAAAGCTTTTTCTCCTTGCCAGAATTAGCCACTTAATTTTGGAAAGTTCACCACACAAACAAAGGGAACGTGTGAAACTGCAAAGGAGGTGTTATCACCTCTATTCAACAATAACAGGCTGTGATAGATCCTTTCTCATCAAATTACTGTAGCTTTGCATATAATTTTAATTTGGAAGCAGCTATTTGGATCCTATGGGCAAGTAAGATTTAGAATTGTAAATCCATGAAACCCTGAACAAATCTCAGATGTCAGCAAGCTACAAGGAAATGAATTCTCTTGTCTAAGACTAGTCTTGTTAGACAGTTTTTGTTTTACCTTGCTAAAATACAAATTGTAGATTCCTTCTGGAGTGCAATGAAATAACCGTGATTGCGGGCAGTAACACACAAGCAAATAGTTGTGACTTCTAAGCCTAAATCACTGTAATGTAAGCCAATTACTGCCAATTTTGACAAATGGTGATTCTGCAATTTTCTTTCCTTCACTAACTGAGTCCATTCTCTTCTCCCTCAACAGCTGCTCACTTCAAACCTGGCAGGCTTGATGCCTCCCCTTTACTGGAGTACGATCCAAAGGGTAGGCAACCTTCAGCACAGAGATGGCAACGAGCCATGGGACATGAAGGGTGGAGCCCAGAGAGGAAACCAAGAATATTCTACTTTTTTAAATGTTTTCCTGCCTTGCCTTCAAACCAGAAACCATAGAGCACACAAGGCAAATAAAAAATCCATATTTAACTATGGACTTCTGCTGCTATTTCTTAACAGAAGAGTGAGGCAAAAAAATGAGCCGTTCCATGGACATGGTGAAGGGAGCACAACAAGGATGTGCAGGTCAGGAGTTGGGTTTGAAAAGAAGAGAAAGGAGCAGTGAAAATCTCTGTGGAGGAACAGTACTATCCAGCGCTACATCACACAAATGCCTAGTGACCTGAGTAAAGTAGGGCTCTAGCATCAAGAGTACTTGTTTTAAAAGTGTGCATTTTTTCCTCGTTACTCAGCATGCTACTAATTTATCACTCAGAGAATCCACTCTGGAGAGAATTTTTACATTTTCCAGATCTGCGTATTCTGAATGTTTGTTTGCCCTCAGAGTTGTCCTCACAAAAAAATCATTATTCTTGAACAATTATATGAGAACAATATTTTAATGATGATCTTGGTAGCAAAACACCATTAAAATATTTTGCTTATTAACTACAGTCTGAAAAAGGTCTGGAAGGTGTAGAAAGCAGGTCTGAATGCCAGAGCATAAACCAGTATAGGGAGAAAGCTCTGCTAAGATCTCTCTGCTTCAGTGTAGCCCATGCACAGATCCACTTACACATTAAGAAAGGTTTGAGGAGGCAACTGTTGATGTTCTCTCTGGAGAATATCACAAGCATACCTAGTAAATCCTAAATGAATGTTCACAAACTGTGATCTCCAGATATGGAAAGGGAATGAGGCTTTAGCTATTTCTTTAGTGAAGGCAGTAGAAAGAGCCATGACATCACGTCATGCCTCTTACAACACTTGAAACCTGGACTCCAGAGCAAGTAGACTTTCCATTTCCCCAGCATTTTAAAAAAGGAGAAACCTCCTCCCTGTTGCCCAGATTTAATTCCCCATGAGTGAGTAGCCAGTTTCTTCTGAAACTGTTTAAAGTAATCCTCAAGACAGAACAGGTTGGGTGAAAAGGTCAGTCAAGACAAGCAAAGTTGTACAAAACCTTCTTGTCAAGACAGTTTGTGCAAATTTAACCACAGACCTGTCAGGACAGAAATGGACAGACTTCCAGGAGGAAACAAAACCTGTCTGAGACTTGCACCCAGTGATCAGACACAGCAGAACCAAGTTCTGCACTGGCCTTTCGTTATTCTGGGATTAAGAAGAGCTAATGTTAAGATAGGTTTTTATTTTATATGTGGGATTTTTTGTTGTTTGTTTGTTTTTAAACACTCCAACTTAGATCTCTATTTCCTTCTGAAGACTGACTCCTGAAAACTGGTGGGAAGGGAAGATCAAGGGCAAAAAACATGACATTAGAGGTAAAAGTTTCTGTATCTGCCCATAAGTGGACCCTTCTCTGCTTTCTGAGCCAAATCCTTCCTAAAACACTGTTGCTAAAATATCTACCATTCAACTATTTTCATAAGTGTTTTAATTTTGACTTATTTTCAGTTTTAAGAAAGAGTAATTAAATTTTTCATCCAAAGCCTTTCCCAAGAGTTTCTGTTGTCTCCATCTCCAGAGGTTACAAGCTCAGCTTGGCAGGCAGGAGACATTATCAATGTTCCTTCTTTAGGCCAGTAGCAAGATACTTCTGTCACCTCATCCTGAACTAATTTTAGCTGTCATGACAGGGGTACCTGGAAACAGCTCTTCAGGCAGAAATCCCCAAATGTATTTACAATGGGAAGGATTTAGCACAAGCACGTTCATCTTCTTTACTGGAAACAAAATAGGAATAGCAGCACTTAAAGACAATATGTAAGGGTATTTAAACAAGAATAGCTCCTGAGTGCAATAAATACTTCATGCTCCCATGAGCTACAAATCAGTTGCAGCCCACTGAACCATCTGCTCTCACAACAGCTTCCAGCCTTCCTCTCTCACTGCAGTGCAGTGTGGGTTGTGCAGCTCCCAGAAAGGATTTGGACTGAGCTGGATCAGATAAGGAGAGCCCTAAGTGACTGGTATGTTTAAAACTGTTTTAAATTGTATGTCATATACTTGTCAAATTACCACGTCCTGTAATTGGAGTTACCAAAGTGGAAAAGATAGCAGTTAAACGGTTAAGAGAGTATTTGTGGGTTCCTCTAAATCTTATTTCTGATGAAGTTGGTTGTCCCTACAACCAAAATAAACTGTCCTACTATCTTTATTCCTGATGTGATCTTGCACAGGTTGGACAAGAACAGGGTTTTTATTCCATTGCATCTGAGATAACCTGGCAAGAAATGTGACAAAAACATCTTTGTGCTTAGCTGACTCATGTGCTGTGCCAGAAGTAGGGAGGATCAAGCTGCTTTCAGCTTCCATGGAGCCCAGCAGAGGACTAACCAAGCTTTGTGACACTACAGGGCACTGGCATGCTTTTCCTTGAATGCTTTTCCTAAGAAGGTTGTGGCCAAGAATTCTCCCCAGATCCTGAGATGTGACACTGTCAACTGCTGCAAAACACTGTTTAATAGATGATAAGATCACCTGGAAAGCTGCCTTCAGAACAGGGACCAGTCCTATGCACCTCTGTGTGGCTCCTGTGGATGAGAAGTTCGTTGCTGTGGCATAACGCTGCTCCTGTGAGATGTTGAATGGCAAAGGCAGGATAGGGCAGGACCTGGGGGGATCAGGGTGTGTAACATGACAGAGGCAGGAAGGTAGGACAGCAGTCAAGGCAGCACAAAAAGCAAAGCATGTGGATAAAATTCTTGTGGTCCTCAATATCCAGCTAAATATAAAAGGAACTTAGGTACTGTCCCAAAACTTTCTTGAGATCAGAAAAGTTCAGGAAATTTGTTTCAGATGAGCTTGTCTAAACAACTAAAACATCTAAACAATAGCTAAAACATCACAAAAATTTGTTCAAACCTAATTACAACTTATATAAGATACAAGATAGATATTGGCCTCCACTAGATCTTTTCTGCCTCATAGTGAAGTTGATAGACTTCTGATGGGTATAGACTTCAGCCTCTTATTTCTCTTCTATACTTCAGACACCCTCTGACCCTCTGGTGTTTGAAGGATCCATTATCAAGACAGAATTAGACAAACAAACTTGACCCTTTAACATTAAATATTAAAGGAGTACTAGAACGCCATTTTAGATGCCTTCAACACTATAAATAGATAATTTTGCACAAGAAAGCCTGGGCATTTCAACAATAAACCATTTATAGGGGCATCTGTATTTTCTTCTGCCATATTAACTATCACTGAAGACTCAGGACTTCCTCCTAGGTCAAATCAAATATTTTTTTTATGAATCAGCAAGCTGCAATTCTACCAGAGCATCATGGAAATAAAACCAAAGCAGGTATCGTTAATGGCTCTATTTCAGTGCATAACAGAAAAAATAATATTTTTCATCAAGGTGCTGATTTTTTTATTATCTCTATACTATGAAATTGTCCAGTTCTAAGAAAACAGGATAACATCTATTCTCTAGGCTTTAAAACCATACAGCTAGTCTCACAGCAGTATTAATTTTGAAGCAAGAGTGGGACAAAAACAGTATTTCCCAAGAGTTTTACCCAATACTTTCAATCATCTACATATAGTTTGATATTAGGAAAATAAATGCAGGTATCTGTTACTGTAAAAGAGAACTTTTAAGTACCCTGATGGCTAACACCGGAAAACAAACATTTTCACGATCAGAAAGATATAATTTCAAAACTGCAAGTTACTTTAGGAATATTTAACAGGTTCTTAACTGCTTGACCAGAAAATATCAGAAGAAATTATACCTCAATCTTCATACCTTAGAATGATGATAAGGATTTTTGCTTTTTGGTAAACTACTAATTTGGCCACCTCATTAAAATTGAAATCTAGCACACCACTTTCTGCAGACAGTAAAGAAAAGAATATGTTTTAGGTGTCTCTTTTTTTATATACATTATTCTGTTTCTGCACCAGCACCTAGCAAATATTAGTACTCACAAACATATCTTCATCATGAGTCACTTACTAATATCTCCTTTTTTAAGATAGAACAGTGTTCCCAAATAGTGGTCCCTGAGCAATAGGCTTCTGATGATATCTGGGGCCAAAGAACATTGATGACAGCACGTAAAGGAATGTAAAGCATGTTTAGCAATACTGAGCAGCTTTGCTCATGAGCCAGTGAACCACAGCACTTTTTTATGTCTGTGTAAGCACTTCCAACCTTTAAATTAAACAATAAAAAAATTATTGTTTCAAAATATGACCAATTTCCCCCTGCACAAACAATGTGAAAAATGAAATGCCCATTACTGTCCTGATTACCTGCCTCATCACAGCCTGTTGGACACAAGGACATATTATTTAGCATTCAATAACAGCACCTTCAAATACTCTATTACAGCTCTGTCTCTTTCTAAAATTCTTTAAAAAATATTTCCATAGTAAGTCTTCATATAACAGCGTGTAACTCTGATGTGACAGATTTGTGCTTTTCTACATAAAGCAGTCTACTGTGCTGCAGAGAAAAAACAAGTCAGACTTTTCTGGGCTACTCAAGTCTTTTGAGGTCTGAGAGGTTGTTATACCACAGATGGTCAAATAATAGCAGTAAGGGAGCTCTATATTAAAATTCAGATAAAAACCTTTGTAATTTTTCAAGCAGTGAGCTGGTTGTGCATGTCTATTTGTTCTTCATGCATCCAATTTCATTCTCATTTGCACTCTTGAGCAAGTACACTTCACACATTAGCTGTGGAATCTGTAAAGTCTCTGAGCAAACCAAGCTGAACCCATGCCTGGTACAATGAACAACCCTTTAAAAGAATAAGGCGTTTTCATTTAATCTCAGAATTCTAAATATGGTGAGGTTAGCATATTTGATATGTTTCTGCTGTCCCTATGAACAAACTACAGGAAATTTTCAGCTATTCAGCTACATCTACTATGGACAGAAGCCAAACACCCCAAAGAGGGTGGGGGATGGGAATTGAAAAACTGAGATACAGAAACTGGGGATGAACCCAAACCCTGGATCAAACCTCAACTCTCATTTAAGCAGGTCCTTTTAGTTGAGAGAGATTTATTTGTTACTCTGTGCTGAAACAGCCATTGACAGGACACCTTCCCAAGTGACAGACACTATATTTTAAAAGAGAGAGAAATAAAAACCAAATGCCAGAGGAACAGATTCCTTGTTGAGTGGGTGGCAGCACACAAGAGGCACAAGCCACTGCTTTGGAAGGGAACAGAGTGATCTTGTGGTAACTAAAGATGTTCTGCTTACATATCTTGTCATGAACAGTGAGAACATACAGGATTTATCTTCATATTTTGGTGGCACTTCTACTGCCATGTTTTCCCAGCTCTAAACACATCTGCTGAGCACATCATCCAGGTTAGTTGCAGCCCAGAGTCAGTTACGAAACTCCAACCTGGCCACACCACTAATCCTTAAATTGCAGGAAAGGATTACTGGCCATGATGTATCTAAGCATTTAAAAGGTGAGGCAGCAAGAAAGGAAGCAAACCTAATCCTCACATTAGCAGCCTAATTATTTTTAGGAGCATCCTTACGCTGCTGCTGTGTCTCCTACATGGAGACATGCTCTCCCATCCTACAAGGAGACACATTAGCATGACCATATGTTTTGAGGAAGGCTTGTCATCTGAGGCACAGAGCTGCTGCTTTGGCTTCTGGAACAGGATACCTCCCTGCCAGCCAAAATCTTTGTGTATGTGTCTGTTCTGCACCACACAGTGGGACAACTGCACAGAAACCCCAGATTCTCTGAAGTGGTAAAACTAAAGCAAACAGGGAATGACAGGGAGGTTCTAGAAACACATCAGAGAGGTAGAAACTGTAAGAGAAAAGTTAATTTAAGATAATGGGCAGCTTGAATGAGAAATAGTATGTATCAACTGGTCATGGGGAAAAAGTCAAATCCACAAAACTTCCTGCCCTCGACCCACACCCCCTCAAGATATAAAACTGTAAGAACCTGAAAAAAATGCACAATATATGGAAGCAAAATATTTGTAACCAGTTTCAAAACTGGAGTGAGATGAGTTCATGAAAGAAATGCATGTCATAATTGTCCATCACAGGAGTGGTCTGCAGCTTGAAGGCTAAGGAAGGTAAAATGCCAAATTACTTCTACATAACTCCATGAAAGTTGTGTATTGAAAACAGATGAAAAAAACCCCAAAAAACAACAAAACCTTAAATTAACCACTCAGAAACCCCAAGTATAAACATTTTTTATCAAAGCTGGAATTTGAGCACCACTCTAAATCAACCACTGGTGATCCCAACTACATTCAATAAATACATATTCTTTTCTTGGCAAAAATGCCAAGAGGGGCAAGGCAGTGGCTCATGATGACAGTATTATAGTAAGACAAAAGGCTGAAACTTCTCTGCATGCAGCAACCAAACACCTTCCTGAGCAGGAAGAGAAACTCTTCTGCAGCTGACCTCTCTGTCTTTATTCTTTTACCATTTACTGCTAAACACTAAAACAAGTCATATTCTGCAGGTGCTTGCTGCACTGTAGAACATTTAAGGCTTAGTCTTGTTCTGACACTTATTTTGAGCCTTGAAGAAATTTATTCAGACAGTCTTTCTGTTCTTCCATTACCATCTAGGGTAAGCAACAAGATTCTTAACTCCTGCAGAACTGGCTCAGGCAAAAGCAAGCTCTTCCCATCTCCTGGGGCTCTATATCAAACCAGTATATCACTCCCTATAACACTCTGCTATTTGCTGTAATAACAGGAAAGAGAGCAAATGCATGCAGGGGAAAAAATTTCACAGGGTACAGTCATCACATGCAAATTCTATATTCTTCTCTATTTGTTTCAAGGCTAGAAAAGCAAGCTATTTTAAAGTGATAATTGACTTCTATTTCAGCCCTGTAAAGAAAAGAAATGTCATCCACTCTGGGCAATTAATTGCATTACATATTCCCATACACCCACATACATTTGGAGCAGGAAAACACAACTCTCTGACAGTTACATTGGCCTAAAAAAATAAAAACTTGACAGAAACATTTAGAGATTTCAGATCATCCAGGTGAAACCAGACCCTAATTTTACTGAGTAGTACTGGGGGCAATAACCTTTAACTAATACTTTTCTTTCTAGGAATTTGTTGATGGGCACAAACCAGGTTTTGCATCCTCACTTCACAGAACTCAGTCCTTTGATGTCCCTACACTTCAGTTAAGAATATCAGCTGTTCTCTGTTTTGGGGGATTGCTGTCTCCAATTCACTTGAAAGTACTGCTCAAAAGCAAACAAAATAGAGTTTTTCACATCCAGAGTGAAGTAGGTCTTAATATTTGTTATGGTTAAAAAATAAGGACTGGAAATAGAAATGTCACTTAAAATATAAGCAAATAAATTACGATGCCAGCTGTTGTTACAAAGCTGAACTGTCATCCCATGTCCTCTTCATCTTCCTTAAATTTTTGGAAGTGGGTAAAATTTGAATACTAAGCAAATTTTAGTAGGAGTAGATGTTGCTTAGGAATAGATGTTACTACAATTTTCCTTTTCTCTGGGTGAAAGGTCAGACCATCTATTCTCAGGCCCTAATTTACCCAAGTCCAACTTCCTACTTCCTTTTGAACCATGACACATTTAGAAAGACACCGTGGCTAAATATCATTTAAAAAGATAGTTAATTTATCACATTGAAATATAAGTAACAATGTGATTCTCAGTCTATGGAAAATAGATGATCCTCCACAGTTGTTGCTATCCTGCCTTCACAAAGTGATATTATCCAGTGGAGCCACTCCAAAGAGGAGGGAAGGGCCACAGCCTTGGAAGCGCTCACACATGGCAGTCTCTGTCCTCCCATTCTTTGCTTCCCACTTCCTCCAAGAGCCTTAGGTTCCTGCAAGTGCAAGAAGCAGCTCATCTGGCTGTTGAGTAGCAGAAGAGCAAAAGAGTGTTAAATCCTCCAGCCTATTTCTTTTCACTTTGTGCACAGACCCACTCCATGCATTCTTTTCTTGCTGTAGGGTCACTGGCAAACAGCTGCAGCTTCTCCCTGGCCACAGTTGCAATCCCCCAAAACATGTTGTAAGACTTATATGGACAAGCAGTAGCATCTAAACTTAGTTCTAACACTACTTCTTCATAACTCTTTCCTTCTATAAATCAAGAAAAACTGGGGCTTCTTATTTGAATGAAAAGATTAAAGCCAATAAGAATGCTAACATTTCATAAAACAAATCAATCTTTCCTTCAAGGGAAGACATCCAGTCTGTAATCTCATCACTTTTCCAGCCAGATCTAAGAGGGTATCATGGATACAGGTGGAATCCTTCAGTGTGGCAGAGCTGGGCCACATTCTAGGCAATACCAACACAGCACATCAGTGCTGCTGCCCAGCGTCTTTTTCACTGAATCTCTGTGCTGTGTTCCCCAAGACACGTGTGGTACAGATCACACTTTGTTTGCCTACCTAAAGAAATCTCTCATGCCAGCTAACATATAAAGAAAGCCTCTCCTCTAATTTTTGGATTGCTGTACTACATTTGATGAGAATGAAATCAAACATTAGGAATAAGAAAGACATCAAAATCCCAGGTGCCAGTATGAGGATGAGGCCCACAGAATTACATTCCCAAATAAGAGATGCAGATATATGTTGCTGCTCAGAGACATCAGTGCTTTGGGCAAAATCTTAACACACAAAAGATGCTCAATGTTCAACACAGAGGATACAGCACAGTTTAAAACAAGTACCCCGAGAAGCTGGAAAGGAACCTGTCACCAAGACAAATGCATTTATAAGAAGCATTTAGAAAATACATCTCAGAAGACAGATTTATGCAATGAATCAAAAGTGTCAGATCTGAATAGAAGCCAAACACAAGACTTGAAGTAGATACTTCATCATCTATGTACTATTTTACATAGATGCACAGATGATACACAGCTGTTCACTCATCTATGTATTATTTTACATTTGTTGCTACTGAAACAAATTGCTAAGCCTCCACCATAGAAGAACTGGATGAAAGCTCTAAGGCATTCTAGGATATAATAACAAGAATCAAAAACATCACATTTAGAGATGCAATGATTGTCACTTGTCTAAAATCATCTGTGAGTGTAGCCTTGTGAGCAAATGAATGCAGACCAGGAAAACAAAACAGAAACAAGGAATGTTTAGGATTCATTTAGTTGCTGGCCGTGATTGGTTTATGATGCCTTTTATATAACCCCACAAATTGTAAGGGCAGAGTTACATGAAGGCATAATCTTTATTTGTCTATTTCTATTTAAGAAAAAGACACCTATATTCCATATCTATTTAAATACCCAGTTAATTATTGCTATTGAATGTCCCTAGCCAAATGGACCTTCGTTTAGATGAAATTTTTGTTGTTGTTGTTCATAATGTTCCTTTTAAGCAGCAGTCATTTCCATTTGTTCTCAGCCTACACAGCTTCTCTGGAAGATAGCCCAATTAAGCAGATTTTCTTATTAAGCATGCCCCAGTTAAGTGATGTACATCACTATCAGCTCAGTTCCTTTATGATTTTTACATATTGAGCAGAGCACATTTTATGTTGTTTTCAAGTTCATTTGTTCTTGCACAAAGAAAGTACATGTTTACATTCATTTTAACAAAACAACATCAAAGGTATGAAATTTAACCTAAATAGGAAGGCTTCTACATAGTCCTGTGGAGTTTTTTTAATGAAACTACCCTATCTCCCTTTTAAGTATTTTGCTGAAGCAAGTCTCTGAAGACAAACTGTCTTCTGACACCCCAGTACTCTCATCAGCACATCTCTATGGAAGTGGGAAGGGGCTCTGTTTCCCTAGGCATCTGGAAATCACCTTTATAACTCATTCTGCGCTCCAGCACTACATAAAACTTTTTAATATTGAATTTAATTAAGTTTAATTGCATTAAATTAATTACTTCTTTTTTTCCTGTGGGAAAGAGTGATTCAATGACAGCCTCACAGTCATTTCCTAAGGTTATATTTCTGGCACTTGGCAAGGAATTGGAAACAAGTGTTGGACATGTGTCTTATTTTCACAGGAAGATTACAACACTTGTACATTTTATTAAATTAGAATACCACTCCTTCTGCAGGAACAAAATTAAAAAGAAATGCTAAAAAGGTAATCTAATTAAAAGCTGTCACATGCTTTAAAGAGTGTTTAGGTGTGTTCTGAGCATTCCTCAATACTGACCTAAAATCCTTATGTGTTTTTTTCCAGTACCAAATGTGATTTTCTAAATCAACTGCAGTCAAACTGGGATCATTTTGCGATCCAGTATTTGAATTTTTTTTTTTAAATGAGTGTTGGAAATGCTAAATTAGTTATGCCATAAAACAATTTTCTGGTTTGATTTGTCCATTAATTGCAAATAAAATGGTACTAGGGAAGAAAACCTGACTGTCACTATGCATTGTTGCTGTTTTTTGAAGTGTGTAATAAATCAATTTAACATCATTTTGTTGCTGTATTAGTGCAGTTTTTCTCATTTTATCATAATAGTTCAAGTTTTAATTCCAAACATTATTTTTGAGTTTGAAAAGATCCAGCCCTTGTGCCAAAAAGTTAAATGAATTACTTTTGTATCATCAGAGGTAGAAACACAACCATCTGGTCCACCAAAATTGGTCCGAATTTTCAGTATTCTTTAAATGGCACATGCTGAGAAAAAGCCTGCACCAACTGAAGTAAGTGGCACAACGCCCACTAATTTATATAAAGCCAGGATTTCTTCCAACATGTCCTAGTGAGAACATTTTGCTTTTCTGGACTATGCACAGATTTTGTACTGGCTACAACTGTGTTGGTTGGGTGAGATACTGTTTTTTCTCTCCACAAAAACAATAAAATCAAGTATTCAAGGTGGACAGAAACAAACACGGGCAAAGCAGCATGTTTTCTTGCTGGTGTTTGAATTGCAGGAGATGGAGGATTATTCCCCTGAAGGGACAGGGAAAGGAACTTACATTTCTCAGTTTTTGTCAAGTCCAAAGTATTGACAAAACACTGAGAAATGTATTTTCCTGGTGTAATACAGTATCTCATTGACTGTCAGCAATGTGTGGAATTCAGGTTTCCTGGACAACTACTGTACCACACTTCTGGTAATACACTACTTTTAAAATGTACACAGAGAGACCCATAGCTCACCAAATGATCACAGTTTATGAAAAAAAAATTCTGTATTCTGGAGTAAGGCAGTGATATTTTTCACAAGAAATACTCTGCTAAGCAGTAATTCCTGCAGTTGTTTCATGTAATTTAATTCTGGATTTACTTTATTTACAGAGAAAATGCTGCAACTAGATAGCAAAAAGGTTAAGAGAGCAGCGGTTTCACGTGCAGTGGCACCATTCCTAGAGACTTCATCCCATGCTTCATAGCAATGGAACCAAAACAGGCAGCCATGCTGGCACAAAAACATTTTGTGGAATCACAATAAATAGACAAAGACAGTAACCTGTGATTTCCGTGTTCAGTTGTGGTTCATTACCCAAACATGTAAACTATTTAAAGGTTATTTATTTTACTGCTTATGCTAGAAATAAGGTAGCATCTGCTTAGATGTATATAAGCAGGCACACACACATTTAGAAGTATATCTACACAAGTTGGATTGCTTTGTAAATAAGGTTACCCTGAATATTTTTAGATGCAAATCAATTCTATTTTCCACTCTACCAGTAGGATTAAATTTCTGACATTGATGAAATTTAAAGACACTAAATTTAACTTGGTGATTTGAGAATGATTCATAATGAAACCCTTCTTTTACATAGCAGTGGGATGCCACCTATTTTGTTCTGTTTTATTCTGGAGATAGACATTAGAGTGTACCCATGATGAGTGGTAATAACAGTTAGATTTTAGCAAGCCTACCAGGTAATGGTACTTCAGCCGTGTTCTGGGGGAAGTGGAGAGGCTAAAACTCTTAGCCAGAGAATTCCACATCTATTGCAGAAGTACAACGTGAAAGAAGCCATTTGTACAAGTGTACCTTTTTGATATTGATAATTTGTAAAAAACCAGATCTGGGAGTTCTTCAGAAAAGACAAAAATAAATATCAGGTGTTTACACATTAAAGAACCACTGAATTTCCCTCAAGGATTAAAAGAGGAAAAATCCAAACCAAATCAAACCAAACCAAAACAACAACAACAAAAAAAATCTGAGTCTTGAGGAGTAATCTTTCTTTACAGTACTTTTTCTTTAATAAATATTTCTATTCCTGTTACAGGTGAAAATTTCCAAACATATTTACCACAGTGTCATGAGTCTGAAGGCATTGGTGAAGTGTCTCATAAATGAATGTTGCCTAGCAAGTACATATGTGGAACAACTGTATGTTGTCAACAAATACATAAAGCAATTATATTAGTTTTCTGTTATCACATTCTATATCTTTGAATTTGGGTCTTTTATGCACTAGGATTAAATATTTACTGTGGTTTTTGTTTCATTGGTAAAGATTAAAACTAAGTGAATTTTCCTCAACAAGACAGAAAGTGTGACTCAAGCTGTTTCCTCAAAGAAAAAAGTTGATACAGAGTTAAACAGAGATATTTCTATAAAATTTTTTAATTAAATAGACAACTGTTATTTTTCCTGCTAGTTTTACACTTGAACAACATCATATTTCTCTGCAGACAGTTGTCACACAGAATTAAGAGAATATGCTGAGCTGGAAGGGATCATTGAGTCCAGCTCCTGGCCCTGTTCACATATCTTAGATGATGTTTATGGTACTTGAAAATGAAGCCTGTAATCAATCATGGAAATTAATTGTTTCTAGTCCCCCATCAATTAATTACATCATATAAATAAAATTTATATTAATTTATAACCCATATAAATGTATATATATATACATATACACCACACTCCTTTCTTAGGATCTGGAAATCTACAAAATGAATGCATACTGTATTAGACTCGTTTCCTATGCTTAATGAAGATATACAAGAATATCTTCTCATGTAAAATATATAGCAGTCCTGAATAATTTAAAAAGGCTCAAATGCTTCACTCTCTCTGATATCTAAATATTGCCTGCCAGAGGAAAATACAAACAATATCTTTTCCCCCTTTGAAATTAAAAAAAGTATCTTTAGTGGAACCTGAATTTTATTTAGACTGCATACAAGCAATATGAGGGAGGGAGGAGAGGGTGAGCTGCTCAGGTATTTTATGATTATTCACAGAAAAAACCACTATGCTTCCAGAATTTTAAAGTAAGAGAGACCTTTAGTTACGGTTCAGTAGTGTTAATAGAAAGATACTGATAACTCTGAAATGACAGAGTAGCAGGAAAATTAGGACATATTTAAATTAGTATTTTTATTATTATGGTATTGCACAGTATTTCATCCATCTCATGTTTACCACATAAATCTCAGTTTCTAGGTTTTCTTCCATCTACTGTCACTATTTTTCATAACTGAAGATCATTAGTATGCTAAATATTAACCATTTGGGATTGTATTACACTTTTAATAGTAATCTGTGAAATAACTTATGGTGAATAATAATTTATTAAAAATAATTTATTGAAAGTCAATAACCCATCATCTTCCCACCCAAAAAATTTCAGACCCTAAAGAGACAAGACTGATTTTAAAGGAAGGAATTTAAGTAATTTTGAAATGCTGTCATGTTCAAACACATTTTTTTCCTCTGGACAGGGACACCTTCCTCTAGACCAAGTTGTTCAAAAACTTGTTCAACTTGGCCTTCAACAGCGGTGAGGCATCCACAACTTCCAGTGCCTCACCACCCTAAAGAATTTCTCCCCCATATCCAATCTAAGCCTACTGTCACTTCGAAGCCATTCCCCCTTGTTCTAACATCACATGCAGAGCCATCACTACGTAAAGAATCATCTGTATTATTTATTTTTCTAATAAGGATTTAAAAAAAAAAAAATTCCATGTTTTTATCAGTGTTCTAGTGTTTTCTATATCCATTACACTTTCAGGATTGGAGGGTACCCAAAAAGCAGGACAATGGTTCTGGTTCATTACTCCTACCAGGGCACTTGGTGCAATGCAAGTTCAGAACAGTGCCCTGCACCAACAGCATCTGCACTAAAATGGTAATAACTCAACAGCGAAGGGACACAACACCTCATTTCCATTCAGGCACTAACAGACCTGGTCAAAGGCAGAGTTACTGCTCCAAAAGCAGTTCCAGAATTATGAGAAAAATCCTACCTACAAGCAGAAGCAATGGTCACTTGTAACTATTTTCAGACTAAATATTTTTAAGCATTTCAGCACTAAATATTCCCAAACACACATAGCCTGGACTACCACTCCACTTAAATCCTGTCTCTGAGGGGCAGTCCTAAACTCCCTGCTCACCTCGCGGGCTCCTGTCCCACCTCTCTCCCGACAGAGAGCTGATGGAGTGCAGGCAGTCGGCTGGGCCATATCACAGAGGTGCTCCTATGCTTCCAGCTCTGCAGGCGCTGATCCATCCCATCAACCTCGAGGCAAAAAAAGGTCAGTGTTTCTCAAGAACGTGTCAACTGCTGGGATAATCACCCAAGGGGAGCCGTAAGAGGCAATATCTCCTAAGCTAGTCTGCTCCAGATGGGTTGGCTCTCAACAGGTTCCCACAGGCTTTTGGAAAACTGTCCTTTCTCACAAAAGAAAACGTGAGCGTGCCGATTCTTAAAAACGTGTCAGGATGCTGCCCCACCTAGTGGGAGCACCACTGTCTTCCCCTCTGCTTGTCAGGCAGACCAGGAGAACATTATTTATAAAGACACATTGTGTATTTCTAATAGTTTGTAAAATAGTTAAAAATATCCTGACAAACAGATGTGGGAAGGATTCCAC
The DNA here is from genome assembly GCA_013400315.1 of Bombycilla garrulus. Taxonomy (NCBI): domain Eukaryota; kingdom Metazoa; phylum Chordata; class Aves; order Passeriformes; family Bombycillidae; genus Bombycilla; species Bombycilla garrulus. Next base: position 759,513 of record VXBU01001741.1, read on the forward strand.
AAGTGGTTTAAATTAAAATATATTGAGATCCTAAAAGCTTAGAAAAGCCTTTAACAGAGGGGAAAGTATTAAATAAATGCTTCCTACATCTTAAATGTTTTCATGTGCAAATACTAACTTGTTGTCTATTAAATTATTTTAAGCAAATGTAATTGGAGAAGGAACCTGCAGCATAAAAAGATAAAACCTTTCATCATTAATGCAGTAATTACTCTATGTTCATCGGCTGGAAACCAGATGCATTCTCATGTTTACTACGAATTACAGGTAAAAATATCTTTTTTAGCTATTTAAGTTGGTACCATTTGCCTGTTCCAAGCTTTCTTAAATTTTATCCGTGCTGCTGAAAATAAAAGACCAAGACTCTGTCACTTCTATGCAAGTAATAGAGAGCTGACTCCAGTCTTTCATTTTCACCTCCCAGCTGCACCTAATGCCAGATCTACTACCTATATGGCTGCCCTCTCAGAGAGTGTGAATTGGGTATTTTTTCCCACATTTTGTCTGACTTTTTCTTTCAAAAAAAAAAAACCTCCATATTTTTTGTGTCTAAAAGACAAAACCAATAGATGTTTCTAAGTCAAAGTTTCACTAACCATTCTACCTGGCACAGTAGAACTGGCACCTCATTGTCTTCAACTGCTATTGTCCTAACACTTCACACAGAGCCTGAACAAAAATTAATTCCACATCCAGGTGTGTCTTTTTTAACACTTAAATATTAAGCACTGAATTCTTCAAAACCTACACTGGCTTTTATTTAAAGAAATGGTCTTAGGAAGACGCTAAAGACAAATATATTTCGGAACTTTTCAAAGCAAGTCCTTAATGTCTGTCTTACCCTCACAGAACAACAGCATGGCTGAGAGGGATACCTTCCCCTAAGATGCTCAAAGGTACAACAGGTCTTGGATGCAATCCTCCAACATAAGAAATCTTCCCCAAGAAGAAGAGAACCCAGCCTTTTGACTCCAGCCTTTCAGTTCTAAAAGTCCCTCAATCAAAAGCTACATTTAAGAACACTAAGCTTACTAAAGTTTACCTAAATGCAATTTAATTACTTAGCTCCCAGGACTGCCTGATAACTTCACTAAAACAAGATAATTAATAGCAACAACTTAGAAGAAGACTCTGTGAGAGTTCAGGCATTTCCTACCCAGACAAACAATAGTAGTACTTCTCAAGAGGAGATTGTTCTCTGCCTAGAGTTTTGGTCAGCTCAATGGCTGTCTAGCCCCAGCAATGACTTCCCAGCACATGGCTGGCATGGCATTCCATGCTTTCCTGGACTCCCCAGCCACAGTGGTACAGCTGATCTGAACAGACTCAAGGGGCATTCCATACCAAATGATGTCTGCTCGGCTGTAAAAGCTAAGGGACTGGGGGCATTTGTTATTTACAAAAAATTCATCTTCTGGAACAACCACTACATATACTGAAGCCCTGCTTCCTGGGAAGTGGCTGAACATCTCCTGTTGATGGGAAGTAGGGAATAAGTCTCTTGTTTTCCTTTGTTTCCACACACAGCCTTTGCTTTATTAAACTGCCCATGAGATTTTTTCCATATTGCTTTCTTTCTCTTGTCCTGCTGAGGAAGGGACATCATGATAGAGCCATTTGGTGGGCACATGGCATGCAGCCAAGGTCAACACACCACAGCCCTTCTGACACCCAGTGCATGCCATGAGGAATTTGAGATTAGGAGTGTGAAGAGTCCTATTCCTGAAGACAAAGGAGTGGCAGAGTTAACAAGAGATGAACTGACCTGAGCACCCACTCTGTGTCCCCCTGTGCCTCTGGAGGGAAGGAGGCAGAGAATGGAGGGGGGAGGGGAAGGTGTTTTCTCACTATTCTACTCATCTGATTAGTAATAAATTAAATTAACTTTCATAAAATTGAGGTCTGTTTTCCCCATGACAGTCATTGGTGAGTGATCTCTCTCTGCCCTTACCTTGACCCACAAACCTTATATTTTCTCTCTCCTGTCCATATGAGGAGGGGACTTACAGAGCAGCTTTTGTGGGCACCAAGTGTCCAGTGTCTAGACAGGGTCAACCCACCATTGGAGAAGCAACGGAGGCACCCGAACACAGAATATCCTCTTGCACTGAATGGAAAACTGTTCCAATTTATAGGAAAAGTTTGGATGATCCTCATAGCTTTTTGTGAGGAGCTGTACTCTCAGCATGCTGCTCCCAACACAGTGTCCCAGAACATGAGGCAGTGCACCAAGCTGAGAAACTGTGAACTAGAACAGCACGGTGTGCCCTGGAAATACAGGGATTTGGAAATGGAACCTGCAGATATTTGTGGTACATTTTGTAGGCTGGCTCTTAGCAATGACCAGCTGCAGGTCAAGATCAACAAGGATGAACATTTGACAGTACACTTCTTCCAGAGCCAAGGGCAAATGCAGAGTGGATCCATCTCTTTGGCCTGTATTCCAGTAGCTGGATGGCTGACAGGAAAGAGGAGGCCTTCACATATTAAGTATGACAGACAGCCACCAGCAAAAGACAGTCACTTTAAGCCTGACATTATGATCCCAAGGTGTGGGATATTGTCAGTTCTCTCAGTGACAGACCCCCTACCAGGCACAGCTTTCTCATGGCAAAAAGCACGTTAAGACCTTGCGCTGCTTCCAACAGGAAGATGCTTTCTAGAAGTGACAGCTATTCAAGCTATAATAAATAAACTATTCTATGTATTAAAAATAAAGGCTAGTCTAGTAGATGGGAGGGAAGGCATTGATAAAATAATAAAATTTGATCAAAGCAAACTCAAAAAGAGCCTGATAAACTCATTGAAGTATCTGCATGGAATGTCAGATCGAAAGAAAATTTCAGAGTGGGTTTACTGGCCCCTGGCACTCAAGTACATGCAACCACACCAGACCATTCTGTTCCACAAAGGATTTCCCTTTACTTGTCAGAGAAACCTTGTAAGAGGCAAGCATTGCTTTTTCCAATGTATTTTCAAGTTACTGAGATCTTAAGACTTTTTCCTTCCAGTAAGTATTCCAAACAGACAGACAAATTCCGAAAACCAGAGCCTGTTCCCCTGACCTTACAAAGAGACTGTAAGACCACATACTACAGAAATCTTAAGACCTCTGAGATCTTATCATCACCAGAGCACAGACTTTTCCAGGCTGTCAGTAGGTGTTGGAACCATCAACTCCAAATAAAATCCACAGAAAATCTCCAAAGTACACCCTGGCAACTGGCTGGCTGTAAGGATCTCAGTCCCCCCAGAGCCATGTTTGCAGACTTGTGAAGGACTTTGTGGGTTACATCTGCTGTGTCAGCCTGGACCTGTCCCTCCCTACTATCAGTGAGCCAGCAGCAGGTGGGGGTTCATCCTGCTCTGGGATGGAAAAGGAAATGAGAGGAACATAGTGAAGAATGGCATCCCAGGCATGACTTTACACAGAGGTGCGTAACTTAAATCCTACAAGCAGGTTTATGATACCATCCAAGGACTTTTACTAACCAGAATTTGCAGATGAGCTTTTCTAGGGTCCTCAGTTAGTCTCACAACAACATATCATAATTAGATTAGAGAAGACATTTGGACAGCCTGACTGCACAACTTGGTCAGCTGCACAAACTGCATCTCCCCTTTCAGTCCTCATTCTTTAACCAAAGGCAGACACTTGAAAAAGGAAAAGCAATGTTAACTGTTTGTGAGCATGCAAACAACTTTCTGGACTTTCTATTATGGTCCAATATGTTGTTTTGCTTATATACCCCTTTTTCTAAAAACAAAAAAAAAATTCTTTAAGCTGAATAGATTTCTGCACAGTTAACTGATCTTCATATAACCATGACTTTTCCAAGATTCTGCTTTCAGAAAAGGGAAACAACACTGCAACTCTAAAGCATTTCAAAGTATAAATGGATTCCCATACATGCAGTCTAAGAGCATCTCTAAATCACTTAACCTAGGAGCTTCCAGATCTATTCTGTGTCCTACACAGTGTAGACATAAATGATGACTGCTTTTACAGTTGCTGTCGTTAATTGAAACTGACAGCCTGATACCATCACATAGCATGACACTCTGTATATGTTTATTATTTTGGTGTGGAACCATCACTCTGGTAAAGACATTTTACAGCTGGGTGAAAAATCACATATGACTTTTTATGAGATGATAATGACTTCATAATTCTTACAAAGACAGATTTCCCTAATGAACAGAAATCATCTTTTTCTAATCCAAAAGACAAAAAGCACAACACAGCACTTGTTTAAATAAAGGATTTCCTATTTGGTACTGTTTGTGTGTGCAAGAACATAGTGCAAAAATAAAAGGCAAAGTAGAATCAAGAAGAATGATTAGCACAGAATAAGATACAATACTTCTGCTGCATGTTTGTTTTCTTTAAGCAGGTTTCAAAGCTTTTATAAATTTTCAGTGGCTTACTGTGCTGGAAGAGCATCATTTGATTTACAAGATTAAAAACCCCAAAATACTCCTTTAAGGATTTGCTGAGGTTCTATCCTGCATTCAAAAATCTTCTATAGGCACAGATCGTGTTATCCAGAGTTAGTACATCCTAGCAAGCACAAGAAAAAGTAATAAGTTGTTTCAAGAATAGTTCCAGATTTGGAAATAGGCATAATCTGAGTGCAGATAGTGCCTCTTAATAAATAAACTAAACACTTTGATGAAAATTCTTCCACAGCAGAGATGTGAACTCTGACGAATACATCACTGCTTATGGAAAGGGAGGCACAGCAATATGCAGCAATATTTAGCAAGGGGATCTGAAACTATATGAAACCTGTGGTCTGGAAAAGGACTCTCCTAGCCTGATTGAACCATTGGCTACCTAATGACATTGTGTGACTCCTAGTTTTATGTTATTCACCCTCATTTTCACTGATAGTTATGCAGATAAAAGTATTCGTGATGAAATACTCTCAGCCATGATAATATATTAAGGACACATTACTTATCACTTATATAACACCAGGATTATTTTTTAAAAAGAGGATTGTGTAATACAAAGGATTACCATTCTTCAAAACAGAAAGTATATGCAGAGCAACAGCAGTTAGAGGCAGACTGATCAAATGCTTCTTCTGCCTGAAGCGCCATCATATGTCAATTTAACACAGTCCTCACAGTAAAATGGGACTAAGGAAAGTACACAAGGCAACCGCTATGAAAGGCTGAAAATCTACTTGTTCTGCTAAAAAATGTTTAAATTGTAATCAATAATAATAAATCAATGAAATATTTAAACTGTTAGGATCTTTCGAACTGCCATTGACGTCACTAAATAGTTTGCTGTGGAAATGCAGTTTGGTTAGTAAAACAAATATAAATTTACCTCTCCCATCTGGTTGTGGGTGGTTATTTGAACATCCTTCCTCTCTTCTGGGGCAGTGGCAGGTCTTTGCCCATGGCTTGCTGGAATTTCAGCAATTTCAGCCGACAGAGAGCATTACAGCACATCAGGCTTTATAACCTCTCTGAATTCTTCCACTTTCTAGCAAAAGCTTTGCACTCACCCACCTTTATTTTTGTCACAGTTGCTAGGATGCCTTGGCGACAGACACCAGAAATATCTATGATTTGGAGACAAAGCTGGAGGCAGGTGTAATCCACACCAGACCAAAAAGAGGGCAGGAGGCTCCTGCCAACAACCACTTCACCAGCAGAGATTCCTTGCAGCAGCAAAAGCCCTACCTGGGATAGAGCAAATCCACTTGCTGGCATCTCAGCTTCTGCATCTCACCTGCCTCAGAAGTAACACAAGGAGCAGATCTAGCTTCCCACCTCTGGGGAGGAAGGGAATGTGCCTCTCAATTTGGACACCTGCCTCAGCCAAGAGCACTGGATACACCCCGCAGGCTTTTCCCTTCCTTGCTGTTGGTCATCCTACTAAAGTAGTAAAAATAGATCCTGGACCTTATTGCTCAGGGCTGTGCTAGCTTCAATTGCAAAATCTGCCTTCTGCATGGGGTGTTACCACAAGTCTTTACAGAGGATCAGAGCTGGCCGGAACAGCTTCCAAAGACCCCAGCGATACTTCCTTGCTGAAGCTCACACAGATGCTGCCAGAGACTGTGCTAGAAGCAAAGCACAAATGGTGTATGCACTTGTTTAAAAAGCTCACACAAAGAGGGCTTTTTCCTTTAAATGTTGCTCATAGACTTCTGCATTCTAAAAGCCAATCACAATCAGGCAATTATGTACAATAAAATACAGTTTTTCTGTGTGATAAATGAAAATAGTTTCATTAAGTATTAAACATCTGTTTTGAAGGAACTGCCCCTTATTTACATAAAATCTGTGTGTCACTCTACAAAATGAATGCTTTCTCTGCTAACAGTGTTGTGGAGGAAGAGGTTTGTTGCACTGGATTCATACAAACAACCTTACTTTCTTCACTTTCTCATTGAAAGCAGTTTTATTGCCAGACTGACTGTAGCAGGAAAATTACAATGTAATGCTACACCATAGTTAAAAATCCTTTTGGCCTCCAATATTAGATGGAAAAATTGTCTTGAGAATAAAAGAACAGATGCTGACAGCCATAGCAATTCTTGATGCTCCTGCCAGGAAGGCATATTTTTTTGAAAAGGCTATTCATAATGTGAATAATGCTTCATGTGAAGAGAACTCTATTATAGAAGACAGTATATATTTGTAGCTAAAGGGACGCCCCCAAACATACCCATTGATTTTTTTTTCCCTTTATCCAGATTTACTTGTTTTACAACCTCTTTTTGTTACATTAGCTGCTTCAGTGCTCTGAACACTTCTTGTTTACGCATGTTGCTTAAAACAGCAAACACCAAGAAATTCTTAATATAAACAGGGAAATGTATTAGCAGACTGGTATAAGAAACCACAAAAAGTAAACTTTTAGAAGACAAAATTCTAATAAATCTGACGTATATATTCTTTTATCAACTAGTTCTCCCCCTAAAGGCATCCACCATTGCTGATGCCCTCACACCCTGGAACAGAAGCATCAGTTGTAGCACTGGTGTAGACAGTCCACTGGAGCTTTGACAGTGATTTCAATAATGATGTTCAGACTAGACAGCAATGATAAAAATATCAGATTTTCCCAATCGACAAAGAAAACAAACATTGCCAGGTACCTTCTAATGAGAAGGAGTACCCTGCACTCTGTGCAAAGTAGGACCTTACTCTATTACCAAGCTATGCCCCGTATACCTCCAACACAGAGAGCGTTCCTCCTGTTCCTGTCTGTGCTGTCTACGCTCCTGGCAGCAGAAGAAACCTTTCCAACTTCTGACACCATCCAGACCTTGACAACAGGCTGGTGCAGGTCAGAGAGCACAGAGATGGCAGCCCACAGAAGCTCCCCACACAGACAGCAGAAGGAGTTCACCACCTTGGTGAAAAGAAGAGGGAATGTCCTTGTTACACTAACTGAAAATGTCCTGCCAGCCTACATTGCCATCAGCTGCAAATCTGCATAGGCAGCCATGGGACAAACCAGCTGGGTTTGGCTGCACACACACTGTTTTTTGAACGTTTCTGTGGTTTAGGAGGGTACCTCCAAGTTCTGCTGCTCCAGCGTCTCTTCCCCAGTCAAAGCTGGAGATGAATCTCCTTGTTTTCCACAGTCAAACACCAGAGCAAAAAGTTCTTTTTTCCCACCCAGCCCTTGCAGCTGCATCTGTAAGATTCTGTTCCTGAGTGTGAGTGCTGTAGGATGGCTGAAATATTCGCTGAAAGAGTTTCAATGTATAAGGAATTAATGACTTCATAAGGGCTGAATAATGGCAGCTGAGACAAGATTAAAATATGTATTTAAAAGAAGGTAGTCATGTGAAGGTGACATTTTCAAAAAGACTCACATATAGGAACTGAGCTGAACTGTATAGGATATTAAAAATTCACACACAAAGTCTTCCTCCCTTTCATCTTCTCCAGTAACTCTACATTTCCTTCTTTACTTCCACACATTACTTCTCTTTGGCAGTTACTACAAACCTTTTGACATGTATAATGTAAATTATAGAATTAGATTTTGCATCACAGTAGGCTGAAAAGAAAACCACATCTTTAAAATGAAAGTTTAGAACTTTCTAATTATTTAATGTTCTAAATAACTACCGATGAACAGGCTCCCGATTTAACCAAATGTGTACCCAGACACTGGGTTCATATCTTCTGCTTTCTGAGTTTAAAAAAAACCACTAAAAATCTGAAATGCATAGAAAACTTAACTAAATGTTCGTTTCTATGAACCTGCTGAAGATTTCTCTCCTACTCCTTTAAATACACAGAAAGACTTATTAGAAGGATTTTTCCCTGATGGAAGAAAATTTGTTTTCATAAACATTTACCATGCTGAAGTCAAGCCAGCAAAAAGCCCAGAAACACATACCTGGTTCATGATAAATGACTTGTGTTTCATACAAGGTGACAATTATGCAAAGTGGACATGAGGACATTCCCTATTCTCTATCACATAAGCATGCATTTTCTACTGAATTCTGAGATGCCATGTTCACTACAAAGCAGACAATATGCTTTCTTTTTCAAAAGTTCTTTTGTGGAAAAGCAGCCTATTAGTCTGCACTTCAAATGTAGCATTTTACAAAAAAAAAAAAAAACATCAAAAATCACCCCTCATTTATCTGGATAGAAAACTGACAATACTGGTAAATTGCTGAGTAAGGCTGATAACCTTTTAGAAAGCTCAGGCAAACAAAAGATTTGAACAACCTAGTTGCCCACCAAGAACAAAAAAGTCATTTTTAGATGGCATGTTTTTGATGCCTGTACTGATATGCTACCCAAGCCTGCAGTCCATACAAGTGGCATTGTGACTTTGTCCTTGGGGTGACAGAATGCATTTATTTGGATTCTAGCTTGTCATACAGCACAATCTCGTGCCCCAGAATAGCTTGATTTAGTCTGTTTTCTAGCACAGCACAATAGCTGCTTTCAAACAAAACTGTTTTCTGACATTATATTTTGTTAACTCCATTTGCAAAGAGCCAGCTTGAAATGATTGCTGTGGATGGAAAGCACACAGGGCAAACTGGGCCAGCTCAACAGCAAGCCTTCCCTTGAGAGCCAGGTTACACGCACACTCCAAATTTTGTAGTGTGCCACATTTAATCTGTAATGTGCACAGCAAATCACTTAAGCACAAAAAATGTCATATAAAACCAGTGATGGCTTATGATGCAAGTTACAAAGTCTGCTGGTTATCCGCACAGTTTTGAAAGCTCTTCATTTGCAATGGTCAGCTTCTCAGTGACTCATTCGCCATCTTGAACCATTTTATTTTCCTACCTTTGTCTTAATCATTATATACATGAGATGGCTGTTTGGGGCATTAAAAAGTAAAACTGAAATGTTTCAGTAGTCTAGCAATTCTGGATACATATTATCTGTGAAAACATGCTCGTTATACCAGGCAGCATCACTAATCCACTGAAGTCCTGGGGACCATTCCAAACCTTTTCAGAGTAGGAAGAGGTCTTGAGAAATCGAGCTAAAGTACAGACATTTGAATGAATCTTTCTTGTTTTGAATGAATACCAGGAAATCTTTGCATGAAAAATAAATAAATCACTGTTATTACCAATAAGAATCCAATGCAAAGGCTCACTGATCCTTAACATATGCCAGGACACTTTACTGGCAGGAAAATATACCAGGCTTATATGAAGATAGGAAGAAGGGATGCCAGCTTCTGCACAGAAATTACTAAGATGGCTAGGGATTAATTTTCAAAAATTCTGATGCTCTTCAGAGTTTAAGGCTTAAAGCTGATGCTCCAAGCTTTCTGCCTTAATCTAGATTTGCTTAGTCAACTAATGAATTCTTCAGCAAGACAAGACAACAGTTTCTAGGAAGTTAGTTTCTTTTTTGCTTCGTCTTCACAGAGACAAAGTCAGCTTGAGGTCAGCATAGCTCAGATGGCATCTTGCTCCCAGGCATATCACTGGGATCTCTTTTTTCGTTTTAGACAATAAATTTAACATCTGGCTTGGACTGTCATAACTAAGTCATCACTTCTTGTAAGTCCTAGCAAGTAGCAGATCCCTCTTCATCTACAAACCCAGAATTCTTGTCTGACTCAAGCCTTGTTATCTGCTGTACTGACTAGAGAAGGCTATTGTTTTACTGGTCTGGCCCAATGCAGTTCAGTGGCCATGCTGGCAGACTGGACACTGCCAGAATATGTCATGCATATTGAACATGGGCATTCACATATAGCCTAAGATGCAAGAACATCTCCAGGATCCTCTCTGCTTTTATGTATGTCTTCAAGACAAATTTAACTCCAGTTGTACACCACCAACAGATCACTTTGGGAAGCTGAGAAGCACAAAGGCATTAAACAATAAAATCAAATTGTTGAGTTACCAGATGAAGCGGTACAGATGTTGCTGCATATATTTTCACAGATAATCATGTGTAAGAACAATTGTTAACTGCTTGGTCTAAAACTACACGTGCATAAAATCCAAAACTACCAAAAAGACTTTTGCGTCTAACCTGGTTCTGCATTTATCAGTGTTTGGCCATGACTTGCCTGATATTCCTCATCTGTTGACTTAATGTCATGAGTCATTTGCCATCCCCCACTGGACATTAAGTCACTTGTATTGCTTTTCTTGAATGTACACTTGAATAGATAAGCTTTGTCTGCAAGAAAAGGAAAAAACAGGATAAACACTGTATGTACTGTAATTTTATGCAGCCTAGATCAGTTACAAAACAACTTCAATTATAAAAGTAAACAGGAATAAAAAATAAACATGATACCTTTCAATTTAATCAGCTTTAAAATATCTTCTCAGATCAAACTGTCACCCACTTTTCTGAAACCTTTTTTCTAAAGCAGAAGAAGATAGATCTGGGTGAGCATTATTCTTCAGCAATTAGTAGGTGCAGAAAAAAATGCACCACTTGCTTGAAAAAGCCGACCTATTTCATGTGATAACCATTGCAATTCTCCTTTTTTTTTTTTTTTTTAATAGGAGTTTGGCTTTTCCAAGAAGCCCACCGCTATCCCACTAATGCAAGAAAAATCAACATAGTCCTCCTGGTTACATTAATAATTAGGAACAAAATGGTAACGTTTAGAAAACCTCTCTTTATGCCCACACACACACAAGCACAGGAGAGTCAGCACTTCTGTATGTGGTACACCCTAGATTTCTGTAACATTTTGTATTTTCTAATGCATTGGAAACCTCTTTTCTCAAATCCAAATGTCAGCAACCTCCACAATTACTCTTCCTTACTCCAGTACCTTAATCCCAGGCTCTTGTCAGTGGGAGATCTGCCAGCTGAGAGAAAGCAGAGTACTGCCTTACAAAACTAAGCAAGAAGAGGAGCATGCTTGCAAGAAATTGGGCACACAGTATGACCAGATCCCACCACCATTGAGATGTCCATGGATTTCAGTCCATGGTTAGGGGCAAAAAGGACATATACACTTATGCTTCTAAAAGTAAATGGCAGGGTTAAACTTTTCACACAAGAGGAAAGGCTGCCACTTTGCAATGAACATGAACCTGCATACAAACATCAAAGCCAACTCCAGTAACTCAGAGAGGACCAGCAAATGAGAAGAGATTGACACCAGGAAGTTGGAGGGCCTGGCTACAGGACACAAAGCTTCCCTCTCACTGCCTCAGCTGCCCTGTCCAGGCATCAGACAAGCAGAGAAAGGTTCTCTTTGTCGGACAGACCAGGACAGCCCATTGTGTTTCCTGTGTTTCCTCTGCAGAATAAAGGTCTTCAATCAGAAGGGTTTTAATTGGGCAGTGTGAATGACAGGTCCAAATTCCTTCTTCAGTAGTTTCCCAATGGATCCAACATTTCTGATGAAAGCAGAGAGCTACCCTAGAAATGTCTGCACAGCCTTTGAGATAAGTCACTCATAACTGGGAACAGCAGAACACCTGCCAGCTGTGAACCCAGGAGTGCACGCCCCCCTCCTTCGCACAGTGCCCACAGCCTGTAAGAATCACAGAATGATTAAAATAACAAAAGACCTCTGACATTATCAAGTCCAGCCTTGGATTGGTCACCACCTTTTCAACTGGACCGTGGCACTGAGTGTCACATCCAGTTGTTTCTTGAACACCTCCATGGACTGTGTGCAGTCCATTCCAAAGCTCAAGGACTCTTTCTGTAAAGAAAGTCTTCCTGATGTCCAACCTGAACCTCCCCTGGTGAAGCTCAAAACCATTTCCTCTTGTCCTATCAGACTTGTCCTCTAGTCACTTGGGAGAAGAGGCTGACCCCTACCTGGCTACACTCTCAGGCACTTGTAGAGAGAAAAATGGTCTCCTCTGACCCTCTTTCACTCCAAGATGATCAACCCCAGCTCCTTCAGTTGCTCCCTGCCAACTTGGAGACCAGACAGAGTTCACATTTAATTACAAGAAACAGCAAATAACCTGAAAGTTTTAATTATCATGTCCTCTTTGCTAGCAGTGAAAACATAGTTTATGTTGTGGAGGAAAATACTATATTGTTTCTTATTTTTCATTATGACAATAACTGACACTATTGCTATATTCAACTGTTCATAATTAAAAACAGACACAGATGTAGGAAGAAGATGCACAGAGCAAAAGCCCACCTGTTACTTTTGGGAAAAAGTGGGTAAAATCTGATTAGGTATGGTCTACTTGATTTTTTAATGAAGTTTATGAACCTTGTCAGAAAAGACTGTCATATATTACATGAGAAAAGGAGCTCTGGGCGACAGATTCATCTAAACAGATGTGTGTATATATTTGTATATATACACACCCATGTCTTTTACAAGACACAGTAATTATGTAGGTGATTAGGAAAATATTTCCAGAAAGCAATGCTTACTAGTGCCTTTAGTGGACAGGTCTGTTACACCTTATCTTGACAATTATCTAGGACTACTAAAGCCAAGCCTGTATCCTAAATCGCATATGTGACCCGAGAATGCTCTTTATGTCCTTCAGATATGAAAACAATCTGTAAAGAACTCACTGTAAATGGCTTTATGAATGGATCTGTAACAGCATGTGAAACGTAGTCCTTTAACATACATTAGAATTTGTAAAGAAAAAAATCATTCTCCGTATTCTGTGGTTTTTTTCTACATATACTCTACACATAGAATTTTCTCTATTCTAATATCTCCCTAGCAGACATTAGAAATTATAGAGAAAAATTCATTTTCCTAAACCAAAATATTCTTCCCTACCAATCTGCTATCTGATATAATAGTCATATGATATAATAACATCTGTTATAATAGTTATCTGGTATAGTAATCAGCAACCTGGTTTAGTGGAAAGGGTCCCTGCCCATGGCAGGGCAGTTAGAACTGGATGATCCTTAAGGTCCCTTTCAACCCAAACCATTCTGTGATTATATGATTACAATGTGCTACAGTTAGAAGCATCAAACCATTGTAGCATATATTAACCTAAATATTAACCTATAATTTTTAGAATATTAAAAACCCAATGTATTAAGCATGCTATTAATGCATTAAGCAGTAGCTGAACAAAAATATAGGCAGTAGAGAGAATCAATGAGTTAGATTTGCCTTAAGCACTGCTTTATTACACCCTCTTTCAAAGTGTTTTCACGTGAAGCAAAAAAACAAATAACTTACATAGTGAAAACATTTTCATTGCATACCATGAATTAGTTTTGCATTCCTCTTCTAGATATGCTGCATACAAAACAAAGAGAAAATATCCTCTTTGTAAAATGATGTGTATTTCTGTTGGCCTTGCTATTTACTGTGAAGTCTGCTGTAAGGCACGGTGTTTATTTACACGCTAAAGCATGGGGAAGAACCTGAATTTCAGTGTCAGTCCCAGGGATTCCTCCATTAGAAAATAATTTGGGTTTAGACCAACCCATCTCCCCAGGCATAGAACAGATGTACACATTGAAAATAGAAAGTACTAATTAATAAATTTGTATGGCACAATTAATGACTGTTGATGAACATTAGTAATTTAAATACTTAGAAAAAAATGACTGTTTTGCAAGGGAAATGAGGGAGGGATATTTACTTGTCTCTTCCTAAATTTAAAAAAAAAAAAAAGTTGAATATTATGACACTGGAATCCCAGAGGAGATGCAAAATATTAGTGCAGCTTGTAGGAGATAAAAGAAAAACAAGAATACCAATTATTTTTTGAGAAAAGTCTGTGTCAAATAAGACTAAATTGCATGAAAACTTACAGAATGAGGCAGTGCATGTAGCACAGTGGCAAGATCTTAGGCATTCCCTCATCAGAAAAATTGAAAAAAATAGGCACAAGTTACATGAATAACAGCTCAGAAAAAGAGCAAAAGTACCACGATCAGTCAAGTGGAGAGAACATATTTGGCTGACAAGAAAGCAAATCTATGTGCAGCACAGGGCTGCTTCTCCATTTAATCTTTTACAAAGTCATCAGAGCATTTTGCAGGGAGGATGAAAGCCACTGGCTAGTGGAGCCATCCCAGCAAAGGCATTCCCTCCTACTCAGCAGTGTTTCACCGCCTTTTCATCAGCTGGGGACCTGGCCACTGGGCCAGCAGCTGCCTGTGCCAGGACTGGGGCTCTATGCAAAGACAGGGAGGCATCCCGTACTTTCTGTTCATATCAGAAATGTTGCCATTTAAATAGAAAAGCTGTCACGTAATTTATTGCTCACTTATGCATTTTGCCCATATGTAAAATAAATACACCCTTTATTGGTGGATCCAGATTCAGCAGCACAGACCAAGAGCTTACCTCGAGAATTATCTCAAGTGGCAAACTGCTGTTTTAAAGCCCAGTCTCTGTGCTTTCATGCTGCTTTCTCCCCAGTCTGACCACACATCCCAAATAACATGACTATCAACTGAAAGAAAAGCCAGCATACCTTTTTATCTGTGGGAATGATGAAGGACCAAACAGACTGCACAAAATTTATAACCTCTTTATTGTGCATCACCCTGTGCAAGTAAGGTCGTCCTACCTATTTTTTAAACCTACTAAGCAGCTGCAAGTTAATTTATTTATTTCTGGCATTATTTTAGTATCACAGTCTTCTAGATCTTGGCAACAGTTAAAAAAGCCCAACAAAAAATACCTAGGAGCCAGACCTCTGTCCAAGCACAAAATGTCTCTCTAACCATTTCATGAGGCTCTTGACAAGTGCAAAATGAAAGGGCAAAGCTGCTGCCACCATCACCCATGTTTAGGATCCACAAATGGAAGCTGATGTACTTCACACCACTAACAGCTCTGGTAGAAGATTTATGCAAAAGTAGCAAAAGAGTAAAACACTACTTTCCTGAAGCTCAAAGCCATATGATACTCATTCTTCTACTAAATCAAAAAACTCACAAAATGCAGTCACTTAAACCTATGGATTCACCACATAAGTATTTCAGTATATCGATGATATTTTCTTCCTGTTCTAAAAACCTTATCAGAAGTCAAGAGCTGACTACCAGACACCTGCAGTTCTTTGCAGCCATCTGTATCTGCTTCCTGCTTCACAGGGGACCTCTGGTAGCGTTTAACAGAAATATCAAAGGTAAACATCACTGGAATGTTTTTGAGGGCAATCTTTGAACAGTAAAAGAAGAAAAGAATTCACTGTCTTTGGTTACCAGTTCCAGAAGATTATAAAGTGCCAACGCATGGCATAATCAGTCCGTATTTTCCTGACTTAAATCACCCAGTGAAAAGCCTGGAAACAGCTATTGAGGGTTTGATTCCTCTCCTTTTTTACTGAAACAGAAGACTGCTTCCCATCCCCATATATCAAGAGGTTAAAAAAATAGAAGTTTCTTGAAGAAAATAATGTCTTCAGCTTCTTACCTCTCTAGGAGAAGTCTGACATCAGTTATATTCTTACCCATACCATTGTAACTTCTGCATGATTCTAATCAATGTAGCTTATTACTTACCATGCAGCACCATTAAGTATTTTTTATTTCTTTTTTATACAATAAATTATTGCAAGTTTAGGGATTACTTATTGACACTTTACAGGTTGCTTGTTGAAATTTGATAACTCATTACAAAAATTTCTTTTTTCTGCAACTTTGAAAGATAGTTTAGAAAAAAGATACTGACTTTTTTTTACTGACTGAGACCAAGAATGAAGTGCAACTAATGGGGGTTTAAAAAAAAATCATGGTTGCACTCAGGAAAGGGCATAGAACAGGTATCCAAATGTCCTCTTTGTTTGCAGACTGATAGGTTAGCAAAAACTTCTGAGCTTAAAATCACAGGAGAGAGTTGAAACTTGTAAGTGCCAAGAGAACAACGAGTAATTGCAATTAACTGTGAGAAGAGCAAAGCTGGCACTGCTGTCCCCGCAGGCATGAGGAGCACAGGCAGAATTCAGCATGAGCTCCAGCCACGGAGCACAGAGACCAAAGCAAACACACACAAAAAGCAGCACACGTGAAGGTCACCAGATAACAGTCTGAATGATTAAACACAGCTAGCCCTTCCCAGCACCAGTCCCCAGGCGGCCTTGTCTTGCCAACATTTGTAGGTTTACTTGTGATGGTACAGCTGTCTATTCCTTTAAATTTTGACGCCAGCCTCGTTCCCCACCAGATCAGACCTCTCAAATGTGAAACCGCTGATGCTCTTCAAGACAACAATAAACATGTACATAGAAGAGTAACTCATGTTCCCCAGAGGCCAAGATGATTCCACCACCTCCTCACAGACCTCACTTTTGAAGTGTGTAATAGAAACACACACTCTTTTGCCTCTTTCTTCAAGCACATCTGGCACCACTCCAGTGAGCATGTAGTGAAACATTGCATGCACTGCT
This sequence comes from Bombycilla garrulus, assembly GCA_013400315.1. Classification (NCBI taxonomy): domain Eukaryota; kingdom Metazoa; phylum Chordata; class Aves; order Passeriformes; family Bombycillidae; genus Bombycilla; species Bombycilla garrulus. The sequence goes on from VXBU01001741.1 coordinate 776,318, forward strand.
TCTACTCCCGTGCTGGCATGTATTTCTCCCTGCTGAAACTCCTCCCAGCACCGCCACTTTGGGATGGCAGTGCAGTGAGGTTGCTCTTTAAGCAGGTGCTGTAAGACTGATATTTACACAAAGACTGCAGAAATGAGATTAGGCAGGCTAGTGCTGGTCTATAAAATTATGATGCATTGAGTGGTTTCCCTAATTTCTTATTTGGGATAAAAATTAATTCTCTGTTACATTATATTCAACAACATACCTGTGAGTTCATATACACGCACCTTTCTTTACTTTGTTATATTTTACTAAATACATTATACTATAATTCTTTATCTCCTAATAATTAGAACCGCAGATGTAGAACCAGTTTTTACAAAACTACTATTAGTGCCAGAATTCTTTCTGCACTTGTATCTTTTCTGAAGATTTAAAAAAAAAAAAAAAAAAAAAGCAGGATTCTTGGGGAGTGGGAGTTATTTGTTCATTTGGAAGAGAGGATTGAAGGGAATTACGATGATTCAAAAAATGACAAAAAAATAAAGCCAAGCCAAAGAATTTCCTAAGTTGCTTCCCCTATTGTTCCCATTTCCCTTCTGTTTCATTGTGAATCAAGCAACTGCATTGTCTGAAAATGCCGAATTTACAATATTCTAAAGCTTTAAATTACAAACTCAATATTTTATCTTTCCCTCATGCTCACTTAGAGTTATCTAAATTTCTTTAAAAACTCTTACTTTAACATTTTAAGAAAAATCCTAAATGTTTCAATTTAGGAATTTAGAACATCATCTGCCTTTCAAAAGTAAGAATATTCATTATTTGGTTAACTCATTCTGAGGTTTGAAGCCTTTCAACAGGACAAGAGGACACAGCCTCAAGCCATGCCATGTAGGACATCAGGAAGAATTTTTTCTCTCAAACAGTCATCAAGGATTAGAATGGGCTGCCCAGGAAGGTGGTGGAGTAACTGTCCCTGGAAGTGTTCAAGGAACGACTGACTGCATGTGGTATGATCTAGGTGACAGGCCAGTCAAGCAGCCATGGTGCTCAGTTAAAGAATGGACTCAAGATCATTCCCAGCTTTAATAATTCTATGATTCTGTGGCCCAAATAAAGCAAATGCATTAGAGGGAAAGTGAATTATAGGCAGTAGCCATAAAGAACATAAGAGATCTTTTTGTCATGCTCTGCCCAAAAAAAGGGAAACACTGCACAAATGTATCCGATGGCATACAAACATACACAATACTGCACTCAAACACCAAATTATTATTATTCATGAGATAAGAATTAATAGATTAGAGAACTGAAAAACTGAAGCTGCAGTTAGGCAACTCTTTTTCTTCTTGTTTAGAAACAAAGGCTTGATTTATGACACAGCAGCCACAGCAGCTCTGCTCTGCAGACCAAATGATTCATTTCTTCACAAACCTTTCTGGTGCACTCAGTATTGTATCAGCTCTAGCCGTGCAGATCTAGTCACAGTTCTACAGTATAAAAATACTCAGAATTTATGGAACATATCATTCGCTCTATAGAAAACAAATATAAAATTATGCTAATTATTGTAGCTCTCCAACAAAAGCAGGGTCAAACTTAACAATAACACCTTCTAACAGCTATGTAACATGAAAAGGCAACATTGCCACTAGTGTGGGGAACTTGCATTAGTAGTTTACATGTGGTAAAAGTAATGAATGAAAATTTGTAAAAGCTGCACAATAATCACAATCACAAACAGCAGAGTCCATAGCACCATCTGTAAAGAACTCATTGCATATACATAACAGAGAGTTGATGCTTGGGCTTTTGTGGGTTCACTGCTGGACACCTGGGACTCTGTCACGCATTACAGAGTACTGCTTTACTTGCCATGGGCAATAAAGTTTTGCATTAAAAAATGCACATAACAAATTCGATATGCAGTTTAGTTGTGTGCCCGGGCAAAACTGGGTCTGGTCTCTGGGAAAAATTGGGTTAGACACCTGTGACCAGTTGTGCCCATGCCACAAGTGAGTAGCAACACAAAAAAGTGTAAATCTCAGAGAGTCAAAGGTTCCCAAAGTTCGAAAGTGGTCAGTGAGACAGACTGGACATGGGGCCAAAAAACCTCCAAGGGAAGGGTTAACACTGCAGAGCACACTGGAGCCAAGGAGGGTGTTTTTGACCCACCTGACAGAAGTAAAGCCACATATGAGATTATAGCAAAAACATGGTCACTAATATTTAGTGTGCAATTTAAAATATCTACGTTTGCTTTTTTGAGACTACTTAATGCTATGTAGTTACTGACATATTTAAAATGCTGCTGTTAACTGCAGTCAGTTAGGATGTTCAGCAGTTCTATTAATTGAACTTGATCAAAATTATAAAAATTTGCTACAGCTTCCAACTGAGGTACATACAAAGAGAAGGACATGGAATTTAGGGCCACAGGTTAGTTCAAGGGATGCAGAGGTACAGAGAAAATCCATGGAAATGGAAAGTCACTCTAGCAACAACTGGATTTTCTTCAAGGTATATAGCCTTATATGCACATTCATTTCCTCCATGTACATATCAGACTCATGGAATGGCTTGGATAGAAAAGGCCCTTAAAGATCACCTGCTTCCAACTCCTCTGCCATGGGCAGGGGCACCTTCCACTAGACCAGGTTGCTCAGAGTGCCATCCAAACTGATCTTGATCACTTCCAGGGACAAAGCATCCACAGTTTCTCTAGACCACCTGTTCCAGTGCCTCACCACCCTCAGAGTAAAGATATTTTTTCTAATATCTAATTTAAACCTACTCTCAGTTTGAAGCCCTTCCCCTTTTTCCTATCACTACATCCTCTTATATGAAGTCCCTCTCCATCTTTCCTGTAGGCTTCCTTCAGGTGCTGGAAAGCCACAATTAGGTCTCCCCAAAGCCACCTCTTCTCCAGGATGAACAATCCCAATTCACTCAGCCTTTCCTTGTATGAGAGGTGTTCCCTCCCTCTACTCATCTTGGTGGCTCTCTTCTAACAGGCTGACGTCCTTCCTGTGCTGGGGACCACAGAGTTGGATGCAGTGTTCCAGGTGGGGTCCCACCAGAGCAGAGGGGCAGAATCCCCTCCCTGCCCTGCTGCCCACGGTGCTCTGGATGCAGCCCAGGATATGTTTGGCTTTCTGGGCTGTGAGTGCACATGGCTGGGTCATGTCCAGCCTCTCATCCACTAAACACACCCTTAAAGTCCCTCCCAGCAGGGTTGCTTTGGTCTGTTCATCCACAGCCTATCTTGATATCCAGGGGCTGGGCTGACCCAGGTGCAGCACCTTGCTCTTGGGCTTGTTAAATTGCATGAGATTCCCATGGGCCTCCATGGAATGTTCTGGACCCCTTGGATGACATCCTATCCTCCAGCTGTGTCAACAGCACCACTAAGCTTGGTGTTGTCTGCAAATTTGCTGAGTTTGCACTCAATCCTATTGTCTGTATCACTAATGAAGGTCATAAATAGCACTGGTTCCAATATGGACCAGTGAGGGTCACCATTGGCTACTGAGGTCCATCAGGACTCTGGATGAAATGGGTGGTCCAACACATTCCTTATTCATCTAGCACTCTCCCTATCAAACCCATCTCTTCCCAGCCTACATGTTGTGAGGGATCACATCAAAGACTTTACAGAAGTCCATATATGTAAATAAACCCTTCAGCGAAAGAAAACCCCCTTTCACTGCAGTAGTAGTGAAGGTTGTAGGAGGCCAGAGGAATGACTGACTGGCCCTAAACAACTGGGAAGTGCTGGGGGGACAGGGTGAGTTCTGTGTGTGGGGAATGATAACACTGCTCCACACCCTGACCCACTGAGCCTTAGTCAGCCTCTGGTCTGGTCCAAAATGGGGGCCTGACCTCATGGCCTGTGGTGAGCCCCAAAATGATGCTGGCTGTGTCTGGGATGCACTAAAGCAGAGGCCTGGGGGACGGCCCAGCAGCGCAGAGCAGAAAAAAGGACAGCAACACTTGTGCTGAGTTGGCACACTCCACTAGGTCCTAGGGTGGTGATTATATACCTTCCTTTCTTTCTTCTCAAGATATGCTGAAAACCAGACTAAAAAATTCCAGTCAATGCCTCAGTAAGTGCTTTGCTGCGTCTGCATAAGTTATGGTTCACCAAGTTAAAGTTTGCTACGTGTGTGAAGCGCCTTACTTTTTCTGAATGTTGTTTTAGAATTTGCCAAGTACAATACTCTACCCAAAAATTCTAAAATTTGCAAGAAAAAAATTTATTGTCAAATTCCCTGAGAATTTTTGTTCTTTCTCCCATGTATCACCTAAAACAAATCAAACTACCTTCCATGGCATTACAAGGGTGATTTCTCAAACCAGACAAACTGCAATTGTAAATAAGTACACTGCAGATAAAATTAGGCAAAATGCAGTCTAGCAGCTAAAGCCACTGTCACAGTTCTGCTTGACAAACAAAGGCATTTGACATCATTGAAGTAAAAAATGGGCCTTCAGCTTCTCTTTCACTCTGACAGCGTAGAACAGTCCCACAAAAACACCTGGGCTGAGAAAGAACTACTTCAGTGACCCTTCTGGCTTATAGCCCATCTGCCTCTTACTGATGCAGCCTCTCTCTGGAAAGGCTCCTGAAGAGTACCAGGAACTTTAAGGCACTGAGAATCTACCCTAACTGGTAAGTTAACACTGAAAGGGTTTTCCAGCAGGCAGGTGCATGAGGGGATGTAACCTTAGGCCAAATGAAGCCTTCACTTCACATCTGAAGTAACCACTGTATGGTCCAAAGCTTACCTACCTTGTTTTTTTTCCGGCCTCCTATCCAAGGAAACACAATAACCCAAAGCACACAGTTTGTCAGATATCAGATGTTGGTATCAGGCTACCAGATCCCAGCAACTCGTGACAGTGTTCAGCAGGCTGTGTGGGTGGCTGAAAGATTAATCTACTTGCCAGAAAAAACACAGCAGGGCTCTTTAGTACAACCCACCCTTGCACTGTCAACAGGGGATGTTGGAACAGGGTGGTTGGGAAGAACATCAAAACCCACATGTATGAGCTGAGGGTGTCTGTCCTTCCTCCAAACATGAGCAGCGGATGAAGCAGTGACTGCCAAAGCTTCAGGGCTGAGAGCAGTATGGCACTGTTCATCTTCATAGACCCCAGATGGGCCAGTGTAGGCTACTGCAAAATACCCACCAGGCTTGGAACAGGATCCGGAAAGGACAAAAAAAAAAAAATCAACTTACTTTTTTCCTTTTTTTCTTCTTAGCAACTTACAACTCTGACAGCTCTGTGAAATTCTGGCACTTCCTTTCTTTCACATGCCAACTTGTCAAAAAAAAACCAACATCTCAAAAAAAAACCCCCCACCAAATAACAAACAAGAAATCAACAGACAAAAAAAATCCAAGAAAACCAAAATAAATTGAAAAATATTTCTTTTACATCTTTATTTTGCTCACCCACCTAAGACCAGTATAGTCTCAACATTCCCAGCACTGATATCTGGACTAACAGATTGTCATTCTCCATTTGAAAAGACCAAAAAATCATTTATGATGGGTCTCCTAAAGCATGAATGCTACGATAAAATTGTGGGCTCTCAGCTAAAGCAATTTAATCTTAAGAAGAAAGACTCTGCAATTTTCTTCCAGCTTTTAATTACTTCTGTCCCATTGTCTCCAACATAACTTTCCCGGTCATTAATTTCATCTCCTTTGGCTTTTTGTTGTCTTCTTACTTTGTCAATTCCACTTTGCAATTGTCAAGGCTTCTGCTATACTGGAGTCTGTGCCAGTAACCCAGCTTCCCACCAACTAGTTCACTCTGCATCCTACTCTTTCTCAAGTCCCAGTCATCTGTTCCTAAGTCTTAGTTCCCCTTCACATTCATGTCCCATGTTCATGTACTATCCTACTAGCCCAGTTCCTTGTGAAATCTGTACCCATGCTCTCCTGATCTGCTCCTCTCTATGTCAGCTGAGTCTCAGGCTCCTCACAGGATCCAATGGAACTTTCCTCCCTCACACTTTCTGCCCAAGCACCAGCAGAGGAATCGCTATGAATAGAGAGAGGAGCAGATGTCAGAGTTGATCTCAACCAAGAGATCACAGCAAAAGCTCTGAACTGCTCTGCTCACATACCCTGTTCACTTTGGAGACATCACATACGGGAAGTTCTGCCACATGCAGCACTGATGAGGGAACAAAGTACAATCTGATCAACACCAGGGTGCACAGATGATGAAGATTCACTAGATGAGACCCCAAAGAGTCATCTGTTCCACCACACTGCTCCAGAAAGAATTCAACTATATTTATGTCCTTCCTGATTAATACTCAAACAATGTTTAATGATGCTAAAATCATGAAAATCCAAAATCAGTAATCCATTCTATTGCTTCAACATCATTATTGCTGAGCCCACAACACATCATCTGGTTGGGCAGAGGCAGGGACAATATTGCTTCACAACAGCTTTGTGACATTAGAAAATTTTCATGTCTTGTTAAGCGTGACATTCTTCATTCTTGGAGCTGAAACAACTCCAGACATTTCAGCATTCATAAGCCATATATTTTAAATATTTTAATTATTTTCATTCCTTTCCTCTGAACATTCTCCAACTCATACACATTCTTGTTGAAGTGTGTAGCCTACATGGCATTACAGTTGTGGAGGACTTCTCGTGTCTTCCATGCTGTTGTCCTGTCTTATGTATCATCATAAAATGTTCGTTTTTATTGCAGCAGCAACTTGAGTAATCTACCACAAACCACAGCTCTTCCAAACAATTACTGCCCAATCCCTTCCTTATACAGTTGATAGCTACAACATCTTTGTCCTGTCGAAAATCTTCATTTTAATTCTGTCTCCAGCATAGTCACAGTCCCACTTCAATTGCTACAGCAGATATTGCAAGTATCACCGAGGTCAAAAATACTCTGTAGCACTGGGTGCGGAACAAACTTGTAATCTCTCATTTTATTTGCCAAAATTTTCACAGGTATATGAAAACTACCGTGTTGAAAGTGTATGAAAACCACACTGTTTTGTAGACTTAGTATTTTAATTTTATTTGTAGACTAGTATTTTGTAGACTTAGGACAGAAAATTTGGGCAGATTTTCATGAAGACAGTAAAAATGAAGATTGTACAAAAGGACACTGTCTAAGCAGATCTGAAGTCTAGCTAAAAAACAGAACAGTACCACATTTCAGAACTATCTTGGGATTTTTTAGCAAGGCAAAACAACTAGTCTAATTCTCAACTAATTAATTAATTAATTAAAATAAAATTTAACATGAGTTATAAATATGTGTGTGACCACAGACCACATGGCTAAAATTTGCCAAAGCTGTAAGCAACAGAAAAGAGGTTCTACAACATGGAAGACAATCCGGTTTTGCTGGCAGATGAATCCACACAACCCAACTATCTCACATATGTGCCGAAAGATAATCAAAGATAATACAGATTCACGGGGTTTTATCACTATTTTTCCTCATCTGGCCCAAACTGTTCCACAGATCACCGTAATTGTACCTTTTGCTTTTTTTTTCTGCGCTGAAGTTTCAAATGCGGCTTTCTTAAAAGCCACAGAGAAAGACAGCATGTTACTTTGAAGAAAATCAACTTTCTTTGAAGAGCAACATCAAAGTCAGAATTTTGTATGGTTCATTTCACTTCAGTTCTTTTCATCACACTCCCTCCACATTTCAACTTAACAGTAAACATAATCTTTAACGTGCAGCATCCTCCCACAGAAGCCTTTCCACAAATCACTACACTGAGCTAATTTATGAAGCTGCCCAAGTCTGACAGCTGACTTTTAAAACATGCTGATTAATGAAAGAAATGGTCAAGCATGCCAGCAAAATGCACAGCAATTTGTACTCCCAAACACTGAAGTCTGAGGAACGTTTTTACTTATTATGATAATTTTCTTACTGTTTTTCTTAAAACAATAATGGAGAAGAAAATGAAGCTTTCAAATGTGTTAGCATTGAAAAAAATAAGCCATTTCAAAGTAATGTTGGGATGTGAATTAAATGAATTAAAATCATCTGTATATGACAGTATTTTCTTAAATGGCCTTGTTAGAGGCATGAAACTTTTACTCCAGTAATTTGGTACACAGCACACGTTTACTGTGTGAAAGAAGAAACTGAACTATATTTAAAAACATATTGATGTATTTTACACATTTGTAGTGGCATCTGAATCAGCTTCACTCAATGTGTGGCAAACCAGCACTGTAAACCACTTAGCCAGGATAATATGCAGCAAGATCGCTATCTTTTTCTTTCCCACCAAACTTAACTGCCAAATCACTGTGATTTGGCTCATGTGATGCACAGTCTTGAACAGCAGTAATTAAAAAATATTTGTTACAAGTCAATTTTATTTCTTTGTAAGGCTTCACCAAGTGAAGAATGAAAAGCAAAAATGCTGAATGTGAAGCAAGGGTAAAAGCTGTATGCTTCTGACAAAATATATTTTAGCTCTTAAAGAGAGAAGTTGTGTGATGCAGAGAATCAAAAGGAGTTGCTTCAGTAAACTATGGGAAACACTAAATGTAAGATCTACAAAACAACTGATTGTTCCCTAAAGGCAGAACTCATGGAGTCTCCACGGAAACAAACACAATTTTTATCCGTCGCTAACTAAGTTAAATAACAGATAAAAAAAACTTTGGCCCCTCCAGTAGAAACAGTAATGTAATTGAAGTTAACCCTGTAACTTTAGGTTGCCTTCTATCATACTACTTAACACCATTTAATTATATGTTACATTGCACTTTGCACAAATTTATTGTTTAGATTCATTGGCTCAATGACAACATGCAGGTGTTTAGAGCATCTCAACATTTACATCAGGCTGATGGCAGCTATTATGCAACTACATTGCCCTGAGTTTGTTGATTCCAAAGAAATTGACTGTACTTTTCCAACATGCAAACAGTAGGCTTATCTATTTTTGCCATGATTCTCTTATTTGGGCCTTTATGGAATAAAGATTGCATTGATTTTATGGGAGGGAAAAAAATTGCTCTCAAGAATCAGTGTCAGCAATTTTAAAATATAAATAATTCAGAATATGAAAAAAAATCTTGTCTCTTGGATTGTGAGGACAAAAAGTTAAAACATAGTCATGCAAGCTTGCACTGTCTATAAAAATTCTGTTTGTGTTAGATTTCATTCTAAAACAACAACCAAATATATTCATATTCATAAATTCATCATCACATTTCATTCAACACTTATTATGCTATGTGTTTCTTATTTAAAAAGAGCTTACCTGACACATCTATAAAAGGAATAGTGAAGTAACTCTAAACTACATTAGTCACAGACAAATCCATTTTCAGTGATGGAGATACCTGGCAAAACACTATTCAGAGTGACTAAGAACCAAAGCAGAAAAAACTGCTAAAGTTATTTTTATTGCTGTAATCAGAAGTGTGAAACTAAAATGGCTGCTTTTTAGCATCTGTTCTTAAAGTGAAATATTATTGCCAAACAGTATTTTTAATACTTAATAAATTTTGTTAAGGTTTTTAAGGAACTGTATGTTAAAAAATATTATACTAAACGCCTTTCCATTTCACAAATGCTACTACCTGCGTAACTTCACAAAACAACAGACAAACTTTGGTGGTGGGGGAAAAAGAAAGAAAAAATGTCAATGTCTTAGCACAGGACCCAACAAGCCAGTCATACCTCAGACCAACTGTGTTCACTACCAATGCACTTCTAAAAATTCCATTATACAGTATATAAATATAAAATAATATTTGCTTGCAAGTGTGAAGCAATTCTCTCTAAAATGCAGGGTTGCCCAAGTGGGTACTTGAAAATGGCCCTTAATTTTAGAACAGGGGTGCGCCAAGAAAAAAATTCCTATTGGAGAAAAATAGACCTAATGTCAACCAGCAGCAACCTCTTTGCCATGTACCATATTTACCAATAAATACTTCCAAGGTAATTCTCGCAGTTATCCAACTGAAGCACAAATAAATACACACATTTGGAATTCACTTCATAGTGCTCAATTCAAGCTAATTGTTGCAATGAAATATTCAACCCCAAACACAACCTCTAATCTGATAAACTGATAGCAGCCAAGGAAGAGTTGAATTTGTTTATTTGATGAATTCCTGACATGGATTCAAACCACCCAAAGTAAGTAATACACAGAACTGCTAACTACTGCAGTATCAATGGCTTTGTTAAAGAAACTCATGATAACATTAATGTTTTGGTATGGTTACAAGACTTACTTGTCTGTGCAAGGTACAATTAGATTTATTTCAGTGATGGGAATTTACTGGGCATTCATTACTAAATGCCAAATAAAAGTCAGTTCTGGCTCTACTTTATCATCTTTAATCTGTTAAAACATGTTACTGCTATCACCTATCTTAAATAACCCAGAGTCTAAGAACAGAGCTCTTTTCATACAGTACCACTTAAGGTACATACAGAAAATGTGTTTGGGAGGGTAACAAATTACATTATCTATCTATTATCGACAGAATATCTATTATTAGGCCTGTGGTTGCAAATTACACTTCCCTTTCTTCATGGTCCCATCCCCCCAACAGCAGATCATTTTCAGTGCCATTATTGTCAGGCATATTAAATTTTCAGGATGGACAGTTGTGGTTTCCAGGTCTCTATTTACCCCTTGAACTGTGTTTTAACTGGACATTTTTACACTTAAATTGACAGAGCAGAAGCATAGTAACGTTTTACATGCTACGGCTACAGAGAACCACGTTTGCAACTGACTAGTGGCAATACCAGCAATATTAATTAAAACCCCCCAAACCGTCATTCATTAAAAATGAAAAGACGTGCGTTACACACATTTCTCTAGCTGAAACAGACGTTTTCTGACTGAGGAGATGGCGTAACTAAGGAGATGGATTTCCCATGCGAAATGGCATTACCTCTGGCTTACCTGTTCCAGCTGTTGGGAAAGGGTAGGGAAGAGGGACGCGGCCCCGCCAGGCGCGGAGCGCAGCCCGCTCGTTACGGCACTTGGGTGACAAATGGCTTACGGGAGCTTGAACAAAGCCATGCTGCTCTAGAGAAGCATCGCAGGGAACAAAGTCATCTCTTTGACAGCTTCTGCTTTTTTTCAGTGAAGCTGAAACAATACAGGACTCCCGAGGAAAACGCTAACAAAGGGGAAGCAGAAGGAATCGGAGAGAACAAGCCCAGCCATTGAATTCCGCGGCAGCAGTGAAGTGACACCTTCGGAAAATCACCCGCACGCCTCCTTACACCTTCCACAGAACAAAGGCAGCCCAGCAGCGGCAAGGAGCTACTTACGGGGAGGGGGTTTTCTGGCCGTCCTCCCGGCGCAGCCTCCTGCCCCTGGGCTGGTCGCCACTGGCGCTGCCGAGCCAAAGGGCACATGTAGCACGGACCGGGCAGCACAAAGCGGCAGGGACACCCCCGCACGGCCCCGCACGACGGCGGGCGGCTCCGCGCGGCGAGGCCGGGATGCGGAGCCAGCCCCGCGAGAGGCTGCGGAGCTCCGGTCTGCGGCGAGGCTCCCTCCCGCTACCGGCACCGCAGCGGCCCTGGCGCGGGGGAAGGGGTGGGGCGCAGGGTCCTACCTGTGCTCCCTCTCCCTGCTGCCAGAAGGAAGCGCCGGTGGCTGCTGCGGGCGCGGTGCCGCCCAGCCCGTCGGATGNCGCCGCGCCCCGGCCGCGCCCGCACTCCCCTCCGCACCCTGCCCGCGCCCCGCAACGAGCCGCGCTCGGCCCTCGGGCTGGCAAGGAAGGGGTAAAGCGGCGTTTATCCGCATTCACCGGGACTCAGCACCGCTGCACTGCCCGAGGAGGAGAGATCGGCAGCTCCAGATGCACCGCGCTCTGAACCCCCGTTCGTTCTCTTCTCGCCGCAAGACCGAAGTCTGAAACCAGCGCCTAGCCCGTGCTGTAGCTAGGCAAACACTTATCCCCTTAATTTACTGAAAAATAGGAGAACTGCAGGAAACAAAACGAAAACCAACTGTCCCCCTACACAGAAACACAGAAATCAGGCTCCCTTCTTTTCCATAGCCTTAAACCCGGTATTTGTATCAGTTCTTCCGGCGCCCCACTCTTCCAGTTCAGCTCCCTACTGCAAGATTTTACCAGTGCTGGACACCTGTTTCCTGAGTTTCCCAGGGAGAACGCGGTAAAAGCACATGCTGCACCTAGTCCCATCCAGACTCTTGCACTTTTGGAACCAAAATGGATCACGTGATTCATGATCCTCCACCGCTGACAAAGATGTGCTTTGTCAGCCAGCTCTCCAGATTCAGATGGTCCCTTGCAGCTTTAGATTTTGTCTGCTCATTAATTTTTTGGCCCAGACAGAAGTGGTCCTTCTGATATTCTTAAAAGGAAATGGGTCCATAGGACCCATGCTGGGTTGGACCAAAGAACTACCCTACCACCTTTTTTTTTGTCTCTGTGCCCAATACCAGAGGTTTTAAAGGAAGAATATAAGTTTAGGTGGACATTAACTGATATTCTCCCACTCCTTAGTGATATTCGTGAAGAAAAAAAACCAACCAACCAACCAACCAGTCTGTGACTCTGAAATAAACACTAATTGCTAGAAATCACTTTTTCACCTGCAGTTGTCTAGAGAGCACCAATCATACAAGCCCTGGGACACGCAGTCTGTTCCCTATTCAGCCCCATCACAACTAAAGCCACAGTTTACAGGGCAGGCACCGATAATTCAGAAGTCGAAGCTCATTCACCAGGTCTATTTAGGTGGCTTTTAAGTATATTGACTGCTACCTTTAACATTAGGTACTGCATATATATATATGTGTATATATATATATATATATATACATATATATATATGGGCTTATATCCAAAATATACAAATAAAAAGTACCTTGATTACCAGAGCTGAATTTTGTACCAATCCTCCAAAAGATTCAGGGGTTTTGCTATGTTTGGCTTTAGTGCTCTCCACATCACTTACACATTTTTAAGAGGTAGAATTGGGTGGTAGAGATAGAAAACTTCAAAAGTAGCCACCAGGAAAGAGGTGAATACAGCTTTTGCCAGTTCCTTCAGATGGATCAAATTACTCAATTACATAAGACTTTGTTAGGAAAGGTCAAACTTTTCACCTTCCAGGAGCAGGAAATAAGTAAAAATATTTGTCTTTTTTCCTTAAGAACCAACAATTTCTGGAAAGTGATACAATCACAGATCTCAGCAGCAAAATGATTAATGGGCTGCAGGCATGCAGAGCTTTATTAGCAAGTCTTGTACTTTGAGTTGAGTATATCTTATTATAGAAATATTAAAAATCTAGAATTTCCATGGAGAAACCTAAACCTTTCCAGGATGTGCCACGATCACTGAAAAAGACCCAGGTCCACTAGGTGGCACAAATATGCCACGTAAAAGCCAGCAGCAAGCCGGGAGTGCCTTCCTTTCCATCGACATCTTTATGTATTTATGCAAAGCAAATGGGTACAGATAAAGATTGCAGTCACAGCTATAGTCCAGCAACCCACACATGTCCTTTCAAATAATAAGTTCAGATGTCAACGTGCTCCTTTGGACTAGAAGCTCAGTGAAAATCTCCCTGAAGAGCAGTATCTGCTCCTGCAGACCTTGACTGACTCAGCTGAGTAACCATGCTGAAACTCACTTCTGTGTTTGTATTAATGAAAATATATTATTTAAACCAAGAAGCTACCGATAATCTCATTCCCCCACCTTTCCTCCATTTGCCATCATGCCATTGTACTTAGTTTAATTCCTGTACCATCAGCTTGAAATGGTAAAGGGCACACCACTGACAACACCAGTAGGGCAGATTTGCTTGGATGATGTTGAGCTTGCAGCACACACAGGTGGGAGAGACAACCACCATGATAAATTCCAAAATTCACCCAAGCTCTAACACACCCAAGCTCTAACTAACTGAGACAAAACAATGACAATTATTTTTCTACTTGTAATTTTTAAAATTTCAAAGATCATAATATAGATAATAAGGGTCAATTTCACCACAGCTGGGTAAGCACTTACCTAATCACATTGTGGGGAATTGTAGGAAAATCTCCCACAGCCCCAGGATTCTTACCCCTTTGAAGACTGCTGAGTCCAACAAACCCTTGCTCAAAACAGGGTCACCTACAGCAGGCTGTCCAGGACTGTTCCCAAGTGGGTTTTGAATACTTCTGTGGAGGAGACTCCACAACTTCTCTGGGCAGCCTGTTGCACTGCTTCATCACCCTCATGGGGAAAAAATATTCTTATGTTTCAGTTGAATTCCCCGTATTTCTATTTGTGCTCATTGTCTTGTACATCCCCTGGATATAACCAAGAGGAGACCGTTCCGGACTGTTGCAATCTTTGAGCCTCTAGCAAGGCCTCCATGGAGAGAAAATGCATAGTCATGTACTAAACCCTACTTCCTAAGACCCTCTGGTATCTCCCTGTAACACTATTGGCTACATTCCAGAAACCCAAAGGCTATAGGTCAACTCACCAAGACCCCAGACTATTGGCTAGTCCTCCCAATCCTACCTAACCCTATAAAAACCCCTACTTCTGCCCAATTCGGCAGAAGACGCCGTTCCTGGACCCCTTCGCGGAACCCCCAATAAAGACTTCGTGGAATGCGCCGCTCGGCTCTTCTCATCTCTCACCCCTGAGCTAGCAAAGCGACTACCTGGCAAGCTGCGAGCTGAAATCACTTAGAGCTGAAATCACTAAAAGAGCTGAACCGCCTGATAAGAATCAGGCTGAGCTTGCCAGGATAGTCCGCGGCTAGGGCGTCTGCCGGAGCAGGACAAGAGCCGCTCCTGGGACCGAGACCGGGACCTCGCTGTCCGGGCAACCTAAAGCGGCACCGGGGGTCTGACTGCCACCCAGGCAGGCCACCCGGGCAAGGCGGGCAACCCCCGGTCACCGTTTTACCGGACGCTTTACTGGCACCCATTTTTGCTCTCACTCCCACCCACAGTTGCACATGGAGATGCTCCCCACCTCGAGCCTTCTCTTCTCAAGGCTCAACACCCCCAGCTTGCTCAGACTGTCCTCATGTGAGAGATGCTCCAATCCCTTAACCCGCTTTCGGTTCTTGGCTGCATTTCCCAAGAACGTCCACGTCCATGTTGTCTTGGGAGCCTTACAGAAGACACTGTATGCTGGGGAGTTGGTTACCTTGGGAAAGCCATGTCTGCAGCCCACATGTGGGCAGGGAATCTGCTGGAGCCCCCATGCCAGCCTGCTGCACAGGGCACTGTGCAGGGTTATCTCTGTGGCAGAGATATCCCTGCAGCCTGACAGGAGATGGATGATGGGCTGTTCTCTGCCTCTGTGGCTAAAGCCCTGCAGCCACTGACACCCTTCAGCTACCGCTGATCAGTGCCTGCACAGCATCACGGCTTTCTCTTCTCCACACTATTTATACTGCAGGATGAATGGCAAGGTTTTAGCTCCAGGAATTATTATTGCTGCAGCCACTACAATCTTTGTCTGGCCTATGAAGGGTCAGAGGATGAAACGAAACTGGAATACCATTTTACATAAAGTTGCAAGACTAGGGTACCAGAACCCCTGGTTTCTTACACTGCTAGCAAAGACAAAGAAGTACGAAGTTCTCTCCCAAGGAATTACTTAAATAAAACGGTGACTGGGGGTTGCCCGCCTTGCCCGGGTGGCCTGCCTGGGTGGCAGTCAGACCCCCGGTACCGCTTTAGATAGCCCAGACAGCGAGGTCCCGGTCCTGGTACTGGGAGCGGCTCTTGTCCTGGAGACCTCCGGCAGACGCCCTAGCCGCGGACTAACCGTGGCAAGCTCAGCCTGAGGCTATCAGGCGGTTCAGCTCTTTTAGTGATTTCAGCTCTAAGTGATTTCAGCTCGTAGCTTGCCAGGTAGTCGCTTTGCTAGCTCAGGGGTGAGAGATGAGAAGAGCTGAGCGGCGCATTCCACGAAGTCTTTATTGGGGGTTCCGTGAAGGGGTCCAGGAACAGCATCTTCTCCCGAACTGGGCAGAGGTAGGGGTTTTTATAGGGTTAGGTAGGATTGGGAGAACTAGCCAATAGTTTGCAGTCTGTGTGAGTTAACCTATAGCCTTTGGGTTTCTGGAATGTAGCCAATAGTGTTACAGGGAGATAACAGAGGGTCTTAGGAAGTAGAGTTTAGTACATGACTATGCATTTTCTCTCCATGGAGGCCTTGCTAAAGGCTCAAAGATTGCAACACTTAAACGCCCCCAAAATCTGCAGGTTTCATTAAGGAATAACAGCATTTGTCTAGGTCAGACTGCTATATATACATCAATTTCTGTATAAAATATTTTGAATTGGAAGACTGAATCTCTCATTTTTCTTTCTAATTAGCATCACACAGGAATGCCTGTTTCTCAGATTGACGGTGACAAAAAAAGAACAAATTGAGCTTTCCAACTGAATTCTAGATTACCTACTTATCTTTAGGTTAATTACCTAAATTTTAGGGACAATAATGTAAGACACAAAATCCTCAAAATCAACTAATTCTAAGAATTTTTCAAAAACACATTATAATGTTTGAGAAATTCAGGTTTTAATAAATGGAAAACACCTGTCTTTATTATCTCTAGATTTCCCTGCTTCTGATGCTAGACTTTCATTGGTTTGTAGAAAAAAAAAAGCCCAATGGTTATTACTTCTCCTTTATTATTTCTCTAAAGCTATTTCTCTGCTCCCCAACTGCAGACAGTAAGACAGACAACTTGAGTATACGGAGTTTTATCACATATTCACGTCTGCCACACTGCCCCTGTAACTCACCCCAGCTGAGGACTACAGGCAAGAGCCAAGGGTGCTTTTGATCTTCCAGAAGGTGAGAACAGCATGGAAGCCTCTTGGAGCCGAGTCCAGGTGAGCCACATTAACATCTTGCCCACATAAGGCTCATTTCATTCATGGCATATTAGTAGTCCACAGATTTATGTCTTGCACAAATCTGTGCAGGTTTTCTACTTCATTAATTGAAATACTTGATTTAAAAGCAAAGTTGTTTAAACATTACTTTTGTTTTGTTCTAGTTGCTTATAAAAATGTATAAAAATAATAGTAACAAGAAGGCAGATTGAGAGCTATACTACAGTCTGAACAATAATACTGTTTTATACTAGAAATCTGCACAGACTTTGGTCACCAAAATGATACCAATTTTATTTTAACACCTGTGGTCAATGAGGTCATAATTCTTTGTAGTTGATAGATCCAAGTAGGAATTACTATTAATTGAAGTATTATGGTTTTAACTGTAATGCCAAAATATGCATTTTTTTTCATTAAGATGAAATACACTGTTTTCAATTAAGTGGAACACTAGCTTTTAAAAAATTAATTCCAATTTAAAAGGGTTTATTTACAAAACAGGATGTTTAAAAGTCACCACTGAAGATATCAAGAGCAGGACATGAGTTTTCTCCTTCTTACTAAATCAACCTGAATAATTAACACCAATTAGCATCAGTGGAATCTACTGACTTAATTACAAATAGTATTAACAGGTAAGTAACAGTTAGAGACAACCTCTGCATTCCTGTAACTGGCAAATGAAGGACCTAGAAAGTAAAATGTATAAGATGCACCCACCATGAATACACAGTTCCTTACATGGCTGAGAAACCTAAAGTAATAAAAGTATTTTCAGGTACTTCTGAATTGGTGTTTTAAGCTGGTTTTAATCAGTAAAATTTAGTATATAATACATGATAAAAATTATGAAGAATATTGTGTTAACTGGAAATACTGTAAGTAAAACAATCTTGTTGCAAACTAGATAAAATCTAAGAGAAAAAAAATATTTTTCTTCCCCATTATTTAATATGTTGTTTGCACCTTAGAGATGCTTGTAATGTTAGCTGGTAATCAGTTTTTTATACTGGATCTTAGGCAAGCAGAATAGGACATTTTGGCCAGGGCAAGGATGTACAGCAAGGCATCCTCCCACTTCTAGTGCTCTGTAGAGTTCTTATGAATACACATCATGTCACCCTGCTGGTGTGTAATTATCAGAAAACTGTATGTTCCTAATTGCATTTTACTTCAAAGCCTAAGTCTGAAATGCTCCTGTGCTAAACACACAATGTATTTTCAAGATTAGCTCTCACTTCATTTACCTAATATCTATGTCACAACATAAAGTCTTGTGTCACCTCTCCAACAGCTTGAGCTTAATTGTGTGAATGATTCCAGGTGTTGCTCTGAACTTTTAAAATCAAAATTTTAAAAACATCTCCAGATATAAATATAAATACTTATAAATACTTATGAATACTTACATATAAATACTTATATACTTACTTGAATATAAAATACTTGGATAAATTTTTATTATTTAGTAACTCAATGCATCTTTAAAAAATTTTCTCTTCCCTTTTTATTAAATACAAGGATATTTAAAATGCAATTAACAGAAACAGTAATAAAGAATAACTGATATATATTTTTTATTAAGAAAATGTAAACAAAATGCATTCACAAAATAGATAATCAATACTTTTAAATAGCATAAGGAATAACCTGAAAACAGAAAATACTTGTTACAAGCACAAACATAGAAAATCATCATGAGTAGAAAACACACACTGGCTCAGCATTTTTAGCACAGTTGGGGATGTTATTCTGTGTTAGCTCACATTAATATGAATAAACTTCTGCAATGATATGAGATATGCAAACAAATAAAATAGTAAAATGAAAAGGAGAGATTGTCAAATCAAGTACTCATTTCCTTCTTTTAATCACTATGTTTCCAAAATAGTAACAAAACTTAGCCAGGCTTGATATAAACCTGTCAGCAAACAGTCAGCAAAAAGTCAGTCACTCCTGCCAGCTGGGAAAGCAGAATTTTGCAAAGCTGATTACTTCACCCATTCTCAGAGGTTTCAAAGGTAATCACTGATTTGAAGAAAAGAGAGGTAAAATACAAGACAGTGTTCATAACTTATATAAAAAAGTTCTTGTAAAAAGGTAATGCTTCAGTTACTCAAGTACTGGTTATTCCTTGAAGGTCACATTTCTGTGGAGAAAGAAAATATGTCAAAATAAAGGTAACTTATATTTTACTAATTAATACTAGGATAAAAAGTAGTAATTAGCTTTAGCCTCCTCAGATGCTCTTCGGTTATTCCCAACTATCAACTATTAGTATATTACTTAAAACTTGACACCACTGACCCATTGCTAAAATGATTTACAAAAGTAAAAGTGAGGAAGAAGAGAATATTCTTTGAGAAGATTAAATCAGGTTAGAGAGAGGCTGCTGTAACACTATAAAACAGTATTTACAGAGTCCACTTTACTCTAGTAAGCTCCTAAGAAGGAATAAACAAGAATGAAAGATGGCAACAATATTGCTGAGATCACTCTACTGTAATTGATACATTTAAAAGGCAAGATATACATAACAACTGCATGTGAATTCAGCTGTTAAAAACCACCTTCTTTAAAAATGAAAATAGGGTGTTTTCTAGTAAGATATGGTACAGAGTTGACATTGTTAAAACTAAGGATACAAATATTAGCTAAAATAGGGCACTAAGTGGTATCCCCCAAGCATAGTAACTGGACTTTTTATTGCTCTCAGGACTCACTGTAAAGCAAGGAAGACTAAAGACAATTCTCTACTGACGATACTCATTCTCAGAAATATATTTCTGTCATCATCTCAGTAAAAATGTTGTTTTGCAGCATAACAGGGTATGCCTAGGGGATCACCAGTAAAGCAAAAGGCTTATCTGCTGTGTCATCCCCACAGTATTTCATTCGCTACAGTTTCCACTTTTTGCTTTGCCCAAAAATTCGCAGAAGAGAAAAATTGCTGACAATGTGGGTTCATGCTAGGCTGAGCTCAGTTCTCAAGAAACCTGTGGTTTTGCTAATAAAAGTAAGCTTAGAACAAGCCATATGTATTTAAAAGCAAAAATAAACTTTAAAATCTGTTAGTTAGATCCATGAGCTGTCACAGCACACATATTTCCTACAACAATCACTATTCATCTCTCCCTATCCTTCCCCTTTTCACTACAATTTATTATTTGACAGGACAGGTGGGATATACAGTCACTAATGAGGCCTGTAACATATAACTGGCCTAATCTAAAACAACAATTCTCTCTAAAAGAACAAAATGACAGTTAAAATTAAAAGATAAGAGGCTGATTTTGATTTCTTTTTTACGGACTATAGTGATCATTACCTTAGACATTCATAGATCCAAGCACTAACAATGAAAAATATATTAATTATTTTTATGCACTTGTTTTGGAGATAGTTTCATTTAATGTGTAGGGTTCAAATGCATTTTAGTTGTACTCTTTTGTGGAGTGCCTTTCCTTCATTGCTGCACTTGGGAGAATTTCATGGCATTTCTCTTAATATGAACCATTCATTGTCTGGAGATAACTATTAACAATAATAAACTGGTAAAGTATATTTGGATATAATTAACAGTAGTAATATGCAGGCAACATATATTTGAAAGCTGTCAGGTGGCGCAAAACCATTAAGAAAAAGAGGAATGATAATCCATTATATTATATGGTCTTTGGAGAGCACTTTGCCTTTATTGGTTGCAATCAATATTTTATAGTGGGAGAGACAGCAAAAGCAGAACTTAGAAACATCTGAAGTGTGTAACAATTTCATATAATCACAAAGGCATTTAGAAACAGTTTAAACCTTACTTTTAAATAGAAATGAGGTGCTAAAATCAAACCACTGACTTTTCAGCTGCTGCTGGATCGGCTGCTCTGCCAGAGCTGCGCTCTGGGGAGTGGGAGGGAGACCTGAGCGTGGAGCTGAGGGGAGGAGAAGCCCGGAGGGAGGACGTGGAGAGGCCGTGGCGACGCATCTCCTGGATGGCTCGCTCCCTGCCAACAAACAGCAACTCAGTTACACAGCACTTTGCAGCTGCACCATGTCAAAGGAAGAACACAGAACTTTGAAAAAAGTCTCACTTCCTTGGAAAGTCACTCCAGTGACTTAGTGGAAAGTCACTATTTCTGTTTTCATGGGAAGGGATTTTTTTAATTTTTAGAGGCAGTGGTAAACTCACAAAACTTACAAAGAAATTCAGAAACTGCATATTTTTTATTTTTTAATTAAGCAGTTTTCAAGATGAAAAGAATAGATTTTGCATGACAAGAGGAACAGAGTTTTCCATAAAAGTTCCTCACTATAGAAAAAAAGCAACAGTTTTAAAAATGAGAAAGAAGAAATAAGGAGGGAGAGTCCACTCACTGAAAAATGTTCATCTTACCGTTCAAATCGCTCAGTTGTCAGTTTCCTTTTTAAAACATCACAGTCAGTCTGCATCTGTGCAATTTTACTTCGAAGTGTGGAAACCTCTCTATTATTGCTGCTTCTAAAAAAAATCATGAGAAGCAACGAAGTTTTCTTTGAACAGTGTGAGCTAGGAG
Organism: Bombycilla garrulus; assembly: GCA_013400315.1. NCBI lineage: Eukaryota > Metazoa > Chordata > Aves > Passeriformes > Bombycillidae > Bombycilla > Bombycilla garrulus. The sequence continues at coordinate 797,762 of VXBU01001741.1, forward strand.
CTTAGAGAAGTTAGAGCAAGATACAACAAAACCAGATACTGAACATGTTGTTTCGCAGACTAAATCGAAGACAAATTAGAAGCAGCAAGAACCAAATGAACACAACAGAATGTTTCTGGAAGAACCTAAGGTGAGAATGAAGCAAGAAGTTGGCAAGCCTCTCACTACATCCTGACAACATCATACTCTTTTTCAGACAAAGGTAAACACAAACATCTTTGATAAAAACAGAAAAAACAAAGATTAATTTATTTCTTTACTGTTCTCTGTTGCAATTTGACATGGTTTTTATGTAAAAAAGAAGAAAAAAGCAGTAAATATCCACAAAAAATTACACACTTAACAGATATGGCTTCAGTAAAAATTTTATCACGTAGGCTGGAACTATCTGGCTAACCATGAACTGAATCAAATCTAAGTAAAAATTGTATTAAAGCAAATCACAGACCAGCAAAATCCAGAGTCTGAAAGCTTGTTAACTACACTCTTGGTATCTGAGCCCAATTGTTTCAATTGCAAGAATCAAAATTAAAAGGAGCCTTGAAAATCTTAAGAAACATGATTAATATACTTCTTAGTAAATCATCAGCTTGGCCTATTCAATGCTTGGTTGCAAAATACCATCAATTACATTATAAAGGAAGAAAAAGAAATCGTTGCATGTAAAATAAATTGTCTAAACCAGAATCTATACAGCTGTGTCATTCCATACAGTCTTCAAAGCCACTGTGAGGTGAAGTGCTCAAAAGTCACTTCTGGAGAAGCAAAGTGATACTGGTTTATTGCTAAAGCACTGGACTGGAATTCTGAAAAATGACTTCCACTCCTAGCTCAGTCACAGACTTCCTGTCTGGCACCCGCTGGTCTTTGACTGCAGAAGACGAAAACTACTCAAGAGATTTGTTCCAAATACAACTGAAGAATATTTTTCCCCATGTTCCCTATTCATCTGTAAAATTCCTAGAATGGTATCTTGATCCAGTATGTTGAGAACAGATGCAGAAGATAAGATATCTTGATGATAATTTATAAGTCCTTCAAAGACAGGCATATGCTTTCAGGATGGAGGGAAGAATTCAGGGCCCAATATCATTATTGTAAAACAAGGAAAGAAAGCAAACAGTTTGTGAGTTCTGAGGTTATTCCGTGTCAATGACATTTAAACAAAATTAAGAGCATTAAGTAAATCACTCTAAAGTTTAGAAATATTTTGAAACCCTTTATGCACAGGAATCATCATATAAGTTTACATGATGATACACAATTTTCAGAGGACATCTGTCTCTTTCATAGTAGATACACATAGCTCTCAGCAAGTAGTTTAGCTATTCCATATTCTCTTTTTATTTAAATTGTTTAATCACTCTAGAGCATGAAGATCTCATTTACTGTACTATCACCCATGTACTACGCAAAGTAACACAAACTACTTACTCTCTACACAACTCATAATTACAGCACTGGAGAACTTCACAAGTTAAACTTAATTCTGAGAATCCCTCTAAAGTCAGAGGTTGTAGCAGTACCATTTTCTAAATAAAGCGGAAGGACAGGTACTAATAAAGGGCAAATTTTAAATAATGTTCAAAAATATTGGCACATGATTTTTGTCAGTTAGAGTTTAAATTCTGCCAAGCCAAATGAATTCCTGTATTTTGTAAGACACGAACATAATTGTCACATATTTCAGTCACAGCTGTGAGCATTTAAAGCTCCTGTTCTTTAGACTGCAAATACCACAAACCAAACAGTAGAAAATAACGTATATACAACCAGTTCTCTAAACATTTGCCAAGTAACATGCAGAACCTTTGAGATAAACAATGGAAAGCAATTCAACTCGAATTCAACCATTCAGTCATTCAACAAGAATGGCCACTCATCCTCCAAGAGAACATCTTCCTTCTTCCTGCAGTATCCCACCCTATTAACACTGGAAGTATTGACATTTACAAAAAAACAAGTGAACCCTACAATGTGTGCAAAAGAAAAATAGTGAAATAATTACTATGTACATAGTTACACAGTGTTTGATAATGTTTGTATGCAAAGTAACTGAACTGAATTGAATTTTAAAAATTCAATTTAATTTAAAAACTCCTTGTTTCCTTCTTTTTTTGGTCTCTTTCATTCTTTTTTTTTTCTTAAATTTTGTTGGTTTGTGTTTTTTCTAACTTTCACATAGAACTTCATAATCAGGACATTCTATTAGCTTATGTTCACTGTATGCAATTAACATTTCTTCCCCAAGTAAATAAAAATCAACCATACTACAACACTACAATAAAACATGAAGCAATTAGCTGATCACGGGCAATTGATAATGTCATCATCTCTGGATTCACTGAGATCACTGCTACTTAAGGTGGACATCATAAGCCACAACTTGTGGCTCTCTACCTCCACATAAATCAGCCAAAAGCGTATTTCTCGCACATCTGTGACACCAAGTTCCAGACAGTTTAAGTGGACTATATTGTATATCTCCTAGGAAGTATTACCTGTTCCATTAACTTCCATATGTTTCCTTTCTCTCCCTATGTTAGTGTTTACTAAACGGGCGTATCTCTGAAATTCTGCTTTGACTTTACTCTTCACCATCTGCATTCAGCTGCTACTCCTCCTTCTTGCTATTTAATGCAGAGCTACCACTAGTCCCTGCTAATGTATCCTTAGGAGAATTATCATGTCATGATACTTGCAGGTTTTGTTTAACAGCTTGGTTTGATGATCTTAAGGGTCTTTTTCAACCCAAATAATTCCAAGATGACACATCATGGAAACTTCAAATTCCCTGCTCCATAACATGAAGAGAAATTTTTAAATCTCCCAATTCTCTTGTACATGAATTTCACACACACAAAATACCTCTCCTCTTAACTTCATTGTTTCAAAGAGATTAGTCTTTCTTACACAAGTGTTGCTAAAAGTTACTGCTTCTTTAGGCAGATCCACAGCAGAAGGTGCTGGCCACATTTGGTGTAGGTAGGTGCCAGGTTTAGTTCTGTTCATATTTCAAATAATAAGTGATAGAGGACTTTTTCCTTAACAGTCAATATCAACAGCATTTGGTTTTTTTAAAGCACTACGACTTCACTATTTTTTATGTAAGTGATCCTTTAATCAAAGCAAAGACAACAGGCATCTTCAGTAGATAAGCAATTCACATTTACCACTTAATTTAATATACTTGGGATTTTTTTTTTTTTGTGAGCAACAAACATGTTAAAATTTTATGTAGAGGATATTTCCTTTGGAACTCCTGTTTAAGTTTACTGCTTGCACTAAACTGATGTCCACTAAAGTGCAGATTAATTGAAAGCAATATGAAAGACCTGTAAAGAAATTTTAAGTACATGTTGCCATGAAAGGCCAAAAGATATTGCTGCAAACACCTGTTCAGCCGTACTGAACACCCAGACTTTGTGAATAAGTATTGGCACATAGAAACAGTTCCTTTGCAAACCACGTAACACATACACATTTGTTAAAACTTACAGTTTGCTCTCAGCCAGTGTTAGCTTGTCTTTCAGTAACTGAATTTCGGTATCTTTGTCTTGGGATGTTAATTGATTCTGAAATTCTTTGTCTCTACTAGTAGCCAATAATGTTTCAAGATTTTGAACTGTCAGTCTCTCACTGGATAGCTGCTTTTTTAGCAACTCTACTTCTGATTTCATATCTTCTAAGTCTCCTAGAACCTAAGGCATAAATTTTATATGTTATTAATACATTAATTTACAAATACAGAGAATTTTATTTTGTGAAGAGCTGTTACAAAAACTGAAATAATCAGAAGTTTAATAAAAAAGAATAGGAAATGTAGCTCACAAAATAATGTAAAGCCTACAATTATTTTAAACTATACTTAATTTAAAACTGTTCAAGCTGTACATCTACCAAACGTTTTACTGGGAGCTGCATTACTGATTGCTGGAAATGTTTATGCAAGTACCTGGAACACGAATTGGCTTTTAGTGGTAGAACTTTGCACAAGTACAAAAAGAGTATTTACTATACTTCATTCTATTTGACTAGGTCAGGTCACAATTAGCCTCTTAGCTTTTGCTGAAAATGTAGGAATACTTGCTTTTCTCTTCAGTTCTGTGAATATAAGCAAATTATACTGTTCTCAAGGTCTTGAATATTACAGTCCCAGAAAGGCTGACCAAGTCACTAAATGAAGACAAAATCAGCTGTAAAGAAAAAGATTCACAAAACCATTTAAACTGTTTCAAAATGCCGGTCGTATCTAAATTTCTTAACTGAAAAGAAGCCATTAGGGTAAGGTCTTTAATATCTAAATACGAAGTGAACTATTTGCTTTCTATAAAGTTTGAGTAAATTAAAAACCAAAAAGAAATATATATAATCTGTGGTACAGCTAAAACGACATCTGCAACATTTTGCAGTGATAATGAATCAAAGAAACTCCCTCTTTTTTTGTACAAAACTCACAGCTACAGATCTCTACACTTTATAATTTATATAAAAACATAAAACTAGTGATGTAAATTAACTTACCTTGCTCTCAGAAGTAATTATTTTCTCCAAAAACTATTAAAAGCAAAGGAAGTTACTTTGTTGTAGCAAATTAAATTTGCCTTTGCTGCTTACCCTTTCATAATCCATGCTTTTGGACGTCAGCTGTCGAGCTACAAGGTCTTTGCTAGCCTCAAGTTTCACACAGAGTTCTCTCACAGAAGTGAGGTCTGCCAAAACACATGCCTTATCCTGATTTTCACGTTTAAGATCCTCTTCCAATCTGGACATATTTTTTGTTATGGAGGAGATCTGAGATTCATACACTTGATGTGCAACAATATGCTAAACAAAACCAAATATGGATACATTTTCAATGCTAAATATAAGAGTTTCCTGTTGAATAAACTGGGTTCTTAAACACTTTATTTTCCCTTCAAAATTTCCCCATAAAATTAACTTCATATTCCTTCCCTCTCCCTAAAACACAGCTAAGGGCAACTAATAAACCATCTTTGCAACTTTTTATCACCAACTTGAATAATTATACAAGTACTATAAAAGGTGGAACAAGAATTAAAAAGCTTAAGCCCCAAACATTCAATCTATTTTTAACTCAGCTTACAATATAGTCTCTAACTCTTCCTGACTAATTAAAATCGGACAAAATGTAATCAATTCACACAATTATGATCTAGAACTTCTCTGATCTCTATGAAGTTATTGCTTCTAAAATACAGACCTCATTATGTTCTATGATATTGGTCTAGGATTCAGTATTATGGAATCCTGATTCTGAATTTGGATGTCTACTAGATTTTTTACCTTGACTCCAGCTACCAGTGCTTTAAATACTTTACTCAAAACTTCAAAGAAACATAAGAACTAAGATTGTAAAATACTCATAAAGCTACATGCAAATATTCTGAAGCAACTAAACAAAAGTTTCTTACAACGCCATAGTAACAGTGATGACTCACCTCTTGAATCTCTTTTTCCAGAAGTTCCACTCTCTCTCTCAGATGTCTCCGGTCTGTATCTACTGAAAGGAGTTCTAGTCGTATTGAGCTGCTTTCTCCTTCAGCTTGATGAGCCTTGATTTCCCAGTCCTCAGCTTGTGTATGGAGCATCCGGAACTTTTCTAACAGTTCTTGGTTTTCTTTTTCCTAATGAAACAGTAAATTGCTCTGCAATGATCAATACACCCTCAAGTGATTTAATCTTATTTCCATGCCTACTCCTTACAATATCCCTTCTTTTTTTTCCCCCAGAAAGTAGAACTTCCTTCATTTTCTTAATCCCACTAGCTGGCAACTACTAAAGGGCATCATCCCTTTTCCAAATCCAAATAGCAAATAAATACAGTGATGGCATTTTGTTTTATTAAAATGGAAGTACTTACACATAGAAGTTGTTAATGAGTTTTAAGGCTCCCAGGAGAGGGGTTATTTTGGATCTCTCTGCATTGTCAAGGGTCACATTACTGAGATATATTGTATGCTGCCTTTTCCAAGAAATTGCATTTTCTGCTCTTTTAGTTACCATGCTTTTATAAATATCTGTATTACAGCAGTGCCTGAAACACCGGTAATCTACTAGAGCATATACACCCAAGCAGTCTATCACAGAGGTACAAAAATGCAAGCTTTGTTGCTCACCATTAGTGCACTGATAGAACAAATCCTGCTTGTGAATTTTTGTTTATCCAAGTGCATATTATAACACAGTGATAAATTTTTCCTATTTGCCTCTATTCCCTGCTCACGTAATGTGCAGTAGGATATGCACATTGGTAGTATAAATCAGATTTATCTAATGAGAAAGGCTACTGTTTCTGAAATTCCTTCTGTGTATCCTGCAGAACTTGGAAAGTGCAGATAGGATCAGGTGGAGCATTGGGAAATAGAAACTTGTGATTTAGCAAGTGAACACTGTGCAGAAAAGTAAATTCTTGTCTCCACAGGCAATATCCAGATATAATACTAGAAAAATCCCTGAAATCAAGCATTCATAACTGGTTGCTGGCTGTGTATTCTATAGCTTCCTAGTACCCGACTTGAATAACTGGATTATCATTTGCCAAAGACGTAGACACATCTTTGTCTGCAGCTGAAGTACTTTGGACAAGATATATTGCAAAATTCGTAAAAAATAAACTTCACGTGCTTTAGATGAATAGTTCTAAGATAACCTACTACTGACCTTAATGTTTCCTCCATGACTCAGTTTCTACTTGTAAAAAGTGATTGAATTTACATGCATTCATCTAGACATGCAAGTTGAAGTCAGATAAAAACTTATTCTTCCCAATTCAAAGCCACATAATAGATCTGCCAGTTCATGTTGTCTTGACACAAATCCTATTTGTTTTAAGTTATTTTAACTCAGGTATATCATGTGAGCTGATATAATAATATCAGCTAATAATATATAATAATATATAAAGTTAATAATATAATAATAGTGATGTTATCCTGATACTTTTGAATCCAAGTACCAGGATAAAGGACATTTAATCAAAGCACTATTTTAACAGTACTATTTTTATATACTATTTATATACTATTTTCAAGCAGAACAGCAGATAATTATTTTTTTCTTTTGCAAAAGGGTAAAATAATTAAAATAATTGTATAAGCTGCTTACTGCCTACAATCATGAAACAGTACGCGTTATTTTACTAACTGCCTGGTCAAAAACCCAAAAAGACAAACAACATTCAAACATGACATGTTTGTCATTCTCCAGCATTATGGTCAACTGACACATGATCGATGAAAATGTGATGTGCTAGAATTAATCAGTGGTTCAGATCTAACAAGGTGTTATATGAATCCCCCAGTAGTAGCTTGAAACACTGCAGAGAAAAGAAGGAAAAATAAAAAGAAGGAAATGGGACAGATAGTGAGAACAGCATCCAAATCATGCAATTCTTATTTTGTTTTACTGAATGCAGTAATGACTGCCTACAAATTATATTTTTACCTTTGAAGCTATCAAGCTCTCAAATCTGGAGACTTCAGTTATATAACTATGAACCCTGGTTTTCATTTCTTCTTTTTCACGTATTGCATCTTCAAGCTCAGTACTGATTGCCTAAAGAGATTGCATAAAGGCAAAATTGTGCTTTGCAGTAAATGAATCACTATATAATACTGTATCACATTAAATCAAAGTAATTGCATGTGCCCTAGATTTTTTTTCTATTCTACTTACAAAGTTCTTTGTGATGTGTAGGGCTCAAAACACCAAAGAGTCTCCAGGCAAGAAAAATCACAAAAACCAATGACTATCCCATCAGTTCCTAAAACATGTGACTTCCCTGATGACACACCCTACTGATCTTTGAAAAATTCGACAAACTACTGTTTAGGAGCTGGAATTTTTATAGCCTTAAGATTCACTATCCCTGAGTAAAGGAAAGTTTTAGACCAATAGAAAGCCAACTTTATAAAAAAATAACATTCATTATTGTGGGGGGTTGGGGTGTTAGTTTTTTCTTTTTCTTTTTCCGTCCTCTTTAGTTATGGAATTTTTTGTCCCATTTGTTGCGGGGGAACCTGATGGCCGATGCTTAAGTGTATTTGCAAGACAAAGGCTTGCCGGGCTGGGAAGGGGGAGGAAAGAGTAGAAGGGTTTTCGCGGGTTTGGTTTTTGGAGGAGAGAGGACACTCAGAGCTGTGATTGCTTGGAAAAGAACAGACCATTTTCTCCTGCTGCTGCTGCTTCTGCTTGCCCCGCTGGGACCCATCTGATCCATCCCTGCACCAGAAATCCTGCGTTCCATCTTGGAGCTTCTTCCGTTCTCCTCAGAGAAGCCCGTCTGGAGCCATCTACGACTACAGACTGCCTACGGGGTTTGTGAAGCAAGGCCTTCCCCATCCCTCTTGCCGGCTCTGCCGCGGGGTGGGGGTGTCCCTGACCTTTTTTTTCCTTTTTTTTCTCTGTAGTAGGTGTTGTTGTTAGTACCATAGTTATTGTTAATTTGTATCTTGTTATACTCATTAGTAAAGGACTATTATTCCTCCCCATATCTTGCCTAAAGGCCGCTTAATTTCAGTAATTCGGAAAGAGGGGGAGGGGGGTTCTGAGAAAGGGTTCTGCCTTTCCCTAGCAGATACCTGTCTTCAACCTGGGACAATTATAAAGAAGAATTGCAAGATAAAATAACTGAATGCACTACTAGGATCATATTTAAACATCAAAAATGCACCATGGAATTTGTTTGAGATATTTGAACTGCTAATTCTTTCTTTCTCAGGTTCAGCTCTCATCTCCCTCTGAGTCCTCTAGCTCAGAGAGCCAAAAGTGCAAATATCTCTCTCAATCTCCACGATCAAATGTGGGGAAAGGAAAGGATGTTGCCTTATTTCTTCCCCTTCTTCTTTTTGTGGTATATTAGTATTTATTAGCCTTTTTACTGTATGCCTTATTTAACATATGCTACAATCAGTCTGCTTGTTTCTGTGGTAGCCTGTAGCAGGCAGAGCCCTATGCTTGGAGATAAGAAATGCCTAGTCATGGTGACTGGACTAAAGATCCCTCTGCCTGCCTCAAGACCCTCTCTATCTCTTTGTAATACTATTGGCTACATTCCAGATGTCCTAAGACTATAGGTCATTTCACCCCGACCCTAAAACCATTGGATAGTTTCCCAATCCTCACTAACCCTTATAAAAACCCCTGCTCCTGCCCAATTTGGCAGAAGAAGCTGTCACTGGACACCCCTTTTCAGAACCTGCACTAAACGATTCTGTGGAACCTATACACAGCGCTTCTCGCCTCTTCTTCCCTGAGTCGGCCAAGGCAAAATCCTAGCAAGCTAAGAACTGGAATCTTAAAAGAGATGGAAATCACCTAAAGAGCTGAACAGCCTGCAACCCAGGCCTTGCTTGCTTAGGATCGCCTCAGTAGCCTTTCCAAACACTGGGAAAACTTTCATCATCATGCTATGATAATAGTCAATATTTCATCTTATTAGACATCTGAGAAGAGCAGGTCTAATTTCAATAATACATCTACATATTTATATATTGCACTATTATGTTTTGCAGGAACTGTTTGAAGTCCTACATCACTTCTTTGAAACATGTTGCTATCTTATACTTTCAGCCAGGTCGACTGAGGGGAATTGAAATAAATGGTTTAGTTGACAATGCCCTGATTGTACTTAGTCTTAGCACTTACAGTGAATTCAAACAAACATTTGTATCTCAGGATCAAAACTGTAAAAGGCATTTGAGTCTCACGAAGAGCTGCAATAGTTGTATTTGCTATACAAGTTGAATGTTTTGAGTTGCAACAAAATTCCAAGTTCACTTTTAAGATAACTCTCACATAACCCTCTAGACTGACTTTCTAACGCTCAGCTCAAGAAAGTATGTTATTTACCCTAAAAAACACTGGACATTTTTGTTACATATTGTCCATACAGACATTTTATACTACAGAGACATCCATGTCATGCACCTGGAGCTGGAAGGCTTTTGGTCAGCAATAACCTTGTGGTGCACAAAACTAACTCATTATTCCTCCAACACCCCGATCTCCAAAACATCCTAATCTTCAATATGGCATACTTCACTCAATAAATCCAATGTTTCATGGAAACTAGATGGTTGAAATTAATGAATCACTGCACCAGAACAAATTCAGATGTGCTACCAATCCTCTTCCTCTCCCTCACTTTCAACTGATAATCTGATGTCTGTTTTTGAGTTTCTTTCTCTCTCTCAGTAATCACTTCCACAGATAATAAAACCCAGTCTTTACTAATTAAATACCAATTGCCAAGTGATATAACCAACTAACATAATTTCATTATATTATAAACAATAAAGTCCTAGATTTATTTTATATAGATGTCCTAGGTTACAATGTAAAAATGTGCCAGCGGGTCTGTATTCTATCTCCATCTTCATTAACTGTTGAAACAAAGGAGGGGCAGTGTTTTTCTTTGCCTCCTCCCCTGGACTATCTCCTGTTAATGGGCCATTAACACCTTGCCCCATGAGTCATAGATAACTCCCTCCGGGAGCCATTTGTGTTTAATGGGCCATTGTGAGGACCCACCCCATGACTCATACAATGACATCAGCCCATTGTGAAGATCCACCACATGACTCAGAATTACATAATCCCATTGTAAAATGCTCCACCCAGGGGGAGGAGCCAAGCATTCCCACCTGGATATAATGTGGGAACTGGGACAGAACAAGTAGCCCTGACCCACTGGTTTCCAGAGGACAAGAGCTACCAAACCTGTCTACAGGATCACTATTTCAGCAAGACCACCTCATCTGGACTGCTGCCACGACCCTAACTAGCAGGGTATCAGGTTGTATTCTGACTCTGACAGTGGTTTTTGTTTTCTTTGTATTACTTGCGTGTATTTTACTTTTTCCTATTAAATTGTATTTCTGACTTGGAGTCTCACTGGTTTTGCTTTCAAACCAGCACAATAGATTTATTCTTTAATCTGAGGAAAGGTTACCAAACTGAAAGCTTGTCTATTTCTCCCTCACTGTATTGACTATATTGAAGTATCTGAAGTATTGCTTTTAAAAATTCTGCCTAGTGATATTCAATATCCCAGTGCTCAAGAAATACCTATAATTAAACACATCAATCAAAATTGAGGATGCAGCAGTTTTGATGCAAGCAAGCAATAAATGGTGTAATACATCAGGATCAACCAGTCTTCATACCTGGTTTTCTCTGGCCATTGTAGCCAGGTCATCTTGCAGTCGTCTGTTTTCTTTCAGAGCCATTTCCTTTACTCTTCCCACTTCTGCAAGCTCCACGTGGGATGTATCAAGCTGGCGATGTAAGCTGGCTATCTCACGGTCTTTGTTGCTCAGCATGTCATGCATCTGGCTATCAAGTGAAAACATTATTAAAGTTGTCCCTTCTTGTACTACGCCACATACTGCTGAAATTAATCAGGTAAAATTCTTGCTCTCTGAATGATGACAAATTGAGTCTAAATATAATGTAAACTAAGTATGTAGAATGTCAACATGCAGAAATAAGATGGATTTAATCTTTAGTTCTGAAGATGTGTCTGGTAAGATGTATCTTATTAGACAAAGAGTAATTACAGATACCTATGTTTATCTGTGTTTGGTAGTGATTATGGTAATTGCATATTTTATGAACCATAAAGGAAGAAGACAAATAATTTACACTTGAAGGACAATTATCCAAAGAGTAATGCAAAGATTAAACATAAAATTAGAAACATAAATATCTGTAAATTTAAGTAAACTTTTGCATTATTCTTTTTTGTCACATATAGTTCATGCATCAATGTAGCAAATATTCAATTACATTGGTCTTCAAATATTTAAATATTGGTGTTTAAATTTTTGCTTTTAAGATGCTATTGTTTAAAAAGTCATGCTTAAAGAAGAAAGAAAGATCAGAGGAAGCCCAGCTAAAAACTACATAAATACACTTTAATTAAGACTGTACTGGTATCTTAAGCTAGAAGAATTAGATTGCCAATCATTCAGCTCTGAATCTCATCCAGGTCAATCGACTATCTAGCAGAGTGCTAAACAACTACTTCTTGAGGAAGAGTTAGGAAACGTTACCAGTTATGGGAAATGAATACAGACAAGCAATTGTTAATGCTCATTGTAACACTTTCTTAGCACCCTGCAATACAATTGCAGAGGAAGCGTCTTTGAAAGTTGTGCTTTCCCAACACAGTACACTCCTGTACTTGACTCCAACAGAACTTACTCAATTTCATCAGAATAACTAAAATAGCCATCTATTTTCACTTTGAAACTACTACATAAAGCAAAACCTCCAAAGAAGGCATCCTACTCTATACTTACTCTGTTGAGGACTCCAGCTCAGAGAGAGTTAAACGTAAATGAGCAATTGTTTTTTCCTATGAAAAAATATCAAAAGTTGTATTAGGTATTATTATATTGCAACATAAGAGAATACTTGTAAAGAACTTTTAATCTAAACCTTTATTTTAATTCTTCATCAATAAGTAATTTCCAAGTTTCTTTTCTTTACCGAGAAAGATCGTCTTGTAATTGAAACAGATGGAAGTCAGCTATAGTTTTTGTCACCTCAGGCTAGTACTTTATATCTCAGTAAATACCTCCACATGCAAAATGCAAACAAATGCTTCTTTATTTTCTTGGAGTATTTAGGGAATACTGTAACAGCCATAATTAAAGTTCTATTGAGTTGGCAAATGACTCTGCATTGGGTCAAAGCATAGTGTCTATTTGCTCTGCACAGACTTTGTCATCAAGGCAAAATGTCTCCCTAAAACATAACTCCTCTAAAAATCCCCAAGTGGAATGCAAAGTAGTACTTTTACTGGACATACCCTGTTAGCTAAGTTGTCATCTAAGCATGCAATTCTTTCTGTTTTTTCATCTACGGTTTCTTGAAGACTGTCCTTTTCTTTGTCCAAAACACTAATTGTACTTCTCAGCACACTGACTGCTTCATCCTGTGAAGTGCTCCTCTGGTTTAACCTATCTAAAAACAAAAGAGTAAGTGCTTTCTATTTTAAAAACAGGAAATAAAGCACAAAAATAGTTACAGATTACCTATTATCTCCTTCTGCTTTATAATTTCTTCATGAGCTGTCTGCAGTTCATCCTTCTTGAGGGACAATCTGTGCTGTAAATCTTCTACAGACTTCTGGAGTTGGTCATTTAAGAGCCTGGAAAATCAGTATACAGTTGAAAGAAGCTTGTGACACATTCTGCATCTTCAACTTCTGCTCTTAAGCTGCATCAAGTGCTGGAACAGTTCCAGCATAACCTCCTGACAGGGCTGTATCACCAACCAGCAGCATGGGGTTGTGCCATCCTCTCCCTCGAGGAGAGGGAGGACTTAGGTATGCTCAGGCCAACACCACTTGGTTGCTCTGGACTCTTGCTGCAAGTCCACCTCAACATCAACGCAAAATGGAGTAACGGAACCTTGGCGGAGCAACCGCGTTAACCTGAAACATTCACCTCCTCTGATTTCTGTTACTCTTCATAGCATTGTATCTTTTGTTGTATCTTTTGACTCCTGCTTTATAAAATTTTTGATACCTAGCTCATAGCAAAGATATCAGCCACACCACATTTTAAGTAACCAAATTGACAGCTACAGTTTTCATCCTACTATTAAAAACTAAAGAACTTGAAAGATATTTGAAATCATCTATCTACACAGTTGTTTTTCTTGGAAAGAAATATCAAAGTGACTTAGGAACAAAAGAAACCAAAACAAACAAAAAAAAATTCCAAAGTAACTAAATGGATTTTTTTATGAAACAGGTCAAGAAAAAATCCCTCTCAAGGAAGGGATCACACAAAAGCTAAAGAAACTTTTCATACTTAAAAATCCTCACCAATGCAGAATGTCTCTCAATAAAGATTGCTTTCATCCAGTTCAAAGTTAAACCTCAGAGAGGAAGAAAAAAGGGCAGGGGGGCAAACAGCATTTCCACCATGCACAAAATAAAACTAAATGCTAAAATGACTGTAGCCCTACTCCTCATCTTTTTGCAATATCAGTGCTTTACACTGAAATTACAGGAACTTAACAAGATTTTTTTATTTTTATAATTTCCACAACTTTACAAACAAATACACTAATTGTTTTACCAAGAGACCTCTTTGTGCAATTTGGAGCATTAGATGAACTGCAAGGTCTGCTGCTCAGCTTCAGTTCTTCCCAGTAATCCCCCAGGTGCTGTGATGTTAGAGAGTGCTCAGGTGGGGAATGGGGGATATCACACAGACCCTGCTTTCCCTCGTAAAACATCCAAAAGATGTCACCTATAGCATTACCTATCCTGCAAGGATCTGTTACATCAATGGCTCTCATTTCCATCTCTGTTTTCAAATTTCTAACCAAATTTATTCAATTTTGTTTTCACTTTCTCTAAGCCTTTTTCTTGTTCTATGACATTCAGACTGCTGATGGGAGCTCTTTGCTAAAACAAGTTTAAAAAAGCATAATAATCCTGCAATAGGCCTTGCAAATACATGAGGATAATTGAATCTCCAGTTCTAAGCAAGCTGGTCAAATTGCCACAGACTGTGTCTATGGATTGTAAGATATCAGTCCTCAAAACTGTAGGTCCTACTGCTGCAGTTGGCAAAGGCATCTATCTTCTTTTTAACAAACAGTGTTTGGGAATACTTTTAAAATTTTTCAGTTCTGCTACATTCATAAGCAGAAAATATGGTTATTGGAGGAAACAATTCTAGAATGAGCCACTAAAGTTATATCTGGTCATCAAGTCAGTCCAGGAGAAGCTTGCTGTGAAAAGCTACCACAGCATTTCCCTTACTTACACCTACTTTTCCTTAACATACAAGCTGTACCAAGTGATTTTTAAAATATTGATAATTATAGACTTTCCCAGGAACTCAATTCTGCTATACAGTCACAGAATAAACAAAATTATTCCAGCATCTGTAAAAGATCACCACATTTTGTATCAGACTTACTGAAGTGAGCAAATCTCAGCTTTAAATTGAGAAGAATCATCAGAAGTCTGGGCAAGTTTACTTGACTTCAGTTTTAATTCATTTTCCAAACAACTTATTCTTTCTTTCAGGATAGAGACTGTATTCCTTAGTTCACACTTTTCAATATGAAGCTGCAATTTAAAATAAATAACCAAACATTATTGCAGAAAGCTATCACAACTTGTCTTTTAAATAAATTTAATTTGAAAACAGATATTAAAATTAATTTCTGGAACACTCTATCCTATTTTAGAAACAATAAAAGCTTACTTCTTAAAAAAACACTTACTCCTTGAATAGTATTCTCCAATTCTGAAATATCATGCTGCAGCTTTGATTTTTCATGGTTTGCTGCTTCTTGATGCATCTGAGAAACATAAAATTACAAGTAACAAGACAGACATTTTTAGTTTTAATCAGAGAAATTTAAGCTTGATGTTTCAGAAAATACTGCTGATACATTCTTAGATGAATGACCAAATACAAAGCTCTCTCTGTAAAACTACAGAACATTAGCTGAAAATACATTAATGTATTTTAATATAACATCACTGATTTTGAGTTTGGTTCTTGGTTTAGATTTTTTAAACAGTATACTTATATTTGGTTCCAACTAAATTAATATTTGTATGCTGTTGTAGAGTTTACTGAACTACACGAGGTTGCATGCATGTATAACTTAGTGCTCTAAGACATTTTAAATAAATGTATTCAAGTATTATTAAAGACAACATGTAAGGCACACTATAAAACTAACTGGCCTTTTCCCTACATCTATGAAGAAAATTTTAAAGATTACTTATCTGTTCCCTGACTTCTGTGCATAACTGCAGTGAAACAAACTCTCAAACTTCCTAGAAATGCCTTAGATTAGTGTGTTTGTAAAGGTATTTCACAGTGGCACACATAAAACATTGGTAGTCACCTACAAGAAGAAAGGATGGAGCTGGAAACACATCTCTACCACTGCATGCACGTGCTTTAAGCAAAGAAGTCAGATTTACTGCCACTGCATTCAGATACACAACAGGTCTTTATTTTTGCGGTAGTAAAATCAAACTATGGAAGTATTCATCATAAAGTCACTACTGACATATGTTGGCTTGGGAAAAGTCCATTAAAATGATTTTAAATTTCTAATTTTTAAAAAAGTTTAAAACATTATATTAATGACCAATATAGAAGTCAGGGAAACAAATCCCGTGAAATCATATGCTCTTGACCACAACCAAATAAGACATTAATACACATCAATACCAGACATTACGTGATCATAGAACCATAGAAATCATTTAAGTTGGAAGAGACCCCCAAGACATTATGTACAACTATTAACCCAACACTGCCATGTTCAACACTAAACCACATCCCTAAGTGCCATATCCACATGCTTTTTGAACATTCGCAGGGTTGGTGATTCCACCACATTCCTGGGCTGCCTGTCAAAGTCAGAGCAACAAGAAAATCATTGCATTACCAAATGCTTTTTTAAAGGTCAAAAATGCTGAACTTGGATTGCAATGAATTTATGTTTCATGGTTCAGTTACGTGCCATTTAAAAATATACTCTGCTACAAAATGAAACAATAACTAAAGATCAGCAAAAATGAATAAGCCCATATAGTCCCTAATTTGTAGGACAAGAACCATATGTGACATAGCGTGCTCCACCCCATCCCCCTCCCCCCTCATTTTTTTTGGTTAAGCAACGGTCACTAGTGGCTCTCCTGATAGCTGCATCCACCTCAAGGAGGACTCTGGGAAAGAGAGCTAACATAGCTGAGGGCTGTAAGTCCTGCTCGACAGCAGCTGAGGGCTACTTGAGCATGTGGCTACTGAAATACTGATGGCATGCAAATATAAGTCAATAATCTTAGTCCATGAATAGTGGATGGCCCAAGGCCCATTGAGCTCTCGTGCATGGTAGCAGGCTGCACACCAGGATCTCCCTTTGAGCTGGGAAGCTTCTGAAGGTTACTTGTTAAGGCAGAGAGAATCCTTATTGTAACTCATACTCAGCAAAGGAGTTGGGAATGAGAGCACTGAAATGTTAGCTAAGTGACACAAAGGATTGATTTCTGTAATCCTTTAGACACCAACTATTGACCAAGTATTGTCCAGCCACACTCCTCTGAGGAGTCTGGAAGGGAAGAAGACCATTCTGAACCTCATGACTCAATGGGAGGGTCTCCCTGACAGTTTTGTCTGACCTCAGCCTCCATGCAGCAAATACTCATCAAATCTTGTGAAACCACCACCGCATTTACCACTGAATTTTTGAAACTTATTGCCGTAAGTGAAAAAAATATATTGTTGCTTCTCTCTTGTGAGAGAAGTGCATGATTTCTTCCACAACAATGACATCCAAGCGTCTTCAAAGTAGTGCATCTGCAGAAACTACTCTGTGGCTGGGCCTCCATACCTAGATCTCCCACAAAAGGTGATGACACATTTGCCCTTAAATACTTTAAAGCATGCTCCTCCTACCCCTGCTCCCATCTTGGCACTGTGTTCACAGGAAAACACAGGTAATTCCTAATAATAATAGCAACAATCACAATAACAATAATGGATATTTGATAACAACATAAATCCATTGAGCTCTCAAGCAAGTTTAAAATCAAAAGTTATTGACAAGCGGAACTGACAGACAGCCGAACACAAACACAGCACTATTGTACAAACCTTCCCAATATGCCACCTCAATGTAAGCAATGTAGCTATAAAAGCTCACCTTTAATTTTTCTCCAAGACTTTCTTTTTCTGCCATTAGTATTCTAAAGTCAGTCAGTGCAATGTCTCTTTCTTCTTCTATGTGACTTTGAGAAGCTAAGCTGCGTTTTGCTTCTCTTCTCATTCTGTTCAATTCACTCTGAGACTTTAAAAGGTTATAGTCTGTTAGCATACATGAACTGCAATATAGTGTACATACTAACAAAATGCTGTAATTACATTAGTCCTATTATCGCCTTATTTTTCACTAGATAACTAAAATGTATTCCCTAAATCACTCAATGGCATGACAACTTACAAAATAATCATCATTCTTTTACTGTCCCAAGTATAGCCTAACATCACTGTACTCTTATCAGTTAACTACTCGTCTTGCTTCCTTGCTGTATATCTTCACACACCTTTCTCATGCATTCTATTGATTTTTTCCCTGATGTTTATAATTTCCAAATGCCAGTACAACTTCTAACAGCTTTCAAGTTAATAAACTAATAAACTAACTAGAACACATAATTTTATTAACAAATAATAAAAATAGGTATGTGTTTTGTGTCCTAGGTTACAATGTAAAAATATTCCAGAAGGTCTGTATTGTACCTCCATCTTCATGAACTGTTAAAATCAGGAGGGGCAGTGTTTTCCTTGCCTCCTCCCCCGGACTATCTCCTGTTAATGGGCCATCAACACCTTGCCCCATGAGTCATAGCTAACTCCCTCTGGGAGCCATTTCCTGTTTAATGGGCCATTAAGGACCCACCCCATGACTCATAGAATGACATCATCCCATTGTGAGATGCTCCGCCCAGGGGGAGGAGCCAAGCATTCCCACCTGGATATAATCTGGGCATTTGGACAGAACAGGCATCTGATTTCTACTGCATTCCCAGAGGAGCAGCCTTCTCTTCCACTGGATTCCCAGAGGAAGGACCAGACCCTTCAACATCACCACTGGACCACTGGAGGAAAACTCCGCCCTTCTACAGGATCTCTGCTTCAACAGAACCATCTGGCACTCGAGGAGGACTGCTGGAGCCACCATTCCAACTGGACTGCTACCAACACCCTGACTGACAGGGTGTCAGGTTGTATTCTAACCGTCAGGTTTTGGTTTTTTGTTTAATACTGCATCTTGTTCTAATTTTCCTATTAGGTTGTAGTCTGTTGGTTTTTTATTTTACTTTATTTTGTTTATACATATTAAAGAACTGTTATTCATATCCTCATATCTTTGCCTGAGACCCCCTTTTAACAATTTGGAGGGAGGGGGTTTACATTTTCTGTTCCAAGAGAAGCTACTGCCTTCTTTGGCAGGCACCCGTCTTTCAAAACCAAGACAGGTTGACTGTGTTCTACTAGGTTTTTCATTTTAAATAACAGTACAACAAATGTTAATTGGTTATTTCAATGTTAACTATAAACAATTTCTTCTTACCTGCTCATAAAGAACATTTAATCTATCTCTTTCTGCAGTCAATAATTTGACATTGGACTGTATTTCTATCATGTGTTTTTCAAATCTGTCTAACACAGACCGCAGCTCATCTCTTTCTCTGGTGATTGATTTAAGCTCTTCGCTCTGAAATGTGATAAATAAATTTATGTTAAAATTTAGTAATTAAACATCTGAAAAATTATTACCAGAAAAAAACTCCTCCTATTAGTCATACATAAAAAATATGTTAAAAATAATTTTAATCACAAGATAAAGCCTGGCATTGGGCGTGTAATCTAAATAAGAACCAGCTGTTAAGAAGAAAAAGCAAAGGAGCTAGCCAGTAGATTTCAGCCCATTTCAGATTATTATCATCTAACTCTATTTATTACAAATGAACCGATCAATAAGTAGTCAATGTTACTGTAAAATGTGACAAGAAAAAGGCAAGATCATTGGAGCTTCTCTCAGTTGATTTTTTGCATCAAGAATGTAATTTAGAAAACTACTACAGTCATTTAAATGTCACTGTATTTGAAAATATATTTGATGACTTCTTAAATGTTTCTACAGTATTTTTTTCATTTATTTTGACAGCAAGAACTTTACCTTCTCTGCAGTCCTGCGGCTAGGGCTGGGCCTTAGTTTGATCATTTTCTGAAGATAGTCTAACTCTCGCTTATAGTAGTCTCTGTCATCTTCTAAGGTCTTTACAAATGCATCTAGGCGAGATGGAGATTTGTCTCCCAGGGCAATACCATAGTCCAATCTCATTCTTTCGATTTCTAGCACAAATTCTCTTTCTGGAAGAAAAAAAAAAAAAAAAGAAAAAACAACCCTATAGGGAAGTAATGAATTTCCTCAAAACCACTTGCTTTTGGGATGGATTAACTTCCACCAACCATCTGGGCAGCAAATTTGCTGAAAAGTATGTAAGAGCTCCAAAGGCTAAAGTAGGCTAAACACAAGTGAGTAGCATAAGACCAACATAGGCTTCACAGCACCTTGGGGCTGTTTTGACAGAGGGATGCGATTATTGCCCTTTATTTAGAATCACATGAGATTGCACTTAAAGTACTATTTTAAGGTTTGCCCCTCTTACAACAAGAAAGATGTGGATAAATTAAATCCAAGGCAGGCCCTGCAAGCTGGTCAGGGAGCAGAATACTTGCTCTGTGGGGAACAGCTGAGGGAACTGGGTTTCTTCAGCCTTGAGAAGAATCAGAGAGCCAAGAGCAGAGCAACAGTACCGTGAGGGACTTACAGATGACAGGGAGCCAGTTTCTTCACAGGTGCACAGCAGGTAAATAAGGAACAGTGGCAGTTAATTGCTACAAGCAATTACAAACACAGGGAAAAATATTTTACTCTAAGAACTGAAGACCATTAGAGGTGTTGTGGAATCTTCATCCCCAGAGGTTTTCAAAATCTAAATGGATATATCTCTCAAGAAACAGTCTGAATAGTTTTGGAAATTACTTTGTAGAAAACCGCCACAGAATTCGGATAAGGATGTCCTGTGAGATCACAGTAAAAAGCTCAACTTTCAGTTCCCACACACAGAATGAAAATATCTTTCTATGACAAGATTTCACTTCAACTATGACTGCAGACCTACTGTCTTCTTTTAATTTACATATATTAAAAGTCTTTTAGTACTACTAAGTGTATGTTAACTAGGTAAGTATTCTATTTCAAAAATTACAGAAAGGTAGTTTCAAAGAATCTACGTTTGATGACTTACCTTTTCTTTCTAAGTTCTCTGTTTTTTCAGTCAGCCTTTTCTTCTCTTGCTGAAGCTGGTTTAACAACAGCTCAAGATCCCCCTTTTCATTTGTTTTCCCAAAGAGTTCTTCACTCAGTCTCTCATTCTCCTTTTGACTTGAGCACAACTCCTGAAGTAACAAGTATTATTAGGAAAATTAGAAGTGCCAATAGAGACACTTGGGGAAAAAAAATTAACATTTTGTTCAACTTTTATTACTCAACATTGTTTACTTCTGGGTGACCTGGGTGCTTTATGCTTTAACATTTGTTGCAGGTCATCACTGTATTTATACTACATTTTATTACTTTTTGCATGGTTTGCAATCAGTAACAAGAAAAGCAAGCCAATCAGTAGGATAGTGGGATACAAACATGGGAAAAAATTAACAATTAAAGCAAGGAATAATTTTAACGGCATTAGAGAACTGTGTTGGTGTTAAAGTACATTACAATACAGCATCTCAGTCAATGCAACTCTGAAGCCAATCAAATTATATTTGGCACACCCTTCCTATAATCTGAGGTCCTGAAAATTAAATATTTTCATATTTGCAAGTTCCCTAGATAGACTAAAACAAAACACTGTACTCAGCTAATACACAAGTTGCTATATATCCTGGAAAGAGTTTGGTTTTCAAAGAATTGATAATAGTGATGTTTTTCACCTGGGCCTTCTGCTTTGTTTCTGAGTGAGCCAAGTTTTTGTTTCTGAGTTTGTTTCTGAGTGAGCCAAGTGACCATTTGTCACATCCCAATTAAGAGACAAAGCAGTTTCTAAACAACAAAAATCCTCTAGGAACTTAGAACTCATTTGTGGTAAAAATGATTATGTCACAGGGAAATTATAACTTCAGATAGCAGAAATAAGGAAATGTACAATAAGGACATAGTTAACCATACTGTCTACAGAGCTTTCTTTCAGTTTATTTTTGAAATAATATGATGTACCCTCTCTAGCTCTTTCATTTATTAATTAGTAATTTTTACATCAGAGGTTCAGGGTACTAAAGAAGTTTTCTTGATAATTGTTAAATTGATTTTTTTTATAATAAATGAAACAATCATGTGGATGACAGCATGATAAACATAGTACAAACAAGAACTGAAAATATTTTTACTTACTGATTTAAGCCTTGTTACTGTTTCTTGTAGATCCTGTATTTCACTGACTTTTCTTTCAATTTCTTTCTATCAACCAAAATTAATCTATATGTTAAGAGTTACATATTCAAAATGACAAAAGTCCCTTTGTTACAAAAAAAAAATAAGGAAGCAGACTATTTTGGTAAGAAATGAAGTATAGTTAGTTCCTAGTAATAAAATAGTTAAGCTCATATGAAGTGAAAGCACAAAATATTTGTGGTATAAACACCCATGCTCTTTTGGAGCACAATAATTAAATTAATCACTGCACGACTCCCCATAGGAAAGAACCCTCCAAACCTATGCACTACTCTTGCAAATAAGCATTACCTAGTAATAGCTTTAAGTACCTCAGCATTTTATTTCATACTAAGCTAATAGAAGAAAAAAGAAAGATTGCCCCTTAACTAAAATAATCTCAATCTAATATAGTAGAGACAAAATTGTTGTGATTAATCCACTTTAAGTGAGAAATTCAGTGTAATGTTAAGAAAACTGGAAAAAAAACCAACCTTTTCCATCTTCCTTTCACAAGGCAATAAGTCTTTCATTGCAATTAGAAGACATAAAGCCAAGTAAAATGGACCAAATCCTTCACTCTGACACGTTAGTGATTACCTTTGCTTCTCTTATTTCCTTATCTGCAGTCTCAAGCACTATTTCTTTGTCTCTTTCCAACTGCTGTGCCAAGTGATCTATTTCATTCAGTTCTTGACACAGTTCTTCATTTTTATTGCTTAAATCCACTACCTCACTAGTTGCATTTTGTTTAGTGTCCAAGAGATCTTGAATGCGATTTTCAAGTTCTTTGTTTCTTTGCTGAAGATACTCAACCTGAAAGACATTTTTCATGAAAATATTAATAAGCATTGTTAAATTAGGTAGCAAAAGTTCCTCCCAATCTTCTGAAATACAGTATCTCTATATCCAAAGTAAAAAAGTGATATCCTGTTGAAAATGGCAAGATTTTCTATTTTTAGAACATAGTGCTTATCAACCTGAAAAATAAATAAAATGTTATGAGTTCTCTCATAGTCAGAAATACTGCTATCTAAAGACAACCATACATTCATTTCTTGCCAAATAAAAGTGGTATATTGGGACCAGGCCTAAGCAAATAGTCTTGATGGCTCAAAACCAGCTTCATGCAGCTCTGGGTTCACTCTGTACGATCAATTTGTACCCATCAGGACTTACTAATTCAGGATCACTGAGCACAGCTGTCCTGTTTCCAAGTCATAGCTCATTCTGTATTTTTGCAGCACTGAACCTACGCTAATAAACTCTTCAATCTGACTCCCTTGCAACTGTACATCATGCACAATCAGTACACAAAACCTCTAACCCACATGAGAAAAACTTAAGAATTGATGGTATAAATCCAGAGATGTGCTTCACTTGATTTGTACTCCAGCCCATCTTTAAATTCTCATTTGGAGACCAGTACTCAATGCCTGCTAATACACACAGTAAATACAAACATCTTTATCCTAAGTTTATCCTTTCCTCACAAGTTTGTGTTGGGAGTGAAGGTGGGGACTGTTTGAAAGCTATGAGGAAGATTCACCACTCTCTCATAAGAATATCTACAGGTTTGCTCCTTATCATAATTACATTAGCATTGTTACTTTCCAAAGCATAAATGGCACATATGCACAACTTTCTAAGTAAATAAAAAGATTTTCGAATTTGCTGAAAACAGTGTCATACAAAAATTTTCTGAATACTTTGTGACTAATATACTATATACAAATTTGAGTTGAATGAATTCTTCATCAAACCCTTTCTGACAGACTTTTAAAACAGGAAATGAAATTTCTTTAGACAAGAAACTCTGCCACCTAAAAAGAAAGGCAAGTTCCATCAATTGATTTTATATCTACAGTGATTTTTTTTTGAAGAGCTAGAATTTTTGTGGGGTTTTTTTAGATTGCTATATTTTTAGGTTTGACTAAACAACTGTAATAAATGAGTTACCTGTAAATTCAAGTGGGAAATAAGCTTCTCATTACTTTTAGTTCTTGATTCCAGAGAGAGAACCTCCTGAGAACGCCCACCATCCAATGCCAGCATTAAGCGCTCGATTTCTTTGTCTCTTATCTCAACCTTTGAGGGACAAAAACATGCTCTAGTATTCTTATACACCATTAATAGACCCTTCATTTTAATAAACACACACATAATGTTCAGTAAAAAGATATGCAACTAAAAATGCAATTTCTATCTTTTTTCTTTTTTAATTTTCAGTTCTTCTGAAAAACATCTTTGAAAGAGAAATAAATTAATCAAACACGATTTGTAAGGAAAAACTAAAACAGTTCTTACTAGATTACATTCTTAAAAAAAAAACCAAAACCAAACCATTTTAATTTAAAGCAAAGTAAATGAATGCTACAACTTAATTGAGACTAACTTAAATTTAGCACTTAAATTTAGGGAAAAAATTTCTAAGTAAGCTAACTCAGAGACTGACTATTCCAGTCACTAGAAAAAATGAAATATTGGAAGAGGAAAACCAAGATGTGAAGAAAAAAGAAAGACAACAGTGTCCACCAATCTCCAGATTTTGAAAGACGTAAAATATGAACATTTGATGTAATTACATTACTTAAGTATCGTACATATTAATCCACTCTCATGAAAACATTGTAAACTCTGTTGTTTATAAATTAACTATAAAAAATTTAAAAAAATATAACCAGTCTAAGCAGTGAAAAAAATTATCACAAGATATATGTAGACCAAATTACTATTTTGGACAAGTTAACAGTTACGCACAAAAAAAATGCAGACAAATTCTACTTATGATTGTCAATTTTAGCTTATTTAATGTAATTTAAATAGACAAAACTTATCAGCAAAACCACCAGACAGATATTTTGTCATTGCTGCTGTCTCCAAAAGCAGAGGAGGGAAACTGCTCGACATAGGCAAGTTAGAATACTTATATTTCACAAGCCTTACAATGGATTCCAAAGAAGGCTTTTAAGACACCAAGGCCATCGTTATGGCTATGACACCCAAATAACAATAATATTAATAAAAAACAATACCACCAGTACTGACGATATAAACATACCTGTTTGCTGTAATTTTTCATTCCACTTTCAGATGTCTCCAGTTTTTCCTGTAGCTTTGTTACTTCTGACTGCAGTTCTTGAATTCTGAAATGTAGCGCTATGTTTTTATGTGAATTCATGGAAGAATTGTATGCACACAATGCAATACCAGCATTTTCTCTTTGCTCCTGAACCCAAACATTTCACAGAGAAATAGTTTTGCTCGTGCAATTAGCAAAATATAAAAAAATATTAATGCAGAAGTTGTTGTTTCAGATATTGTAGCAGGTTGACCTTGTCTGGCTGGCAGTCCCCCACCCAGATGTTCTTTTACCTCCCCTCCTCAACAGGATAGGGGAAAAAAGATGGAAAAGCTCATGGGTGAAGATAAAGACAGGGAGACCATCGACCAATTGCTGTCAGCAGTGACAGACTCGAGTGGGGAAGATTAATTTAGCTTATGACTCAGAAGGAATAGGACAGGAAGGATCAAAGGCACACCTACACTGCCAAGTTAAAGAGCTTGCTGGCTCACCTGTTATCAGCCACCTGGAGAAGGTCTGCGATGTAAGGGTCCTCTGGCTGGGGCACCGGGTAGGCACTGACACCTGAGGGGGGCACCAGCTGGTCTATCTGCATGCGCTGACGCCTGAAGGGAATGCTTTTTTTCCTGCCACCTGCAAGCCCAAACCCAGAGACATCGCTTGAAGTCAAAACAAAGGAATCATCTTCTTTAACACAGAATTAATTTTCTTATTTATTCCACGGCTTCTGAATGGGCACATTTCACCATTTTAATCCTCCTGCAATAAGCTGATAAAATTCACACATTCTAGACACCACCATTCTTGCAGGTTAGTATCAGTTTTGCCAGAGTTCACTATTATAACAAGGAAACACACAAAGTTTAGTGTAAGTAATTTTCCCCAGTGTGTAAAATCCCAAATATTCTATAGTTCAAACTTGTTGAAGCTGTTGAAGATTTAGCTTACTGAAACAGCTAAATCAAAACATCACAAAAGGCATTTGGTTTTCGCATTTAAGAACTATTTTATGACTGAACTAATCTCTGCATTGTTTAGTAATATTTTTATTCGTTCTACTCTGTGCTCATTTCAGTGAATATCATATTCTACTGCTTATCAAGCAAGTATGCTGTTAGCTTGAATGGCAACATATTTAGAAAAAAGCAAAACACAATATTATTTCCAGATAGAACATTTCCTCTTCATCATATGACTACATAAGAACATGCAATACTGGATGATGTAGTAAAGAAAAATCCAAGAAGACTGGTCACCAACGGGCAAGTATGCAGAAAGATAAATAAAAGCCTAACATGTCATCTTTGACGCAAAGGACATGAAGTGCAGAAATGTATGGAAAATAAAGAGGGAATTTAATTTTCCTAGATATTTATTGATTTTCCTCAAATGCCAAAAAATGCATATATAATCCAATGACTTTAAAAAAAAAAGGACAGTTTCAAAATTTCACAAAATAATTCTATATCCCTTAGCTTTGATGAAATTAAGAAAAAGGAAACCCTGGAGAAAGAAATTAACCTGAAAGTAACATCTAGAACATTTTAAGTTATCAAAAGACTCTTTAAATATTGTAAGCTTATAGAGGATTGGCATACTTGTACACACATATTTTGCTATGTTTAGATCTCTGTTCCAAAAATCTGAATTTATCACTTACACATCAATTACCTGTCAAAAACATGCAAGTGTCAAACAATCTGCCTCTTAATTAGGTGCCAATAAAAGAAATAGCATTTGATTAATTGTGCTTTCTAGTCACATTTTAGCTTATTAGTCTTTTGTTGCATCTAAGTTGGCATTCAAATTTGTTCCTAACACAAGAGATGACCTAATGAAACTTCATACAGAGAAATGATAGAATTCAGAGCCCACACTTTCAAAGGATAATGTTACTCTATGGGATATTTTTCTACAGCAACTTTTCTTACTAGAGGAAAAGTATTATTTTCTGAAGTTCCAAACCAGCCCAGAAAAAAGTTGAAATATCTGTGATTATTTACACTCACCAGGTGTTTGCACCACTGCTTGCAGATTCTTCTCCTGAAGCAGCTGAATTTTTTCAGTCTTGGCTTTGGTCTCTTTTTCCAGCACTTTAATTTTAAGCCTATACTGGTTATTCAAAAATTTCAAGTCAGATGTTTCATGTTCAACCCTCCTTAAGGAAGCTTTCAAATCTTAAAGGGAGAGAAAAGCAGTATTATCTCTCTTATTCACTACTACTTTTCCTAGTAGCACCAAAATAAGCCAAAATAAAGAAGATCTTATATTATTTTTCCATAGCATAAAATTATCAAATACACATACATATATGCATACTTTTATGAACGAACACATCAAAATATAAATTTATACATATTTTACAAATAAACACCCACTATGGAACAAAGGCACATTTAACAGCAGTATTTAATTTTCAATTTAAAAATACCATTTCAAGGTACAAAAGTATACGTTAAGATTTCTAACATTTTCATATCTTATTAAAATAATATTTTGCAGAACTTTCCAAGTTTTTTGACAACAAAAGAAATGTTTGAGCATGAACCTTACTTCACTCAGGGCACCAAACTCTGTGACCACTCACACCCACTGCGAAGTACAGACAAAAGAATTTGCACATCAAGGATTTAGCCACAATTTTACTTTGGCACACGGAAGTATTAAAATTGTATATTACCTCTAACATGACGATCAGACAGCTCTTTCAGTTTTAATACTTCTAAATGTAGATCATTATTTTCCCTGGTAAGTCTAGCATTCTCTATTTTATAAGGTTCCAAAATAGTATCATAATTGCTGCATTCTTTCTCAGTTTTTCCAGAAGATAACTTTGCTTTGCGCAAGCTCTCAGTTGTATGAACTAAGTCACTAGGATAAAGGAGGATCAGATGTGTTAGCAATGTTATCAGCCTTCACACTGCAGATGCAAATATTTATTATGACCTGAGAGGGAGAACAAATGAGTTCAAACAAAGTTCAACAAACATTCATAGCATATAAGAAAAATTGAGAGATAGGAACCATCTGTTTAAAAAACAGTAAACAGGAAAGAACAGCCCAAAAAAAAAAATAGAAAACAAAAGAGTTACAAAGCATATCAGGAGTTTATATCTGATAAGTATCAAAGCTAGTGACAGAGAGAGTAAACCTACCTAGTAGACACATGAATGAGACTTAATGCTGCATATTTGCCTACCTGTCATTCTTCCATCTGTATTACATATTAGAGACCAACAGAACCAGAATAGCTACATTTGCGTGTTTAGTGAATATAACTGGATTACTATGTTCTTAATAATATCAAAGCCAAAAAAAGGCAAATGTAATAAGAAGGAAATCTGAAATTTTTTGGGTTTTTTTCTGTTATGTGTCTTGCAAAACAGGGCAGAGACAAGAAATTTAAAATTCTAAATGAGGCCATAATAAATGGAGATGTGAATGTTTTATTTTAAGTCACAGAACAGGCAATAGGGATTATTTTTTATACAACCAGTTATAAGAGTGTGTCCTTTGAAGCACATATCAATAGTAACTATTCTTGGCTCTCTTACGAGGTTAGAAAATTTCCTATGAATCTTCCTATGCCATCAATCCTTAGAAGCAATTCTACTGAACTAAATTAAATCCTAAGATGATTCCATCATTTAAGCAAACCCATTTGACTTCATCAGACTGGAACTTAATGTTAGCTCTGAAATAACACTGCTAGAAAACAATTCTCAGATTAAGCCTTCTACCTTACATGTCAAAAGTCAAACAATACCTACTGTATGATTACTATTTCTTTAATGAATCTCCTTTTGCATACCTGAAAAGCTTTTCCACCAAAGGTAAACTCTCCACTCCCAGTGATTGCCGATAGCCCAGCTGATCCAGACGTTTCCTGAGATTAACAAACCTTCGCTCTGCATTTGTACTCATTGTAAACACACCTCCAAAGCTGCTTTTGTCACAGTCAAGAAAAACAGGACACCTGAAAAAGATTGTTGGTTACAGCATCTGTCCTTTAGAGAAGGAAAAATGTAGAAAAAAAGTAATGGAATAAAACTTTATTATTCTGTAGGAAATACAGTGCATAAGCGTGTCTTTAAAATTTAAATAAATCGAAACAAGATCACTGCATGTGAAAAGTTTTAAACATATTTAGATGTTCCTCGTAAATAAATATTTGCCTTGGCAGTTAGTTTTCTCATTATATTCTGATTTTTTTTGAATCATGGTTATCATTGTATCTTACACAATACAAATTGACGGATTACTCTGAAAACCTCATACCTTTTTCTTTCTTATATAAATCTTACTTTCAAAGTTTACAAAGTTTACTTTACTTCATATAACTTATGCCAACCATTTCTAAAATTGCATAAAACGTGTAAAATGCTAAAGACAGATTAACTTTCAACATCTATATTCTATGATAGAAAATAGGAAAGATAAAAAATACTGGAGTACTGTCGTCATGCTTGCATCATTTTCTGGAAAATACAGTTCAAGGATCAGAGAGTTGGTGCTTTTTCAATTGTCTGATTAGTTATCTTTTTATTACTAAGCTGATCTAAAGGGGACTGGATCAGCATTACTGTGTCTGAATCCAAATGACAATTTTGTTTTATCCAAGTACATTTGAGGGAAGAAGAACTTTTACATCATTGTGTTCTTCTGAATTTAGACACAGAATGAGAAGACAAATCAAGTACTAAAGCCAATGTTTCTTAATCTGTGAAAACATCTGTTCCATAGTTAGAAATATTTTTGAAAAATAGTTATTTCTGTAAAACATCTTCCCTCACATTTCTTCAGAAGTTTCAGTATTAAGCTATTGGCTGCAAAGACCTCATCAGCCGAACTACCAATTCAAGGACGTGTTGTTTGCATCTCATATAAAAGGAAAAGAATAACAGAATATAGAGATCACCCAAACTATCACCACAGTCCTCCAGATTTTTAAAAGATATTAAATAAATACATGCAGGTATTTGAAAATAAAATTAATTAT
Source organism: Bombycilla garrulus (assembly GCA_013400315.1). Lineage (NCBI taxonomy): Eukaryota > Metazoa > Chordata > Aves > Passeriformes > Bombycillidae > Bombycilla > Bombycilla garrulus. The sequence goes on from VXBU01001741.1 coordinate 827,929, forward strand.
TAATAATAAAGTGAGGAAAATGTGCATGTTTCTCATGCTGGAAAGTTAAGAGTTCATCTCATTTTATTAAAAAGCTACAAAGAAGTCTAGCAACGGACCTGTGGCTGCCAGGTACTGCTCTGTAGATGCAAATCACCAGTCTTGTAAGCACGGCATCTGTTCTGGGTACTAACAAAAATATCTGCTTGAAGAGGTTCAGGTTGGGATATTAACTGAGCAATGGCACGGCCAAAAATCTCTTACATACTGTGCTGGGATGGCTGAAGGAGGCGGCACACTTTCTTTCCACCAGTGTGCTAAGTGGAAGTCAATGCCCTAATGTGTAGTAAATGCTCTTCATACTCCTCTGAAAGCCAAAGATTAAAGTAACAAGTTCTTGGTATTTCTGCATTAAAGCTGAAGTTCCTGTGTTGAATTCAGGAAAAGTGTGATTGTGGTATTATGTCTAGATTGAGTCTCAGGAATAAATCTTATTTTACTATGGAAGAAAACTGGTAACTCTTGAGCCCATCTTCTCCTTAAGAAGACTTGTATCAGTTAAAAAGATTAAATTACCTTAAAACAGTTCATCAGATTTGTTTAAAAGCTGGTGTTTTAGAGAGAGTAAAGATCTTTTTTTACTAATCAAATTGAGAAAGTTTTACAGAAGAAATATGACGAACAAAACCGTATCACAGCTTGTAAAGGAATAGAGTTTTTCTGCAGTAACTGCAAAGAAAAATAAATGGACATATGTTAGCACTTCAGTAACTGGCTAGGAAGTATGTATATAATCTTACTAAATCTCTGCAATGGGTATTTAAGGTATAGTAACCTAAACATAATCAAATATTGGGAAGTACTAACAAATTGCTGGTTGAATCACTCTCCTTTCTAAAAACTGAATTTTTAAATCTAAAATTATTACCATTGGAATCAATACAGAGAGAGTATTATCTTACATTCCTTAGAGACACATCTGACCCACAATAAGCCCAGGAAATGAATAGCTGTAGTATAGGTCCAAAAGGCATTCTGGAATGAATATAAGAATTGGGATTGTTATTTCAGGGATCTTAATACAGATATTAAAGTTCTTCAAAGACAATAATTGTCATATACCCTTTGTCAAAAAGAAATTATGTGTCAGTAATTCCAGTCCTCTGCCACTACAGACCACCATAATTTAAATCTTATATCCTAAACTTAGTCTACCACTAGTTTTAACATAACATAAAAAAGTATCTATTATCATGTATTCTACATGAGGAAAATTTGTTTTTCTGGAAATATAAAATCAGTATATGAAATGTACTGATTCAGCTGAAATCAAGACCTGTCTGACACAATATCCTGTGTCTCTTGACAGGTGCCACAGCAAGAGTACAAAGACCTAAAAAACACGAGTCAAATCTTACTGCTACATACATTTTCTTCATATAAGCTTATAATGCAGGGCCTTGAAGGGCTTAAAGAAGGACTGAAATAATTATAATGGTACCTGATGACCTTTCTCTGAGCAGCCATAGAGACACTTGGCTGTAGCGTTCACTATTTATATTGATTCATTACTTGCTATTTGCCTTTGATTGCTCTAAAGCATCCATTAGGTGCATTCACAGTGACACATTGCACTGAGTGGTTGCTGTCACTGTAGAGACCACAGCATGTATCATTTTGCCTTTACTAACACTGCTCCTCAACTCTGGCACTCTTCTGACACCCTTGGACTGCACTTAACATGTCCACATAATGAGCAAATTTTGTCCCCTGCTCTTTTACCCACTCTTTGACATTACTGATCAGTGTTTGTCACAGATTAACCCCAGCTTGCAACCAAGCACCACACAGCTGGCTTGCTTACTCCCCCCACTGCCACTGAGATATGGAGAGGAGAATCAGGGAAAAAGGGCAAAACTTGCAGATTGTCATAGGAACAACTCAATACTTGAAACAAAACAACAACAACATAATAATAATAATAATAATAATAATAATAATAATAATAATAATAATAATAATAATAATAATAATAATAATATAATAATAATAATAATAATAATAATAATAATAATAATAATAATAGTAATAGTAATAATAGGAATAGGAATGAAAAGAAGAGAGAGAGAGAGAGAGAGAGAGATTGACAAAACCTAAGAGATGTACAATGCAATTGCTCACCAGCTGATGATGGATGCCCAGCCCGTCCTGGAATCACAATCAGCCCTGCTCTGGGTAACTCCCCCAGTTTATATACTGGGCATGAAGTTCTAGGGTGTGGAATACCCCTTTGGCCAGCTCAGATCATCTGTCCCGCCTGTGTTCCCTCACGGCTTTCCGTGCAGCTCCTCACTGGCATTGAGAAGTCCTTTGCTGAGAGCAAGCACTACTTAGCAACAACCAAAACACCAGAGTGTTATCAACATTATTCTCGCGCTGAATCCAAACCACAACATTGCACCGGCTGCTAGGAAGGAAACTATCCCAGCTGAAACCAGAACCCTTGGTCTTTGTTAACTCCAAAGCATAGATTAGATAGATGCATTCACAGTGACATAGCTTTCTGAGCAGTTACTGCCATTTTAGAGACCACAGCACGTATCACTTTGCCTTTATTAGAGCTATTCTTTAATTCCCACCTTATTACTCAGTCCAGTGAAACTCTTCCTGAAACTTCCCTGAGATTGTACTTAACTTGTCTATAAAATAAGCAGTTTTCCTTGCTGCTTAACTCATTCTCTCAAGTCACTAGTCAGTCTTAAACAGCAGACACTCTTCTGCAAATTCACAATCTACAAGGTAGTACTTTCTACTCTCTCTTTTAACCACTAGCTTCTTGTCTCCACTTCTGCTTTCTTAAAAGCATTTGGTAAAGAACCTTCTCAAAAAGTTTTCTACATTATTTGCACCCAGTCAGTTCAATCCAGAATATGCCTTTCTTTGAAGAAGCTTAACAGCCTTCTCAATCACAACTGAGTCCTGATGAAAGGTATGCCACATCTACTAGATGTCTGCAAATTTGCAAAGTACTGGAAAGCACTCTTAACAGCTTTGGTATTTCCCATGAGATAGGCTACATTAGCTGCAAAAATAGTTCACGTCATTTATCATCTAAATATTTCTTGCAATTTAGTGCTGCTGTGAAGAATATCAAATTTCTATGTTTGATGTAAAACAGAAAAGAGAAAATTGAACAGTACTTTAAATCAGCAATTTCCTAAACAGGATTTATTAATATGTCTAAATTATAACATCTCTCAGTTGCTGGCTGAAGAGTATTCAGAGCCAATAGCCTCATTTTTTGTTCCCCCTTTGCTCATGAAGACTGCTTGAAGGTGACAACATTCACATGCTTTAGTTTATAACATGCCTGGATGGCTGTGAGCAGATATTTGAAGATATAAATGTTTATGTAATAGATGTATGTAGCATCTAAGAACTCTTTCCTACTGTTTTAAGTCACCAATGCCTAAAACTGAACCTTGATGTGAAAAATGGGCAATAGTGGAAGCTTAGATCCAGCTGCTCTAGGCTTTAAGATAATCAAGTGGCATAAAACTGTGTGAAAAAAGCAATGTTTATAGGTATTAGATTAGCAGATCGACGTCCTCCTTCGATTCAGAGAACAATGAAGCAAAATTGATGGTGAGTACAGGTTAAGAACTGAAGTTAAGAACTGTTGCAGATGCAATACTTGTGTCATCAATAAGAAAATGTAATAATAAAAAAGCAGAGCAAAAGTGGATCTTGGCCATGGAAGAAATAATGTCATCATCGAGGCACGCGGACGACAAAACTACATTGCTAACAGTTGAACACATAGAAATCACTATGCGCAAATGTATATGCTACGAAAATTTTTTTATTGAGTCTTAATATCAAGGACAGTTGTATCGTGCACTGCAGTTTCAGTTCTGGGAAATACCAAAGCACATTTTTCATTCAACAGTACTTACATGTTAAAAGTTTTTTTTCTTTCTGTTCCTGTCTTGTTTTCCCAGGTACCAAAGGCTCTCAGTGACCTTGACATTTGACTAATGCAGTGCTTTAGGACTGTGCCGTGACACGCAGCTGCTGCAACATCACGTTCCGAATACACCCAAGGGGCCAGCACCTGCTTTAGGAAAGTCTGCTTCCAAGTGGATTTGCTGGGAGTTCATTTCTGACTAATATATTCATACAACACGTCTGCTGTGAAGTCTCAGCATTTTGTCAATGGAATGACTACACTTGCTCTGAAAAAGGAGCTTTCTTCGCTAAGTGTCATGAAACGCCAGAATGGTTAGGGTTGGAAGGCAGCTCTGGAGATGATCCAGCCAAGGCAGGGTCACCTAGAGCAGGTGACAGGAACGCGTAAAGGCAGGTTGGGAATGTCTCCAGAGAGGAAGATTCCAGCACCTCCCTGGGCAGCCTGTCAGCATATCCTGTAAATTCCTGCTACAGCACAAGAAAACTCTTTCGATTATGAGCCTGCTCATCACCTGTCTCCCTAAACTGAAAGCTTTGCAGACCTTCCAGCAACCCAAATCTATACCTACAGAGGGGCGGTCGGTCCCTTTCCAAACAGGTTTACGCCACTTTTCCCCCACACTTACCACTAGAAGCAGGCGCCGGCAAGCGGGCCCACTGCGGAGCGGCCACAATGTCCTAGCGTTCGAAACCCTTTGAAAATGGCGCGCGGAGCAGCGGCCGCTTCCGGCCCGTCACCGCAGCAACGGGGGGACGCGCCCGCCCCGCCGAGTGCCCGCCTCGGCCCGGCCCTGCCCTGCCCTGCCCGCCCCTTCCGCTCCTGTCCCTTCCCCTCCCACCCCTTCCCCGCCCGGCAGCCCTCGCGCGGCAGGCGGGACGCTCCCTGCTTCCCCCCGGGCCGGGCGGCGTTCGGAGCGGCTGGATCCGGGACAGCCCGCGCGCTGAGGGAGCGGCCCGTGCCCCGAGAGCCGGCGAGAAAGACGGAGAGGGACGTTTCCCGTAGGCATGTCGTGACAGGAAAAGGGACAAAGGATTCAGAGTGAAAGAGAAGTAGGTTTAGATTGGATAGGAGGAGGAGGAACTTCTTTACTGTAAGGGTGGTGAGACGCTGAACAGGTTGCCCGGAGAAGCTGTGGATGCCCCACTCCTGTAAGTGTTCAAGGCCAGGCTGGATGAGGTTTTGCGCTACTGGGAAGTGTCCGTGCCCGTGGAAGGCTGTTGGAACTGGAGGATCTTAAAGTTCCCTTCCAACACCAGCAGTTCTATTAATCTGTGAAATCCAGGTGTCGCAATGTTGCTGAGTTCCATCTAGCAGGTTTGTTACAAAACTCAGAAGAAAAAAATCTCACACTGTTTTTTTTTAAATTCTTAACCTGCATCTCAAAAAACATTTTACCTCTGTCTGCATGTTTATTGTACCTTTCTCTAGCCTATATACACCCCACCGCTATCCAACAACTTGGCAATTTCACCAAGCTGTACAGAAAACCTAGGTCCTGAATCCCTGGCAGCTGAAGCTCCCACGAGGAGGAAGGGTCTACAAGAGATCAGAGTATACCGATACTACATCAGATTTACTAAATGGAAGACAACAACAACTCTTAAATAGCCAGCAGCAAAACAAGAGAATTAACTCCTTCAGATATTTTCACCTTTTTGAAATAACTCTCCACAGAAATAAAGAATGTGATGAACATAGTTTAATTAAGAATTATAGCTATAGTCACTATTACATTTCCAAACATTAATTCAGTCTTTCCACTCCATAAAGTTCTACATCCATACTTCCTAGAAGAAGGAAGGAAAAACATCTGAAAGTTTCTAAGATGCAAAATAGTAGTGAAAACAGTAGTAGTCTTTTGGCATAGTATGAAGGTAGTGCTTACTGCTTTTGGCAAGAGAAGGGATTATAAATAAAAATACTTGAATATTAGGGAAAGGGAAAAACTGTATCCAAAGTGTTTCATGGAATTAATGCTTTCAAACGGTACTTCAGCCCAGTAGAAGCACAACAAATCCCCGAAGGTTTTATTTTGCCCTGAAAGGCATTTGAAGCAGGAGTGTCACTCAACATACATATGTGTATGTGTACATAACTACATACACATGGAAATCCACCTTTTAAAACCCAATAATATTTATAGTGTTTGATTCCCTTACACACAGGCACACACTTTGCTAGCTTCTCTTTCCCGTTCTAGAACTTAATGAGACTGTGCAATACTGGAGCAGTAGTCTAAAATATCCTGTATAGTGAATTCCATAGTAATTCCTGATCCAGGGTAGCAGCGAGCTATAAGCCCTTCAAAGTGCTTGTACTGTCGTATGAATTCATCTTGCATGGAATGCCACACAACCTGCCAAAGAAAGCAAACTTCAGGAAAAGTCAACTGGCACAACAGACTACACGGGTGACGTACAAAACATTGACTCATTAATCGATTCTCAGTTCAGGTGTCCGTTTACAGTTAAAGATTACTAATAAAATTCAGTAGATTGAGTTACTACATTAAAAAGAAGATTAATGTTTTTTTACCCATTAAGATTTGTAATGTTGACATGACTTGTAATAAATGTGCAAAACAAAGTAGTAAAGAAGATGGGTAAGTTTTCCTAATAGAGGTATTGCTTTTGTCTTTCAGGAAAACATCCTGAACCAGAAGAGTTCACATAAATCACATTTTAGACTTTAAACAAGCTTAACTCAAGTCTATTTATCATTTACTCCAGCAGAAAAGTTTACAGAGCGTAAGAAAAACATTAGATAATAAAACTGTCAGAAAATATATAATTGAAAGTATTCTGCTATAGTGCAACAGCAAAGTTTCATATCAGGTTACCCATTCATATAAATCTAGTCTCTACTTCCAATATATTTTGCAGAACAGACGTCACCCATTAATGGTCAGCTACTGAATCATAAAGAAAGTTTCATACTGAACTTTTTTCCTACCACTCTGGTCCAAATCAGTATTAAACAAATAGAAACAAAGCAGGATTATTAAAAACCCAAAAACTGTACTCAAAACTTATGTTTTTAGAGCTATGCTGAACATTCTCACAGAATACATATACAAAAGCAGTAATAAAAAGCCTCTGTGTAACATTATAAGACATGATTTAGTTTACCTGAAGTAAGTTTTCTTCTTCACAGAGATGTTTATCTACCTTCTTGTAGAGATTATCCAATCCCTTCTTCACTTCTTTACCAGGATACTCCTTGATAACTTTACGAAGCTCTTGTTTATTAAAAGCCAGCTGATAGCTTACTTCCTCTTCTCGTATACCTTGTGCCACACGAGCTTCAACACCTTCAAAAAAATGCTAACAACAAGCAATTGCATTAGTCACTATCACAAATCTGAGCTAATTAATTTGACAAGGATATGTGTGGTTAAATCTTGATTCTGATTCATGACTGTTGTGTTCTTTCAATTTTTGTTTTTTATTTGGGCATGAAGTACTGCTCAGCCTTAAACATTAAAACACAGGCCAACAATACAGCAGTCCAAGCACTAGCATAAAATTGAAGCCAATAATTTCTAAAAGCAAATGAGCTTTCTTTGCAATCTTGTAACTAAAAACCAATCAGCCTCAAAATCCTCAATTCATGAGCTCATAGCCAGGGATCCAAATACTGGATTCTTTTGGATGAACTCCCTAAGCACCTGAGCATCTTTTAAACCATAATTGCACACAAGCATATTTGTTCAGAATTGCCCTCCCTTCTCACTGCTATTGACCAGTTTTCTCAACATAGTAAATACAAAAGTTTTAGAAAAATAGAGGGAAGTATTTCTATGAACATGCAGGTGGACCTCAACAGTGCATCAGATCTGGTTAGGACAGAGGCAACTAGTTAAACTTCACAGCAGCCTATATGCTGCTGTGTTGTAGATTTGTGGCTAAAACTGGGCTAATAATGCAACAGTGTTTTGCTTACTGCAGAACAGGTCAAACCTGACCAAATCATAGCACATAACATCAGGCTCAGCTATAAAAATTTGGGTTGGAGGAGGCAGAGTTGGTGTTTGGCTTCAAGGTGGCTGTTGCTCAGAAACTGCCTGGGCATCAGTCTGCTTGTGAGAGGTAGTCAATGACTGGTTTTGCATCACTTACTTTATTTCTTTTTCCTCTATCTTTCTCTCTCCCCTCCTCTGATTAAACTGTATTTATCTCCCCAAGGATTTTTACTTTTGCTCTTCCTATTGTCTCCCCTGGAGAGGGGGACTGAGCAGCAGTTACCTATGTGGCACCTTAGTTCCACTTTGTGGTCAGAGCCAATCCACAAGTGGGAAATAGCAATAAAGCATTTTTAATTTTCAAAAAGGGAATACATCTTAAATGTCTTTGAAAATGGATGCCTGAAATCCTGTTTATAGAAAAAGCCATCAGACAATCAATTGGATAGAACTGAGGCTGAACCTAACTCACCACTCAGTTTAACATTTAGTTCATTTACTTCAGATATACAAAATATTCCTATAACTATTTTCCTGTTGAACAGCTCAGAAACTACAGCAATTTTCTCTGCAGTTGAGGTGAGGAAGATTATCCCAAAGATCCTGATGACTTTCCCCCTCACTTTCTTCTTCCTCAAAACCATTTGCTTAAGACACTGATGTTTACTCAGTACTATTAATTGCCACAAAAAAATTCAGTTATTTTTATCCAAGACTGTTACCCTGATGACTACTCTTGCCAGAGATTGTGAGAGATGCAGTGATAAAGAGATCAAATAGTGGAAATGATACATTCAAAAACTATCCTGTACCATTTAAATGAATACTCAAATATACTCACATTTAATTTCTCAAGAGGCTGTCCAAGAGAGTAGATTACATAAGACTGAAGATGATCAGTGTATTTCTGTTTGGCTTCTTTTTTCTCAGCCTCCAAACAAGAAATTTTCAAGCGTGACAGTGTTGCAAAAATATGATGGAAGTTCTCCATCATGACAACATCCCTGGGTGTCTTCTGGCTTTCATTAGCTACTTTCTCAACTGAAAGAAATGAGAAGCAAAATACTTAGAATACCAAAAAGACAACCAAATTCAGGAAAACATAACCAATAACCATAATACTATCAGAATATCATGTAACTGACTACCATTTGTATGAGTAATTATCAGAATTGCCACTAAATAAAACACTACCTAAGAGCCTTCAAAAGAAGAAAGAGAAACATACAGGCTCCAAGATGATAAAATTTATATGGCAAAAAAGTCACTTATAAAAATACACAAAATAATGAGTATGTATGGTCTCATTTATAGGTGTGTGTCACATTCTGGGGAGGCTTACAAGCATGCTTTCAGTATCCCTAATAAACTGCACATGATAGAACTATGTAAGAGATGTCACAGCAAAATCAATTCCCATCTTCACTAGGACAAAAATCTTCAATAAGGTAGTGGGGTTTTTTTAAATGTACTTCTTAATCTCAGTTTTTGCTTATTAGCTTTATGGTCAAAATTACCAATCAGTCCCTAAATTTAATAATAATAATTGATAGTCCTGCACATAGATCTTTTACTTCCCCATCCCCCTGCCAAAAAAAAAAACCCAAACAAAAAAAACAGGCAAAAAAAAATTCTACCTATTTCTCACTTACTGCACCTAAAAGCAGGCTGAAAGAGGATGGCTTCAACCAAGAGCAGTTGTCTCTGTGCCTGTTCATCTATTAATGATTTTGCTGAGACTACCAGTATGCCCATCATGAAAGTGATCCAGGGCACCAGAGTGTCAGTAATGAGCACAGGTTCATTCCAGTCAAAACACTGAACTGCTAACTAGGAAAAATCTGCTACTGCCAATTTTTGTTCTTCCCCTGTGATTTATTACAGGAAAAAAAAAAAAAGACAAGAAACCACTTCAGATTGAGCATGCGAGGTTGCTGCCATCTCCCCTCCCTCTTCAGAGTTTTAACCACTTCCCTCTGTCACAACTCACAGTTACTTTACAGATATGTACAAAGGGAAGTATCTAAAAGTATATTACAATCAAAAGGATGACACTTGCTCACTTACAGTAACAGACAACCAAAATCTCAGCAGTCTTAAAAAAATCACCTGTTAATTGTGGCAAAATTATATATAAACAGGTGGAAACCATTATTTTAGTAACTGTGACAGCCTCAGAACACCTACCACTGTCAAAGACAGCTCTAATAAGTTTTATGTAGGCTTTATCTAGATCTCCTCGTCGTTCTGCATTTTTGAAAATTGATTCAGCAAGGGCTGCAAACTCTTCAAATTCAGCAACAAATGGAAGGATTCCAACTTTACTCTTCTTTGAGATTTTTACTTCATCCATCTGCTTCATCTGATTACTCTTTAATTTAAAACAAGAACAAGTGTTAGGCTCTAGATCATGTAACAACCATTAAAAGAAAAATGCAGACATGCTGAAAAACTGACATTTATCTACCAAAGACAGAAATAATTCTTTCAATTAGTACATCTATTTAGTCTTTCACCCTTTTTACCCTTAAAACCTTTCTAAAGTAAAATAATTGTAAAGAAATAGGAAAGATGGTCTTTTATTCCCCTTTATTTAATCAGTATTATGAAAACAAACACCCAATCGAAAAACCCCAGATTTATGTACCAGAAGCAATTAACAAGTTTCATTTTATAACTGAATGAGGAACTTCACTTTTCGGATTCAGCCAAGCTAACAATTCCTTTTGCTGCAGGAAGTTTCTTTAGTCTTCTTTTGAAGAATTTTTTTTCCTGAGTGTAATAAAAAAGTCAGTTTCCAAATATTTTAAGTATTAAACTGATCAAGAATGATCAGTTTTATGATGGTTGACTAGAGTCAAATTACATTTATGACCATAAAACAAAGTACTACCAACAACTCTGTTTTCAGTAAACCTGCCATATCTAATACAATAGTTGTAAATGCAAAAGGAAGTTTCAGACAGTAGAGGCTGCCTCTGCTACTGCTGAAAGAACTCACACCCTCTTAAGTCCACAATGTTTGGTTTTGGCAAGTAAAAAAGGCACAGAGCTGTATTTTATTTAATGGAATTCAGTAATCTCAGTAGAAGTACAAGTTTAAGCAAACAACTAAGAACGTTAACTAGCTCAGAACCATAAACAATTGGTCTTATTTGTTACAAAAAGCTATTTATTGAGGAAAACTGTAATGGAGAATAAAAAAGAAACACAACCACCATTTACTTGAAGGCTTGGCCAGTAGAAAGTAATAAATTACTAAATTTCACTTCAAATTTAAAGCAAGAATTTAAGTATACAAAAGTGTAAAATCAAACTAGGTAGGAGTGGGCCTCCTATAATATTACAGTTAGCTTAATTAGAATAACTGAAGAACTTACAATGCACTTATCAAAGTTCCTTTTGACAGTCACCAAAACATTTCCAAGTGTTGTGCTGAGAAAGGACGCAGGGTCCACATTTTGTGCTGTCCAAACATGATGACTCATCTTAACTAACATATAAAGGGAATTAAAGCTATCAATCTTGTCTCCCAGTGCTATAAGGTTATTCAGCTCAGGTTCAATACAACGAAATATTTTTGTCATCATTTGTCGGATCATGTCCTTCCTATTAAAAATGCATAAGAGGAAAATATTACTCCGACAGTCTACTAGGTTATTTCACATTTATCTGATATAGTAACCTCATTTGCATTCAATAAGTCTCATGACTTTCAGAAAGTCAGTACCACACAGTAAAACTCAACAGTCACAGGTATAAAATATTCCAAAAAGTATTTTCTCTGTGGAAGCTGCCACATGCTCTCAGAATTTTGCTAAGCTTATTTTCTACATTATAGTGCTTAATTTCAATTTGCTAACTATTATGAGAATTAAACAACTAGATATAGAAACACCCATCCTATATACAAAAAATATTCTTTTTACTGACACACTCAGTATCTAGGTAAAAATTAAAAGTTCACTATTCTTTTCCACTGAAAAGGAATAATTTCTGATTTTAGAGAAAAAAGGTCTATATGCCAAATAAACAGGCTTAAGAATCAATAATAAGAAAAATAGCAGCGCATACTCAGATGATACTGTTTGTGGAACGCTAGAAGTGTATGAACGAGATAAAGCTACTCCATCCACTTCCTCCACTTCATTCTGCAAGAACAAGGAATGTATGTAAAGATAAGGTTTGTCTCCAATTCTGTATCAAAGCAGTTACTATATCTGACAAAACCAATATAACAACTCCATACCCCCAGCACCCCCTGCATCCAGAGTAGAAAATAGAGCAGTTTGCAAGTTTCTGATAATTTTCCAGTCACATTCCACCAAATTCAGTATTATCCACAATTACTCCTCACTGTCTTCCCACATAGCATGACGGACTGTTGTCATCTTACGAGGAGACAAAGCAAAGGAAACATGTCAGCCCTTCTTTTATAAATTTTGTATTGGTCAGCCAAAAATAAAGGTGCTTCTAGTTCACAAAGAAAAACTAATTACTTATCACCTGGATCACATAATCACCAATAAATTTCCAAGTTTCTTCCTTTTAAACAGGTCTCTTTTAAGATCCGGTCAATATTTTTACTTCAGTGACACAGAATGTAAGTCATACCGTTGTTGTTCCAGAGGTGCTCTGATGTTGTTGTAGTTTGAAAAATTTACTAATGAAGTCCTGTTCCGCCAGACACAGGGGCTCTAGTTCACTCAATACTTGCTCAAAAATCTAAAGAAAGTTAAAATATTTTCTCAACACACTAAATACTATGGACAGGTAGCAATACTAATTCTAATTGTTTGTTGCATACGCTTTCTATCTTCACTAAGCTTTAGAAGGCTTACTACTACTTATCAGAAATGGAAACACCTAGTACTTAGAGCTCTAAAAGTAACAGCTGCATCTTCAACATAGTCCTTTCTTATCCATGCAATAGTGTGAAGAAAAGAACAATCTATGTTTTTCCACAACTACAAGTTTTCTACTTGCAGCCTGAGGAAGCAGTTTTTTGTGCTATAATGGAAACACCTGTATTTTAATAGTAAGTCTTCAGTTCTGCCACCATCTTTTCTGTCTGGGTTGCTGAGCAGAGGAAGACAAAAAGCCTCAGGGAAGAAAAACAGATCAACTGTGTATGTCAAAGTTAACTGCTCTGTAGAAAAAGCAGAAGTTTCTACATAGCTGCTACAGAAACAGAAAAGTAGGTTTTGTACTGAAGTATGCAACACAATTTTTAGATTTAAACTAAAGGGAAACACTATTTTGGCAGTAAGTAATTACAGTAATTTAATTTTATTAATAAAAATAAAGGAAATTCTAAGTCAGATGTTAAACATATTTCTCTTAGAATTTTCTCTACAAGTATTTAAAAATTAAGGCATGCAATAATTTACATAAATTAAACCAATCTAGCCACAAAGGAAATCCACGCTGATGAAAATTCCCAGAGGAAAAAAACCCAACAACCTCATAGGTCAGCTCAATACTTTACAATTCTGTGTATATTAAATCACATTCACATATCCCCAATGGGTGTGAAATACAAGTGAGAAATTGAAGATAATAGCAAAATAATTGTATAAACTTGTTTTAACAAGTTAGCTTCTTAATTGTAGATAAGTTGCTGCTACAAGTTTGTAATAACTTGACAGTTAATATTGTTTCAGGCATATACTGCCCCCCAGAAAAAGACTGAGCCATGATTTGAAGAGGCCAGAAGAAAAACATTCATCTCTATGAAATAATTCAATAGAGAACAACAAAATTACTTTTATCTCCGACTGATAACTGCTCGTTTTCCTTCCACAGCACTGAGGAGTTAATTCCATAAGAAATGGTGAGCACTGTCACTTTTAATAGTTCGGGAAAAAAGTCAACAGATGCTGAGGATAGCAGCTTTTAAAACAGGATGAGACCATTCCAACAACTTAGTGCTATTAGTTACAGCTGAAAACTGATGATAACTAATGTGAATCCAGTATAAATAAAATTTTAGGGTCACACTCAAGTCCTGGCTAAAATTCTTATCTTCCCTACCTTTCACTTTTGCTTACATACTGGCAAAATGTCATAGAACACTGAAGGAGTTAACAAAATAAAAAACAGTGGATAATCCATCAGTTCCATTCCACAGTATATAAAGGATTTAAACAGTATCTTATAACCTGAGAATCATGCTGTGATCTATATATTTCTTATGAACTGCCTTTATTAGATGTATTAGATGTATGGTACATACAAACTTTGAAATTAACATGTTTTAGGATTTAAAAGTAGAGATTTTTGAACTATACAAGAGGATATATAAGATACTTCTAATACAAAACTAAGCAGGAATCCTATGCTCTATTTTGGCTTTACCTTATCAAATTTTGTTCTGTCAGCCACGTCCAGGTCAGAGGCAGACATGTTTCCCATGTCTAACAGTGAGGACGACTGAGATCTACGGTTTCCTGAACTCTGAACAGAGAGTTTATTTAGACTAGAAGTAGACCCAGTTAATTTTCCAGAACTTCCATGAAGACCTGTGAAATAAAGACACTATGAAGGAGGAAAGTGAAGGCAGAGTAAAATACTGAAAAACAGGTTTGTTACAGAACATATGAGATCAAGAGTTGCTAGTAGTCCTATATTAAAATCAAACAATTTGTCTAAGCTATAATTGCTTTTGCTGTAAATGTATTCTTGCCTCATTATAAGGTGACTGAGATTCTTCAGCAATTTTCAAAGTACAATATAACTATTTAAATTCTCATTGTAAAGTATGGTAAAAAGGTATAACTCTAAAATACAGTAACACGGGGATTAAAGACTTGAAAGCTAAGACCAGTTATAGTTGTGGATGTATTTTGGGCAAAGACTGCCACAAGCAGAAGAACTGAACCACAGGAAGGAAAAAATTAAAAAGTTTTATATACACACAGGCATTTTTTCATCTTGAACTTGATCTTTCTGCTGTTAACATACTTTCATCTACACAGTTTGTTCCAGCTATTTTGCTGGTTCTACAACCCCATAGTAACTTTGCTGCTAATGCTCTCCCCTCCTTTTGATCATAATTAGCCTTCAGTAATTTCTTCATGATATTGCTGGATTTTCTCCTAGGAGGATGTATTTTCTTTTTTATTTCTTCCCCCCCCAAATTTTTCAGAAATATTGGACCAGGATAGAGAAAGCTAATAACAAAAAAGCCCAAAAAATTGTCATTATTTGATGTCCACATACACTTCTCACATCTAAGCCACAAAGAAACTTAAAAGGAATCCTGCAAGCTTCACTTAACTGCTGTGTTGGTATCTAGTTAAGGGACACAAAATAAAGTCTATAGATCTAACCTAAATTGTCACTTCAACCTACTGGAGGAGTGGAAAACTATGACAAGCTCTCAGGCACAAACATATTTTTACTATCAACTAGTAGCATGGAAAAACCAAAAGATATTGCCTTTATGTGCAAATCTTCTCAAATTCTATGTCAGGACTTAGATCTGTGCTTCATTTTGCCTTGCACACCCAATGGTTCTGCTGATGTTTATTTCATTCTGAACAGAGTGCTTCAGTGTTAGGTAGATTCTCCCTGGTGCAGCACTACATTGTAACATCGACACACATGCATTGACAACACCAACTAATGCAACTAGTTATACTCACTCTCAGTTTCCTGTTTGACAGCACTTTCTTTTCGAGGCAGTGTAGCTGGGATGGATTAGGTTGCAAGCATCAAAGACAAAGACAAGTTAAAATGCAGTTTGCACAAACCATGCACAAGATGCAAGTTAAGCTCTAACTGGAAAGAAACATGCAGAGAACTATAAGCAGCAAGTAACTACATTGCAAACACATTTAGTTGGAGAGGTACTAGTCTACAAATTCAGTATCTAAACTACATGGAAAATAGAGTAAGCATCTAGGTATTAAAATTTGATTTTTCTTATATAGTATGTTCAAAGAACACTTTTGGTAACACGTATTTAAGTTCTCCCAAATTGAGAAGTCCATTAAATTATTTTTCAGACTCAGCTTCCATGATAAATCATATAAAAAATAGACATGAAGAAATTAAAATGTACTTATGGAATTTTTTTACTGAGTCAGAGATATTGTCCACCTTTTCAATTTAAAACACACACACAATTACTGCAAAATAATTCATATTGACAGTAAAACTGGCTAACCTTTTCTTAGTTGTTGCAAATCAGGATGCTTACATAGAAAATGCATCTTTTGCATTCATGCTGCACAAAAACAGATGACTGCAAATTTTGAGAGGATAAAAATAATAAATATTTGGTAAAAAAAAATTTACAAAGAGGTTTTTGTATTTTTCCTGGGTTTTTTTCCAGAATTGAAGTTTCCTCAAGTGGACTTCAATATGAAATTTCAAGTAAATGGGCATTTGTGGAAAATATAGAATCCCTAGAGTAAAAGGCATTTGCATACATACACTAAAAGCAATATGTGGTTTTAAAAAGATCTTGATGAGGATGGATGCTACAAGCCCCCAAAAACGGACCAGGCAAGCAGAACCTATTGTAATAGAATGAGTAGATACTTCTAAATGCCACAAACATGTCTTAAATACCAGATGTTCTCAAGTAGGCAACACTGCTGATAATTGTAACATCAAATTAAATTCCACCCTAGTTTTTAGATCTTGGGGGTTTTGGCAGATTTTGAATAAAAAAGGTTTAGGCATGATATATTTGGCATATGCAACTGTCATGCATTGGTCCCATTTCTTCACCGTCTTCAATTTCTGAACACGTGGGACTTATTACAAAATGTGAAGAACTATAAAGATCAGGCCCTGGACAATCAGGGGAGCCTTAGTGGCTTTTGACAAACTACATCATATAAACATATGATAATAGTAGCACTCTTTCCAACATTAACTTTATGGTATTTAAGTATCAAAGTCTTGGCTTCATCAGAAAAGGAAAAAAAAAAAAAGTAAAAAGAAAAAAGACTACTTAAGACAAGTGTGAATGCTCATGACCCAGGCTGGTTTTTTTTGCCATAAAAATGCGGACAAAGAACCTTGCACTAGCACAGAATGCCAGAATTCGCCCAGCATCCCCTCTGCATTTGAGGCATTCAAATTGCAGTGCTATTCCCAAAGCACAAAAAAAAAGGCAAGAACACACACCAACACAACTTGGAAACAGGTCATCTTTAGTTTTTGAGTACAACTGGTGCATTATGCACCTACACTACTGCTTAAACGAGTTCGCTATTAAGAAATTATGTATTTTGAATAAATGTGCAATTAGTAATAGTGCAATCACTACAATGAACACAGAAGCCTTTGAAATTACAAACCCTTTTGAGGGGTTGCAACATAAATGAATTTGCACAAATACATGACAGAAGTCTTCTCAAGGTGCAGCTTTTACTCTGGTGAATTGAAAGATCTCTTTCTCCAAAATGCCTAATTGCTCCATAACATTTACACAAGTTAGGGAACTGCTAGAAAAGCTGTCTCTTCACAAATACAAATCACAAAACAAGTGTCATGACAAAGTGTTTAGAATGTTTCAGAAATCAATTTATATTAGACTAAAGGTATTTTTTTTCTTGTAGTAAGATTGCTTTTCAAGATTTATGAGTTAAAATGTTCTGACAATGACATCTTATGGCACCTCTTGCCTTCCATGTCCAACAGCTTGCCAAGATTTATCTTTTACAGTTTTCCCTCCCTCTCTTAAACAAGCCTTACCACCTTCCTGCTTTTTTCTTTGCATTACATTTTTCTCGTTTCTACCATGAAACTTCAAAGCACAAATTCAGGACCTAAAAGAGGCTGACAGAACTTACTACTTATAGCTGCACATAATTTTGGAATTCAGAATTTGCAAACTGATAAACTGTGGCAAATATTTATATTTCCAACAACCGCTGAAAAACTACACCTCAAAATACAGAACTGACAATACATAAATACATCCATACCACTGTTGCATTTAAGTATCCAGTTGGTTTTTTTTAAGCTTTAATTCCATATGCACGCTAGACAAATTCAAGCAGGAATACTCCTTTAAATATAAACACCTACATGTTAACGAATTATGATTTCTAGTCTCAGGCTACATTGGTAAATCCCCCTGAAAAAAACACATTAAAATATGTGCCACTAGGCAGCATTAGCATTGAAACTAGCTTCTTAAAAATCCACCTAGGATTTATTAAAAGCAGAAATAACAGCAGAAGGAACACAAAACAGTGCTGCCCAAACTCCCTTTAATTACAAGAGCTGATTTTTCAAATTTTTTCAGGTAATTGTGGGATAATTCAAGTAATAAAAAGTGAGTGTAGATTTGAAAACTGAGAGAAATACTGTATTTTATACTTTTATTTTGACAAATTTCACAAGATTTCAGTACTTTGGCCTTGTGGAAGTCAGAAGTTTAACCAATCATATGTTTCATCCAATTTCTTCCATCTTGCCAAAACTAAAGAATTTTACACCATTACAAAATTAGCCCTAGGTGTCATAGTGAGTGTTTCATATGCAAATAGTAAGATTCAAAGCAACATATGTGCCTTCTGGAAGCTTACCAAACTTTTTTCCTTCTCTGGTTGTGCCTGTCATCTTGATCTTGGCAACTTCAAAGAAATCTTTTATTTCCCTTTCATAAAGTCGTGATAAATAATCCATATAATTCTTAAAAGAAAAATGCAGATTTAGTTAACAGGTATTCATACCGATTTGTTTCTGTTATAGGTAAATAACTCTTAAAAC
Source organism: Bombycilla garrulus (assembly GCA_013400315.1). NCBI lineage: Eukaryota > Metazoa > Chordata > Aves > Passeriformes > Bombycillidae > Bombycilla > Bombycilla garrulus. The sequence continues at coordinate 846,573 of VXBU01001741.1, forward strand.
CTGCACACTTCCAAGTCCTACTAAATAACAAACTGGTTTGGACTACATAAGTATACATATTTATGCAGCATGCACAAAAATATATTCATGGTATTCAAACAGCTTATATTCATGTCATTAGTGAATTCACTGAGTATTAATCAAATAATTAAAACTTCTTATTTTCCTTCATAAGGAAAAATATGCAATGCAGTACATACAGATAGGATTACTGGTGGTAGAGCATCACAGAATTCAATTCAAGGGTAGAATATAGAGAATTCAGCACCATTCTCCCACTTCTATCAGACTCTTACTGCAACCCCAAAAGCACAAATAAATATGTAACTCTCACATTTTTTTTTGTTAGCAGATCACAAAGATGCCAGCCATTCACTGTCTCCTTTACACCAAGGGCAAAGGAATAACTATTCCAAAGCCATTTTCAAAGTCTAATTTAAATCTTCCATTTAAAAATGCCAGTCCTTAAATTAAAAAAAGACTTGTTATGTAAGGACTAACTTTTCCTTGACTTCTACTGGAACATTTTTTTACTTCATGTTAGTTTTAAACAAGGTAGTTAAACATTACATCCATACTAGGGACAAACATTTTTTATTTAATCTATTCTACAAGAGATCTCTGAAGTTTTTGACACTCCCAAGTGAAAGTAAGGTCTGTTGAAATAGAGATGTTACACAGGCAATAAGAACAACAATTTCAAATTAGCTTAATTTTTTTTTCTTACTAGGCTGTATAGCAGCAAACTTGCTTTACATAAATATTCAGATAAATATCTTATGATACTTCAGCATAGAATGTTTGAGGAAAAAAGTAATAAACAGAGAAGGAGACCACAAATACTAAAATAAGAAATTTCCTATTCTAAAAAGGAATGATAAAAGAGGAGCAGTGAGTTATATTTAATATATATCAATATTAAAATGATGTGTACATACACACAGGCAATTCTTTTGACTCTCAAGCCCAGTCTATTGTGTACACTCTCTAGCATCATTTGATCACTTCACATACCTTTGTTAGCCCTTCATATTTTCCATAATCTGTGTTCTTAAGCCACTCCATCAGTTTAGCATATCGAAGTAAATCTCTGTGAAATGGATGATGATTGGGTAATGTCAATTCAGCAGAGTGCTGGGCAAGAGTGGAACTCTGATCGTGACCCTTGATAAGAAAAAGTATTTGAGTAAATCTGGAAGCACTACACAGATGTATTAGAAGCTTCCTGAAAAAATTCATATGAAGACAGCATCTCATTCAGACAAACAGAAAGGCTTCAAAATACCTTGCACAGATGTAAGGTCTAGAGATGCAGACTGAAAATGACACCTAACATAATACAGACACTGAGTTATTACAGCCATGGCAGGTAGTGCATCTTAATAAGCTTGCTCATTTTAAGGCTCTTTGCCTTCAGGGTGAGTCACTTTTGGCATCTTTTGTAAAAGAATGCAATGTACGCCTGAATGAAAATGTAATGACAAGGTTCAATTGTTCCTGAAAAATGTTAAGAGTTTATTACATTATTCCTCAAAAAAAAAAAAAAAAAGCTGCTTCTATTTAAAGATGTTTTTCCCATATACAATTTTCAAGACCCCAGTTAATGGGTGACCTGGGTGTTAATGATGAGCTTTACACTTCTCTTCTGCTCCAATTCAACACACTTCAGCCCACTTTGGCCAAGCCTTCCTTGATGAAATGTTAAAAACATCAGCGCACGCACATTCCCTTTCTCTCCACACAAACAGACACACACAACACTCTGTCATGGAACATTTACTAAACAGTTCACAACGTGCAGCATAAACCAATCCATTTAACACAAGCTACTAATTTCATGCTCCTTTACACAAATATCCTATCATATTGTTAGAACAACATACAATTTAGCTTTTTAAACTCTCACTTGCTTGAACTCACAAGCATCCTGAGCAATTCAGGAAGAACAAGCAAGGCACACCTCTGGGCAGCCACACAGCAGAACTCACAATCACTATCCCTGGGTTAAAAGGATGGAGGATAAGACTTAATTTCCAAATGGCTTTAATATTTTCTGTAAAGTCTTTTTTTACTGGGCTTGCAGTAAACACAGCAACAGAACTTACAGTTTGTGCAATGGCAGCACAAAATGACTGTACTAATTGGTGTCCAATTCCTGCATCACATGCAGCTGGGTTTATGCAGGTCAGTCAATGTCCATCCCTGAGAGAGGAAGCATTCCTTACAGTTCCATCTCGGACACGACAAGTCAGGAGAATAAGGTATACCATTTAAAAATTGGCCTTGCCTGTTTCTAAGTTGGAACAGAAGCCAGTTTGGATTAAAACTAAAGCAACTTTGTTTTACCCTTTTTCTGTTGTACTGGATACTAATCAGTTTAAAACTTTTGTTAGAGAAAGCTCTTCCACAATACACTCACAGACTTGTTTAAAAAAAAATAATCTAAGATTTAATTTGTAAAATACTAGCTATGTAACCCAACATGAACACTGCCAGCTTCTGGATAAAGTTGAACCACTATATAACAATCATAGAATATTTTGACTTGGAAGGGATCTTAAAGACCACCTAGTTCCAGCTCCCCTGCGATGGGCAGAGACACCTTCACTAGACAAGGCTGCTCAAAGTCCTATTCTTGAACAACTAGACTTGAACCCTTCCAGTGACGGGGCATCCACAAGCTCTTTGGCAACCTGTTTCAGTACTTTTTTTGTATCCAACATGAGCGTGAACTTTGAGCTCTGTTCTTTTAACTACATACAAACAGACCCAAAGAAACAAGTCCTGGCCCACTTCATTAATTTACACTCACAGAAAATGGGGAAGGATAACACTATAAATGTAGCTTATAAAAATAATCCTGTAGTCTGACTTCAATGAAAAGCTAACATACTGTAATCATTGGAATATATAATTTGGAACTGGAATCCAGCCAGCATCAGCAAGACAACTGCTGTTGTGATTACTGAAGTCAAACTCGATACTGTGGGCATACTTTTGGGCATAGGTATAGTAGATCTTTTTAACAAATCTTTGATATGCCTCCACGAAAAAGAAATTAGAGAAACTCCCTCTAACCCCTCATTTGTCACATTCTTACACCATGCATTTTTAATATTCAAGTTCATTATAGCTGAACTTAATTTACCTGGTGGCTTTCACAGTTTTCATCAACTACATCAGTTTGAATGCTCATTCATATTACTGCTAGGAAATATTCAGCTATTCAATTTTTTATTTCTTCTTTCATGTAACCATTCTATTCACGTCCCTTTATTACACACAACTTTTCTGATTAGTAGTTGCAGTCTTCATGAAGTTAGATGACAAATTCCCTGACAAGGTAAATTTCTCTCTCCAGGCCCATTTTTCCACATGACTAATCATTCTGGTTACAGTAAATTATGTCCTGTTCAAGACTGCTCCAAAACATTACAGAGCTTCTAGAGGTACCTTTCCCATCTCATTAATGGCCTCTCTCATTACAAATAAATTTATACCATTAACAAATGACACCCTGATTTTGTTATTCAACTATTTCATAGTTTCAAAGCTTCAACCTACTTTTATTTCAAAGGCAGAAAGGCTGGAATTGCCTTTAAATTGAGTGCAGAACCTGCTTGTTAAAAAAATCTTTAAAGTAATAGATTAATCAATCGTTAGTATTACACAATAAAGACAACCACATTAACTGTTAGTAAACAGTTTTTAACACTGCAGCAAATGGCAATCTGAAGTTGCATTTCTGTTTGAAATTTTTAAGTTATTCTTCTTTTAATGTAAAGGAGGTGAAGAACTTTAGTATCTTACAACAGTAGTTTGACTCAAGCATCGAGTAATTTTGCTTTTTAAAAAATAAAGAGCAATTTCATACTTTCAAGGAAATATATTTAGGTCCAAATGTCAATATAACTACGGTTTTCCATCTAATGACTTCCAAATCAGACTCTCTTGCTTATATTAATAGCTGCCTAGACATCTTCATGTCTTCATTTGTCTTCATAATTTGGAATTCTTTACCTTTATCTTAGTCTTTTCTGAAATGCTTTAAATGATCTTTTTAAGAAACATTGTAAACAAGTAATGCAACTCTTCAGATGTTAAAGGTAACAAAGTATTGGAGTTGAAGTTTTCAACAATATCAGACTAAGAAATTGCTACATTGTTCAAACTAAGAAAACAAGCTCATTTTAGTAAGATTACACAAAAAAACCTGTTCTATCTTCAGCACTTAAATCTGTATCTCAAAATGAAGTACATAACATTTTCTTTCCTCTTTTACAACAGTGAAAAAGCTTTGTAGAGTCTCATCTCTTGCAGTTAATGAATGCTTCCTGCTTAAACTTAAGAGCAAAGTCATAATTTTTATCTCTTGATTAATACTTCACAGCTAACAGCAAGCCAAAAACTTCCAGAGGGCAACTTTATGAAAAACAATGTGAGGCCACTAGTAGTATCAGAATTTTAAAACAGTAAACCGCCAATTGGTAATAGCATTCTCAGCAGTACTAAAAAGTGTCCTAAGAATAATAATTTCATCTAATACACATAATACTACACAGTAATAATAATCTCTTACAATTTTTTTAATAAAATCCTCAGAAGAGAATATCAGAAAGACATTCTGTTTAACAGCCATTCCATACACAAGTCCAATATTCAAACTTCGTGGAGGTATTTACACAGGACTTACTACACAGCTTCTACTTGCTCCTTTAAGGTCTGGGACACAGTCTACACCCAGGTTTTCAAAATATGGAAAGTGATAGAGGAAAAATACCTTCTTAAGAACAGAAGCTAAAGGCAAAAAAAAAATTAATATGCTCTGGAGCTGGAATTCTTCTGCAAAGTGAAGAAAATGTAGGAAGCAGTTATCTTTACCATAAAAAGCCAGACTCTAAATGCAATTTTCTATATAATTATCCAGTGTTACTCTAGTTCATTTTCTGCACACAGTCTAATACATAAAATTTGGAACTGTAATACTTCTACTATGCTAGTATGTATAAAACCAGAATTACTATTTTTTATCTACAAATACTGCAATTTCACACAATTGCAGCACCTGTACTACTGTACATATTACTATTTCCTGAAAATATTTTTCCTCCATGCATGTAAATTTCTCAGCAACTTTTGGGGATGAGATCAGAGGAATGTTAGCTCATAAACAGATAAACAAAGCTTAAGGGCTGGCAAAAATAATAGAAGTGAAAAGGGACTGAAGTCTGATGCTCTGTAATCAGTAAGGGCAAATATGTTTGCAAAGTCAAAAATGCAGCTCTGCTAGTTAGATAATTCAAGCTCAGGAAAAAAAATTTAGTTAGAAAATCTTGTATCAAACTCATTGTACTCACTGGAACTGAATGATAAGAGGACCTGTTATAGAGTTGAAGGAGGGTCTGAGTAAACTAATTGAAGATAAAAAGACACATAAATTAAAAAGCTGAGGCTAAAAAAACCACCCAGACTTTAGGAAACAAGTGTCAGGACAGTGTTTTATGAATAATTCCAGTTAAGAAACAAAACCAGTTCAGACATTTTATTTTGTATGTTTGGTTTCGTTTTCAGGGGTTTTTTTATGGTCTTTGAGGTACAGACAGCAAGACCGTCTATATTTTCAGCCACAAACACCCTCAAAAAAGGTCCATGCTCTTTCTCCTCAATAATCAAGCTCTACAACTAAAATAAAGCCTTATATATCACATAATATATTTAATTCAGATAGCAAGCCCATTAAAAAGAGTTGCTTGGGTTTTTTTTTAATATAAGAGACTTCTACAGGGATTCTATAGTTTGATGTGCTTAGCAAAATCTCTGCCTGAAGACCTTCTAGCATTATCTGATTACAGCACATAGTATGTCCAATTTTAGATAGATTGTTTTTCTTCTACAGAAGAGTTTGTGACCAAAAATTTCATATTCAATAGTAAGAAATAATACCTGCTGAACAAATACGCTGTTCAAATGACTGGCAAGTCTCCGTGCAAACTGCTCACGCAGGTCACTAAACCGCTGCTGCTGCTGCTTCACTGCATGAAGCATATCATGTCCTACAAACAAAAGGGACTTTAGAGTGTACAAAACACAGAGTAATAGACTGTATAGGAGAACCAAGAGAACCAGAGGTCACAATTCCTTCAATCAACATAACAAAATGTGAGACTAGTTGACAAGGCACTACCATAATAAATTTTGTTTGTTAGACAGTAGTCTAACAAAAACATTACCTGGACGAAGAGCTACATTCATACACTGCAGAAGGGCATCTGCTGCATTAGTGCAGGCCTCAATGCCTCGAGAAGATGTCAGATCTCCCTCCTGAAGGGCCTTCACATGGCCCTTAGCCAGATCCATGTGATTCTAGAAAATAATGGATAGTATTGTCCATAAGCTGAAAGCAAATTAGTGAACCAAGAATGATAAATTCAATTTTTTCATTAAAACTCACTGAAAATAGTGCAACAATGAAATAGAAAAATAAGCTCATTATTTTAAACCTCATGCTAAAGGGGCTAGCAACCTACAAGAATTTTATACCTGACATGAACTACCATAGTAAACATAACAAAAATGCTTACCACTAAGAACTCTATCTCTGACAGTAGTTTAACAGTATTTGTGTTGCTGAGATGAATTAGGTGGTTGCTTTCCGAAATTTGATCCATTTGCTCCTTTACGCTCTGAAGCATTTCTTCATAACTGCTCAACTTTAGCTCGATTTGGTCAACTTCCTTTAGAGCTTCATCCAACAATTTCATCAAGATATTCACCTGTTTCTCTGAGGCCATAATGGACTGAATATTTGCCTGTACAGAAAATAAAGTCCCATTTTAGAAGACATTTTTATATCTCAAAAGAATCCTGATATTTCCTTCTCTCTCTATTACTGTCAAATAGTTTCCAAAACTCTTGCTGAAATCAACAAAACAAAATAATATAAGCCATAGTGTTACTGAACACAGAAATTTCTTAATCTATGACACTTCCTTGTTTCAAACAGATAAAATACAAAGCCAAAACTTTGCTCAAGTTCTTGGAGCTGAAGTATTGATTTGCAGAAAAATAAAAAGCCAAACAGTAATCCCTACTATACCAGAACATTTTTAGTTCCAAAAAAAAAAAAAAAAGCATAGGTGGTAAGTTAAGATATTGTTGCAAGAGTAGCCAGCACAACAACAGCAATTTTCAAAATATACAAGAAACACACAACTTGACAGTTTGATGGTTCCCTCAAGTTTGTATCCCCTGCATCTCCTAAGTTTTCCAACTAGAATGACCTCTGGAATGCTGGGTTGTCTAAAAATCATTTTCATTTAAGCATGTGACAGGTCACATTAACTACCTGTTCAGAGAATGCTATGTGGTCAGCATCAAAGAGGACCATTCAACATGCTGGCACACTGTACATTAGAAGGAATGTTTACCCCATCTAGCACTTGCAGCTCTCTTGACAACTTCTCTGCAAAGGCTTCAGCATTAGCAATAGCATATTCGCATCCTTCCATCATTATTTCAATATCCTGTTCCTCTCTTGCGTTTAACTCCTGGTATTCATCCACAGCTTCCTCATCACCACCTGCCACGCTCTGATTCTCTCCACTTGGAACAGATTCTTAGGCAGAGAACGAAAATAAAACACGTTATCAAGTCCAGAAAGTCACAAGCACTTTAAGAGTACTAAGGTATGTTTAACTATCTCTAAGTAAATTAATCCATCAAACAACTCTCCTAAAAAGCACCTGCTGCCTATGAGCACATTTTTCAGGTCTGTCTTCACTACAATTTCCACAACTGATTCCCAACAGCGATGTTTTCCAAATTATGTAACATAAGCAAAATACAAATATCCACCTTCTTTTATTCCAAGGAACAAACCTAGTCTCAGTTTATTCACCTCTTACACTGGTAATCAGCATCAGAATATATTACAGTATTACACTTGACTTGTTAGTGGAAAATCAAGTTAGATTCTCTCTTTTGGTTGACAGAAACATAAGGAAAACATACGGAAGTTGATTAAGATATATACCACTGAATAAATAAAAGCCATCTTCATGCTTAAGATGAGTTCCACAGCAGGAAAATCAGTACAGAGTTAAGTGAAAATCAAATAAACAATGGTTTCATTAACTATGATTTCTCACAGCAGTGCTTAACGAATTTAACAAGCTACTCAAAGGCTGACAAATGACTAAGACAGTCTGGCCAGAAAGCATTTAGGACATTTGAAACATCTCTCCTATGTCTAGAAACTTGATAAGCTAACCAAAGCACTAAAAACCAACAAACAAACAAAAAGCATATTATTTAAGAAAATTGCTTACAAGACAAAATAAAGGAAAAAGGTGTTACGCACCTTCTGCAACTTTAGGAAGTTCTGAAGAATTAAAAGGTATGGAAAAGCAGAGGAAAGGAAGCAGAGAATGTTAGCTAGACAAAGCACGGACAGTTTGTACACATTTAAGAGTCAGTAAGTTTGAATGTTTTATTATTGCACAAACTTGAAATGTTAGATGTTGGTTTAAAACAAACTGGTCAACACTGAAATACAGAAATGTTATCCTTCCTGTTTCACATTTCTAATTCAAATTTTTCTGCATATGCCTGTCTAGCAACTAATACCAGTAGTCTCACTACATCTGACAGACTCCATGTGATATACTCTTACTTGCTAAGCTTTCCTATAAAATGTTAGCTATTAAAAGATTATGTGACTGTAAAAATATTTACCACAGGATAAGCAATCAAGATACAAAGTCTTCCTAGCAACCAATCAGTCATATAAATTGCAATAAGAGTCCAGCAGAATTTAGCACATGCCTTGCAGTCAGTGAACTAGAATCTCATATAAAACCCCATTACCTTCTAGAATGGTACAGAGGTTTGCTTTTTAAAGCATTTTTCTAATTCAGGGGAAATGTAAATGAGAGCAAAAGCAGATTTTTTTACACATTCAGACCTACCAGTTCTTGGAGGTAGATTTTATTTTGTTCAAGAAACAGAATGTCTTAGAAATACAGTAAGTTTATCAATATCTAGAATTTCATTAATGAAATATTTTATCTTGGTTCGAGTTTTCTAAAAGAAAATATGTTATGTAATCATCTTGCTTATCTGAAGACTTAGAAAATATAAAGTTGAAAAGAAATAAGAATAAGAAAACCCATCAGGATTAGGAGTATTTTTTTTGTATATCTGCTTTATACCAGTAATTACTAAATTTTATACTTCAAATACAGTTGTAGAAATTTACCTTCCAACAGCTGTGAACTAACATTAATAAAGTCAATTTTCTTTCTAAGATATCTCTGATTGAGTTTCCAGATACACGAAATGAAGGTGTTCTTTTCCACTGTGCTGCTTGCAACCCATTTGTACACTTTGTCAAAATGCAAATCAAATTCAGGACTCTCCTGCAAAAGATGAAATATGTTAAAGGCTCCACAGTCAAATTATTCTCTAAGTAGCAGAGGTTGTCCACACATTTAATTTTTGAGATGACAGGATAAAAATTAAATTACACAAATGCCAACTTTAAGCTCATACAGCAACTTCAAGGCCCTCATGCAACTTAACAAAGGTGCTAAAATAGTGATAGTGAAAAACCAGCATCCATGCTGTAACAGCAGTATTGTGTCAAGGCAGGTAAGACAAAAGTAACACAATATAGAGATGTGTAAGATTTTCAACAAAGTTTATGACAACAAATGAATTTAAGTGGTCAAAAATAGGTTTCTCTTGTTGTTCTGTGGAAAAGTCCACCATATCAGGACTGTACGCTTCCAGCTCCCCCTCAAGCTTCTATACTGCTCATTACAAATGTGTTAAGTGTCCCAGCAAAAAAAAAAACATTACATATAGCAGAACATTTTGGACATTTTGACAAATTTATGACTGTTATTAGTAGAACAGTCATAAATGTTATTACTGGAAATTAACTTGGGTGAAAAAATTTACATAAGGCTTAAAACAGAAAAGTACTACTGGTCCTTAGCAGATGGTCTCTGCAGTCACTGAGAGATCACTACAACTAACAGGGCAGAAATTGAGACTACTGCTATTCGAGCATATCTAGACTACTCTAACTCAATTTACCAGGGTTATATTCTTGCAAAGGCTGAAAGAAAATGCAGTCACAGGCAGCACAGAAATGTATCATCTTAATCAAATGTATCATCTTAATGTATCATCTTTATCAATCTAATTTTTAAAGCAGCCAGTATCAAGGAAGTTAAATCTAACTTGGAATGAAGAGGATGTTGTGAGCAGGGGACTAAACAAAAGTGACACATACTTTAACAGCATCTTTGGCATCAACAACAGCAAGGTCTCGAAGTGCCCATGCAGTCTGCCTTTTGTAAAAATCTCCCTTGTCAGATTTTTTCACTTTTATCACATTTACTTGGACAGGTCGTTCCGTTGTCACTATTAAATGAAGTAAGAGAGTAATTTCAAAACACACATACTACTTTCACATCTGTTTCTGCTGTACTTAAACTTCTCAAATTAATTATCTGTGGGGGAGATTTTGTAGTATTTATTTGGTGAAAAGACACTCTTTGAAACATTTTCATCCACAATAACCACAGCTCAGTTTACATCTCAACAAAACAGGTATACACCTCTATACAGCTTGTGAGGTAATGGCCCCAAGTTACAGCTATTTCTTTGATCTTGGACTATGACCATGTAACTGACAAAGCATAGACATAACTCAAAAGTACAGTCAGAATAAAAACATTTTCAGACATTTTTCAGTCAAAAAAAAATATTCCAGCAAGGTAATTTATTGATGGACCAGCCCAAAACATTTAATTTTTAAAAGAGATATAATGTAACAAACATATACTTAAAGGAACATTAGAACTCAACTCAGTTGCTGCACCTTTCCTTGGATTCCAACCAATATTCTTTAAAACATTTTATTCAGGCTTATCAGTTTAAATGATTACTAAACCCTGTTTTAAGCAATACATAAGCCTGCTTCAAAAGCCCACCAATCCCAAAATAATAATTTTTGATTCTTTCCTTTCAAATTGCAATGAGATCTGTGAATAAAAGTAGTGGGCTTTGTTTCTTTTTTTAGTAGAAGCAATAATGAAAGTACAAGCTATAACTAATTTTCTCCATTAGGAATGGAAAACACCTGTTTTACACAAGTCAAGAATGAGGATTGTACATAAAGCTAAAACAAATACAACCAAGTAAAAAACAAAGGTGAAGACAAGAAATAGTGTGGTATTCCTATGTACCTGTGGCACACAAAAAGCAGTTCCTCTTCTTTTTGCCTGCTTTGCACACATTCACAATGCTCAATAAACGTTCATCATTGGGAGTAAAAATATCCCTCTGCAAAGCATGCTTGATTGCAGTCATTTTCTCTCAGCTGAAAGATTTCAGGAGATAAAAATAAACTCCAGCACATTTAACAGACACACACACAAAAAGAACCAGTTATGCACTTACAGTACATACAGTATTTTAAAGTTCAATTTTACAGGCAATTTAATGACTTGTAATCTAGACAGGCATGACTTGGGTCATGGGTCAAGACCAGACCACTTCAGAAAAGTCAACAAAAAACCTTACTCATTAATTTCAATTAGAAAACTGTAATTTATTAACACCTGGATGATCCTTTAGCTTAATTTAACAGACTACAAAAAGCTTCTTTGTAGTAGAGGGAAATACAAGGCATTAGCATAAAGAAGTTGAAACTGAAATCGAGAAATAAAGACCATCCAATGCTCAAGGTTGTAGAATTCAATCACATAAGAAAGCACAAAAAACAACAAACAAACCAAAACAAAACCAAAAACCCCACCAAGCTCCAGAAAATTAAGGAATTAGCAATATTCACTTTACTCAGAGCAGTTCCTCACATTACACAGAGATTTTATCTAGACTGAACAGAGAAATACATTAGACATGACATTTCAGTGTCTTTATTGAAATACAGACGTCTCAATATTATCTATGCCTTAAAATCCTACAGTGCATTAAAAGCTACACTGCTTGATGCCGAGACAATATATGGAGTTAAATTTCAGGTTGGCTTGCTCTCTTGAAGATTAAACCTTATCTTTCTCTGATAAACTCACAGACAAGACAAAATCTTGGGCACTACAGTAATTCTGAATATTAGTAGCTCAAGAACTTTGTGAAAACAAGGGCCACCAGGCTGAAGTGGAAACAGTATTGTCAACTGCACAGATCTCAGGGCACATTGTTTATATGACACCCTGTGGCACCACTCCATAACTGCTAACAATTTTCCTTCTCTTCATCAAATGCTGGGCTCACCTTTGTTTCCCAAACTGTACCAGGCTACCATTCCTGTTACTCTTCAGCAGAAGCATATGATGAACACACAAAATACTGATAATCTTCTGTATTTCAGATTCAGATGCCTCTTTCTTTCCTTATTTAGGGTTTTATTTTCTGCTCCAAGTCACAATCAAACTGCTACAAATTGCTAACTCTCCCACTTCAGTGCTTACAGAAGTTGTCCAGACTTGGTAGAATATACCTTTCCCATGAAGCATAACATGACAAATCCAAGATCCAAGACTGGCTCTCACATACAGTTCAACTTCTGAGTTGCAAACTCAGTCCCTTCAGTCACAGCCACCAAAAGCTTCACAATGTGCCAGGACCAAGCACAAAATTAAACTTTTCACACTTGAACACTGCTACCTCAAAGGAACACAGAATTTAGCCTAAGGAGCTGGAAATAAAGCTCCATCCTCAGAAAACAAAAGCTGCAAGAAAGCAGAGACCACACCAGACTCAGATAAATCCCTTTAGACGTTGCTGCGTTTTCCCCTATAATGTTCCAGACAAAGGCAACGTGAAATTTGTCAGACTCAACACATCACAGACGCGGCCTGCCCAGGAAACACAAGCCAGATGGGGCACAGCAATGTGGTAAGGCTGCTCAGCCCTGCCTGGCCTCTCTTAGGGTGCAAACAGGAAAAGACACTACTCCTACATCCCACCAGGTTCGAACGTAACACAAGGGCGCAGCCCAACCACAGCATCCCCGGCAATCAATCAAAACATCAATAATTTAACAGAAAAACTCAGAAGAGCTACCTAGAGCAGCGGCGGCCTCCCGAGGGCCCGTCTGACAGCGTTTCACCGCCCCCCACCTGCGAGTCCCGCACAAGCGGCCCCCGCCCCGCCCCCGACCCCGCGGGACG
>VXBU01001741.1:859848-872654 GCA_013400315.1 Bombycilla garrulus
GGCGCGGCGGGCCCGGGGCAAAGCGGCCGCGCCAAGAGTGACGGCACGGCAGCGGCGCTGAGGGGTGCACGTCTGTTAGGGGACAGAGGAGTCCACACAAGAAAAGCAGGTAAACCAGTGTTCAAAGATGCATACAGCGCAGTGCAGTGTCGCGCAACCTCAATTTCCAATTACAATGTCCAGCTCTGACTGCATGTTGTAATTACGTTTGGCCACAGCACCAGGACTAGCGTCACTTTATAGAATCAGCAACATTGTAAGAGATCTTTCAGATCATCAAGCCCAGCCATCCGCCCAGCACTATCACTGCAACCCCTAAACCTTATCCCAGTACCAGATCCAGATGCCTTTTGACCACTCCAGGGATGGTGACTCTACCACCCTGGCTATTCCGATGCCTGACAACACTAACATTGAAAAAGATTCTAATATCTAATCTGAATCTCCCCTGTCTGAGCTTTCGGCCATTTCCTCTTGTCCTCTCACTGCAGGCACAGCAGGAGAGACCGAACCCCTCCCTACTGCAGCCTCCTTTCAGGGACTTGTAGAGGGCAGTGAGGTCCCTGCTGAGTCTTCTCCAGGGTAAACAAACCTAGCTTCCTCAGCTGTTCCTCACAGGACATGTTCTCCAGACCCTTTATGAGCCTTGCTGCCCTTCATTGAACTCATTCCAGCACCTCAATTTCCCTTTGAAAGTGAGGGGCCCAAAACTGAGCACAGTACTAGAGGTGATGCTTCACCAGTGCTGAGTACCGGAGGACAATCACTGCACTGGTCTGGCTAGCCACACTATTGCTGATACAGGTCAGCATGCCATCAGCCTTCTTGGCCACCTGAGCACATACTAGCTCACATTCAGCTAATATTCATAATCTTTGAATAGCATTCAGATTTTTGCTTTGCTCCTAGGTAGAAGAATCTGGACTAACTGACAGTCTTTGACGTCAGTGATAATCCAGATGGGAAAATTATGCTGGGACTACATTCAGAATTTGGCATCTAAACGTGAGAACTGATGTGCAAATTTGGCTATAGCTACTTGTAGCCACTGATTAATTCTGTGAAAACTGGAACTACCTTTTTTGTGACAGAGGTTCTCCACATGGTCAATAGACTTACCTAATTTTTAGCATTGTTAATGTAATGGCATACAGAGTTAAGGATATACTGAAATCATTCAATATATGAATTGTATGTGATTTATTCACTTTAGTGTGTAGCTGATAAAATGTATTTGTGAAGCCATGACCATTAAAGAACAACAGAAAACATTATTTCCAAGAGATTGTTCTAAATTGCCAGTATGTGGATTTTTAACATGTAGAACTGTGATTCTGTAATTCCTGTATCATATTTCCCCTTGATCAAAAGCATTTATTGAGATGAGCTCAGTTGATTATAGCATGGTGCTAACATCACCAGCGTTTGGGTTTGAGCCCCATATGGGCAATTCACTTAAGAGCTGGATTGGATAATCCTTGCGTGTCTCTTCCCAGAATATTCTGTGATTAAATATGACTGACAAATTAAGTCTTGCTGAATGTACTTTTATTTTCTGACTTACAAAACAATGTGTTGTATAATTCTATACTACATCATTCATGAGGACCATGGTTAAAATCAAAGTTATACTTTGGTAATTTCTCAATTCAGCCACAAAATGTAACTGTCTCTGTCTAGACCTGTAAAGACTGGACAAGGCAGCCATAAAATACTAGACGAGGTTTCATAAATCTGTTGTTATTGGGCAAAACCCTCCGGTTGCCTATCTTTTAGCTTTAATTATGCTAAAAGGAAAAAGAAACCACACCAAAATGCACTTTTTACTGCTAAAATGTGTTTACACATTAAAACTGATGTGAGGTCATCTACCAAGATGCACAATGACATCCTCTCTCCTCCTACTTCAGCTTTCCTCAGATGCTTTTTAGGAAGGGTGTTAGATCTTCCAATACTGACTTTAAGTCATGACAAAATATTCTTAAATTACATACTAAAAATTACATAATACGATCACTCACTTTACTAGAAAAATATTTATATGCTGAAAGTGACTGAAAGTATTAGGAAATGGGTAGATGACAGAGAAAACAATATAGGCTTGTGTTGGAAAGAGGTATGTTAGTATATGTATGACACCAAAACAAAAAGGAGAAGTATGAGAAATAAACTAGAAAGCACAGTCTCCCTGCTCTGTTCCAATTCCAATTTTTTTTTTTTAAATTCTGCACTGATCTGTATTTGCTTAATTTAGGATGCAAGAAAAGATTTGTTCTCTATGAAAAATAAACTCATAGGAGAGGAGTATTTCTGCTTTAAATAAATAAAATTTAAATAAATTATATCATCATAGGTTTCCCTGTATTTTAATTCTGATGTTGGTTTAAGTGTTTAAATATATATATATATATATATATATATATATAATTACCTATTGTTTATGAGAGCCTCTGTTCCCTTTCTGCCTGTTATGAGAGCATGAATTTCTATTTGCTTATGATCTTTTGTCTTCATTTTCAGGCTGCCACGTGTATTCTTCTCTCTGGAACAGACTTGGCTAATAGCTATTCCTGTCTTCTGAAGAAAATCTGCATTATATCTACAGTCTCACATATTCATTCCATCATGTAGTTGAAACCTTTTATAGGAATGATGCAGATGCATTCATGTTGATCCTTTACTCCCATAGCTTTCTTCCTATTCAGTTTTGGAGAATTCTTCCAGGAGAACTAGATTAATTCCCAGATGCTTTATTTCAAACTACATTCCATTTATCTAAGGTCAGGAAATGTGATGTAGGAAATAATTCCACATTAACTGAAAAATGGGCTATTTAGCTTGTTGGGTCTTTTCCATTCATAATTAGTATATTCTCCATGTCCTGTTGTGCAGCTGTGCTCTGCTCACCACAAAGTGACAGTGTCCCTCAGACTTCCCACAGCATAATCAGGCAATTATAGTGTCTTGGTAGTTGACATCTTATAGAGAACTGTGTGAAAATAAGGAGTTCCAAATTAGGTGCACAAAGTTCTTTTAATGCTCTCTTCCTTTTGACAGTAACTGAAATAATTGACATGGATGATGTCTCTGTTTTGTCCATTCCCTTTGCTCAGTCTAACTGCTCAGTTAAGAATGTCTGAAATACTATGTTATCCGAGAAATGCCAGAGAGGTTTTAATTGCATATTCTTCCACATAAAATGCAAGTTCCTGTCTTCCAGTATAGTCCTTACATGTTTATATAGTACAAGAATAAAAATGTATAGACTACTGATGAAAGTCCATTAAATATGGTTGAATGTTAAAGTAACTTTTTAGCTATCATCAGTTTCTAAAATGATACAGACACTTTCTGGGCAAGAATTCAGTATATATGTACTTTATTTCAAAAGAATGCTCTGAAGTGCTCATTTTTAGAGTTCTATGTTTTTTTATTACAATTACGATATGAATGATGAAAGCTTTTCCACCCAGAAGATATTTCCTTATGCCTATTAAGCAAAGAATTTGTAAATATTGTGGAGAACATTGTGACCTCAACAATCAATACACAATTCAAACAAGACAATATTTCACAGATAGCAGTAGCATGAATTATACTTTCCATATAAGATGGTTTTTTGGAACCTGGATACTGGGCAAATACTTCTTGTAGCTAATAATCAAATGTCAGAACACACCTACTTGCACTGGATTATCCCAAAGACATTCTCAAAAGAACAACTATACAGTGCAAACAATCTCTAAAATTACAATCCTTCTCTCTAACAGTATTTAGGTGGCAAGTTAGGTGGCAAATTTAAGACCTAGGTACTTACAAATACCAGAGGATTTGTGCTACCTCACAACTGTCTTACTATACATTAATAATTACTAAGATCTGTGTTAGAACCAAAGTAATTTGCAATATATGCCTAGAATAAATATCTAACTTCCAAATATTAACTAATCAAAGGTATGGGCTTTCCTATATATATGCAACAGGATAACATTTAAAAAGTAGAAAGCTGTACATTTTGCAGGTTTTCAAATATATTCTCACTTACTGGATGTTATTTCGATTTTGAATCTAAAGTGCTTTTACACAAATGTTTTCAAAGGTGGAAGTTCACATGAAAGACAAAAGCAAAGCACAAGCCACAGGACAGCACAGTACCCTGGCACAGCTGTCCCATTTCGGAGAGGGAAGGGCTGAGAGAGGACATGAGCCAGAACCTCATGAGCCATGAACCTCAGATTTACTGGGAGCTAGCACTCAGCTCCACGTCCATACCCCATTCAGTCCACAGCCTGCCTTCCTGAACTCTCTTGGCTGCCAAATGAGAAAGCTAATTTTCTCCTGCAGGACATTCTGACAAGAAGCTTCTCTGAATGGAGCTTCTTTTGGGTTGTCATTTTTTTATTTACTATATGATCAACAGCCAGCTAGCTCAGCTGACTGACACTGGGCAGGAACACTATACTTCTTATCATAACGTTGTTCCTGTTCAGCTTCTGCTCAACACAGCTGCCACTTATCCTCTGTTTCTACCACAGTATACTGCTATCACAAGTCCAGCTGTTACTTTTTGTGAGCTGTTCCAAACTCCTCAAGTAGACTCCACCNTGCACTGATCTGTATTTGCTTAATTTAGGATGCAAGAAAAGATTTGTTCTCTATGAAAAATAAACTCATAGGAGAAGAGTATTTCTGCTTTAAATAAATAAAATTTAAATAAATTATATCATCATAGGTTTCCCTGTATTTTAATTCTGATGTTGGTTTAAGTGTTTAAATATATATATATATATATATATATATATATAATTACCTATTGTTTATGAGAGCCTCTGTTCCCTTTCTGCCTGTTATGAGAGCATGAATTTCTATTTGCTTATGATCTTTTGTCTTCATTTTCAGGCTGCCACGTGTATTCTTCTCTCTGGAACAGACTTGGCTAATAGCTATTCCTGTCTTCTGAAGAAAATCTGCATTATATCTACAGTCTCACATATTCATTCCATCATGTAGTTGAAACCTTTTATAGGAATGATGCAGATGCATTCATGTTGATCCTTTACTCCCATAGCTTTCTTCCTATTCAGTTTTGGAGAATTCTTCCAGGAGAACTAGATTAATTCCCAGATGCTTTATTTCAAACTACATTCCATTTATCTAAGGTCAGGAAATGTGATGTAGGAAATAATTCCACATTAACTGAAAAATGGGCTATTTAGCTTGTTGGGTCTTTTCCATTCATAATTAGTATATTCTCCATGTCCTGTTGTGCAGCTGTGCTCTGCTCACCACAAAGTGACAGTGTCCCTCAGACTTCCCACAGCATAATCAGGCAATTATAGTGTCTTGGTAGTTGACATCTTATAGAGAACTGTGTGAAAATAAGGAGTTCCAAATTAGGTGCACAAAGTTCTTTTAATGCTCTCTTCCTTTTGACAGTAACTGAAATAATTGACATGGATGATGTCTCTGTTTTTTCCATTCCCTTTGCTCAGTCTAACTGCTCAGTTAAGAATGTCTGAAATACTATGTTATCCGAGAAATGCCAGAGAGGTTTTAATTGCATATTCTTCCACATAAAATGCAAGTTCCTGTCTTCCAGTATAGTCCTTACATGTTTATATAGTACAAGAATAAAAATGTATAGACTACTGATGAAAGTCCATTAAATATGGTTGAATGTTAAAGTAACTTTTTAGCTATCATCAGTTTCTAAAATGATACAGACACTTTCTGGGCAAGAATTCAGTATATATGTACTTTATTTCAAAAGAATGCTCTGAAGTGCTCATTTTTAGAGTTCTATGTTTTTTTATTACAATTACGATATGAATGATGAAAGCTTTTCCACCCAGAAGATATTTCCTTATGCCTATTAAGCAAAGAATTTGTAAATATTGTGGAGAACATTGTGACCTCAACAATCAATACACAATTCAAACAAGACAATATTTCACAGATAGCAGTAGCATGAATTATACTTTCCATATAAGATGGTTTTTTGGAACCTGGATACTGGGCAAATACTTCTTGTAGCTAATAATCAAATGTCAGAACACACCTACTTGCACTGGATTATCCCAAAGACATTCTCAAAAGAACAACTATACAGTGCAAACAATCTCTAAAATTACAATCCTTCTCTCTAACAGTATTTAGGTGGCAAGTTAGGTGGCAAATTTAAGACCTAGGTACTTACAAATACCAGAGGATTTGTGCTACCTCACAACTGTCTTACTATACATTAATAATTACTAAGATCTGTGTTAGAACCAAAGTAATTTGCAATATATGCCTAGAATAAATATCTAACTTCCAAATATTAACTAATCAAAGGTATGGGCTTTCCTATATATATGCAACAGGATAACATTTAAAAAGTAGAAAGCTGTACATTTTGCAGGTTTTCAAATATATTCTCACTTACTGGATGTTATTTCGATTTTGAATCTAAAGTGCTTTTACACAAATGTTTTCAAAGGTGGAAGTTCACATGAAAGACAAAAGCAAAGCACAAGCCACAGGACAGCACAGTACCCTGGCACAGCTGTCCCATTTCGGAGAGGGAAGGGCTGAGAGAGGACATGAGCCAGAACCTCATGAGCCATGAACCTCAGATTTACTGGGAGCTAGCACTCAGCTCCACGTCCATACCCCATTCAGTCCACAGCCTGCCTTCCTGAACTCTCTTGGCTGCCAAATGAGAAAGCTAATTTTCTCCTGCAGGACATTCTGACAAGAAGCTTCTCTGAATGGAGCTTCTTTTGGGTTGTCATTTTTTTATTTACTATACGATCAACAGCCAGCTAGCTCAGCTGACTGACACTGGGCAGGAACACTATACTTCTTATCATAACGTTGTTCCTGTTCAGCTTCTGCTCAACACAGCTGCCACTTATCCTCTGTTTCTACCACAGTATACTGCTATCACAAGTCCAGCTGTTACTTTTTGTGAGCTGTTCCAAACTCCTCAAGTAGACTCCACCCCATGGCAAATGTAAGTCTAAGTACTAATGTGCCCTAAAGTACTGCACTGAGTATGCTTACACTTAGGTAGAAACTAATGAAAATAATTCTCATAATTCTATGAGTTTTGAAAACTATCACTTGCCTACAAAGTAACTGCAGTGGCCAACAACTACTGTTTACATAGTATTTTCTTATCTTTTGGTTCAAAGATAGAGACAATTTCTGTTCCCTAACCACACCTGTTCATAAGCAATGAAGGGCAAGAAAGGAGACATTTTTGATAGAAAAATTCTGAAAGGTCTGACAAATAAAGCAATGCTGCTTAAGAACATTTGTTTTCTAAGACAGTATCACAAATAACATGAAGGCCAAAGGGAGTACTAAATGTTCTCTGGGAAAAATAATACAGCTGCATAGGTGAAAAGTTGGTCCCATGGTACCTGGATGCAATACTTCTATCCATCAGGATGTGGGGATGTAGGTGTCTTCTCTTTAATGGAGTTCTGTGTTTCAACACAGTTGGAAATGGAAATGTGCATCATTCTCATACAGAACTCAACTGGTTACTTTTATTTTTTTCTACTTCCAAGATACAAATTAACTGCTAATGCTCTTCACGCTACAAAAGTATTTCAAGCTATTAATGAAAGATTTATACCTCCATGAACATATAAGCAAATGCTGAGCTCTGCTTATAAAAGAAATCACCACTGACCATGATAATTACTGATTCTATGTTTCCAGTCTCTTGTATGTATAAGGATTTGCTCAAGTGTGGACCTCTTAATATATAGAAATTAATTATGAACTATTTATGTAAAAAGTATGCTTCACTATTTACTTACATGTAAAATTAGAAAGGAGACACTGCATATCACTTACTAACTTTTTGATCAGATGGTTTAAGAAATGTTGGTCAGTGAAAGTCAACCAGTCACCTTAATGTTAGAAAATACATCTTTAGGAAAAACGACAAAGAGACAGACATAAAAGGTTGGAAGCATAGAAGCAAACCCTCATAACTACTAAGAAGTCTCTATTGGTGGATGACCAGAATGAATCATCATTTAGATAGGTGTCATCAAAGTTCACAATCTTGAAGTCCTTCTTAAGGTACATGGCATTCAGTTTGTTTAGTGTTCGAGCAAAGGTGTATTTAGATGCACAACTATATGCTTCCATACTGTAGACTTTGTGGAAATGCATATCAAAGTATGGATTATCCTAAAAAAAAATAAAATAAAATTACTACACACGTTACAGTGTTAGAATTGCAATCTGTTGTTTTCTGCCCAGCTACCTGCAGGGCTTTTTCTCAGTGTGATGGGCGCTGAAGAACTTCACATACTTCTGCTATTCATCTTAAATGGTCTTTTAAAGCTTTAAAAAGTAGCAGCTGTAATTCCTTTTCATTGAGATTTTTCTTTTTCTGAGTAACACTTTCTAAGTTTGCTCAAGCAATACACTGTACTTTTTTGGGATTGTACAGTCTTGTTTTAAACTGAATCAATTTGTTATGTTGCCTAAACACAGTGTATAAAAAGCACTTGCCTTGGATTGTAACTGTCTGTCTATGGGTGAAGAAGAATATTGATTGCCCTTCCTGCCTCAGTTTTATTTCTTTGTGCTTTCTGGCTCTTTGACACAATTAATCCTAGCAGCAGATAAATTCTTTTAAATTCTATGGATATGAATACCTATTATGAATATTTATAGCAGTGTTAATTACCCCATGAGTTTGAGGTTCATTTAGGCTTTTCTTTAATCAAAAACGAGACAGATTTTGATCATCCGAGTTATGAAAGGCTGAATCATTTCTGAAGAATATTTTAGCACAACACTTCAGAAGGTCTCCATAAAAATTTTTAATGAAATTTTGTTTTCAAATACACTCTAGAATCTATTACATTAACCACAGTTTACACTAGAAGCTGCAGATGGAGAACTTTAATTACCAGTTATGATGACCAAATTAGAAAACACTCAGCTTCTGCCTCAGGTCTCAACAAGGGAGATGAAGGCTATTATAATAAATTAACAGACAAAAAAAAAAATCTCACCTTCCTCTTCCCCTCCAACACTGCAAATGTGATGTGGAGCCTCTCACATGCAATAAAGCCAAAATTCCTTGGTAACGTAATTTTATTTTTCTGATAATACATTTTAATTGAATTTTAATACTTGTATCCCAAACTGTAAAACATGAAAATTATTCTCTATGTACATAATACGTAATGTAACACTTACTGTATCTGCTTCTTTTCCATCAATCATCTCCAGATCTTTCAAAAACCACTTTTCAACTATTTCATATTTCTCCTCTCGGTCCACTCGCCAGTGTTTAACCATACATATTTCCACTTCTTTACTTCTAGTTACTGCAAGAAAAAGAAAAAAATTAGATATGCAAGCAAGTACTTCCCAAAGTTACAATAATTAAATCATGATAGGCAGGGCTGTATAGGGCTAATCTGGACTTGATAAATTTATTTTGCCCAGGTAGTAGGAATAGCGCTATGTTGTCAGTCTGTGAAACCTGTCAGACTTCAGTAGATTTTGGATTTACCTCAGCCACCCTCTGAAGAAAGAGTCTTGTTTGTTCAAAAGCCTTTCATGTGAATTCACTAGCACTGCAATGAAATCCTCATTCTGGCATTGAGTCTGCATTACCCTACTTACTTCAAGAGGGGGACTTTTTGGTGTGCTGCAGTTAGAAAATTGCAAAACCTCTACCAAGGTTCTGTATTTACATGACTTGTGCTATACTTTCCATTCTGTGAAGGAAGTTCTTTCATGAAGCCATTACTTTTTTTAAAGAAAAACTCTTATTTCCCTATATAGTATGTAAATGAAATCAACATTGATTTTTTTTTTTCTTATAGCTTCCAGTTGTCTAGTGCTAAATTTATAGAAATTACTATTTTCCAGTTTAGGCAGGAAATGAGATTAAAAAGTGCATGAAGATGCTCTTTGCAATAACTACCATTATTAATTGATTACCTTGAGTGCTGAGTAGGAGACTGGATTTCTGTAACAGACCATTATAAGTGTGAAAAGTACCAGAGCCTGAAAAATCTCCTGCACATCCAGCTGCTGATGGCTGCAGGGCAGGCCACATTCCCAAGCTATCTGGTAGCCCAGGTTGTAGGCAAGAAGTCACCTACATCTGGCAGGAGCATTTTGACTTCACAGCACAAGGCTAGGAATACAGGAGCAAAATGCTTTTATTTCTAAATACTGCCTGAATTTTTGAAACCCCTTTTTGAAACTTCATTAGTTTTACCTTGCTCCTGTTAACTTATTCTCACCTGCTTTTAAGAAAATGGTTATTAAATAATAACAAATTATAAATGTTGGAAATACACATTCTTTCCATTGAAAAGAAGAAGAGTAGAAAACATATAAATTGATCATAATTTCTTTCAGCCTATATAGCTTCTCTGCCTGGGAAATACAAATAATTTTTCCCTGTCCTATCAATCATAGTTATTCAATCATTTTTAACCAAAACCCACCTCTGTGTTATCTTCCATGGAGAAATTACAATGGTTTTCATTTGCAAGCAAATCTAGCAGATTAATTTTATGAAGTTCTCTTCATATTTTCAGTTTCACCCATTTTGTTTGCCAGCTTGTAAGGGAATATGTTGTCTCCCTCGGAGTTAAAACTAAAGGAAGCAAGCCCAAATCCTCTAAAAAATACAAAAGGATGTCCTATGGGCCCCCAGATCCCCACACTGCCACACTGCTCCACCCCTCTGACAACAGAAATCCTATGACATAAGGACAGAGCACAGATGTTACACATGATGAACCCAGTGGTGAAACTTGGCTGTGATATTTTCAGTTAAGGGAAAAAAAACCCTCATTCTCCTGTGTTTTACATACTGTGTTTGATCTTGCACTCAGTTAGAAGAGTCAAAGAAGATTTTTTTAGTAGAAAGCATGAGCTTAGATCTACCAGGTCATTCTATTAAGCTCTAAAAGTTTACTTGAGGAGGGCACAGCTATGGCAATACCTTCACAGAGGACAAAGTGTTTCTTAAAGCCTTTCATGGACTTAACACCTTTTGCAGTGTTTCTGTAGGACAAAAAATTTTATCCCCACCATTATTTCTTGGACATACCAATACTGGGTTGTGAAACCCCCTGAATGGGGTTGCACTTCAGCTGTACATTCTTCCAGGCTTTATAAACTGTTTCGTGAAAGGATACCATCACCTTTGTGCAAGAACTGGAACTTGCTATTTTGAAAAGGAAAGGAAATAGTGCTGGCCATGTGGCACAAAAAATAATTGTTCAGTTACCCACACCAGGATTGTGTTGTAGCACATGTTTCAAAAGGCATAGACCTCTGAAGTTTTGCCTATAGTTTGACTGATTTTTATTTTTATGGTATTTTGAAATCAACAGAAATACACAGAGATTGCATTGCAGGGATGAGATATTAGATAATGTGTCTGCTCCGACATAATCATAGCAGAACACCATAGTTCCTGGCAGCTGGATCCAACTCATCTTTCAGAGTCAGATTTCCACTTTACTCACCACTTACTCGGCTGTGCCTGAATATATTAAGAGAGTTTAATATTGGATAGTGGAGAGATCCTACTCTTAATACTCTGCATGAGTTTTCCTTTATGTCTTTAGAGACTTCCAATCAGTAAATCTGAGTAGAGGCTTTCTTTAATAGTTTGTTCTCCTCTACCTGAAAAAGAAATTTTTATTAAAGATTTTATAGGTGCATAATATTATTTCTCCTTTTTGGCGGTTTCACAACAGTGAGCTGCTCATAGGTCTCCAACATGCAACTAGTCATACTTCTACTGATAGTTTCATAAACTATGAAAGAGATTTGTATTTCTGTATGTTTAGAAGCCCTATGATATTCAGGAATTAATTCCTTAAAAGTGTTTTTACAGCAGTAATGTACAAAGCCTCTTCTACCAAAATTAAAAGAGTGCAGGGAACATAGCTGGCTCAGGGTTTCCAATAATCTGTAAAACAGCTCATGTATTCTAAGGGCTTCAGGTGTTTAGAAAGATAATGAACATAGAACACTGGATGCCAACCCCATTTATGTCTCAAGCACACAGATTATTTCTACCTTTTATATGTATTTGGAACCTGAAAAGGAAACAGATTGAAAGAATCATTCACTTCAACCTAATTACTTACAGATGACATTTCTCTTTTTAGTATTTTCCAGTGGTTTGAAATAATAATTTAAAAACCCCACACAAACTAGTTTTTCTGAAACCTCTATGAAACAAATAATTCAATTGAAAAGAAATTTAGAAAGCAACCAGATCATTACCACTTAAAGCAATCTTGTTTTCTCGAAGTTTGTGCTAATTACTAACTCCGATGTGTATTTATTTAAACCACGAGTCTAATTTGTTGTTCAAATTGTAATAGAGACAGTATGTGGGACATTAGACTAAGGCGAGTGATAGCGCAAAAAAATTACAAATGTTTCCTGTAACGTTAATGCATCCTTACACTTTTTTTGTAGAAAACCTGATTAGAACTATTGTAAGGGCTCGCTCTTTTCAGCACTGCCACGGCCAGAGCACTTCCCGCAGCTGCGGGGCAGATGCCGCATTTCTCCGCTGGTGTCAGAACCGGAGCCGCTGTGAATGAGAAATCGGAGAGAACGCGGTGCCGGGGCTGCCGGCGGTGCGGGGGCAGCGAGCCGGGCTCCGGGCTCCGAGTTCCGCCGGGGAGCGGCCGGCGGGACGGCCCGGGGGCGCTGAGCGCCGGCCCCGCAGCCGCGCATCCCCGCTCCCACCCGCACCCGTAATCCCTGCAGAGCCGCGGGCCCGGCCCCGCCCGGCGCTG
>VXBU01001741.1:872699-914934 GCA_013400315.1 Bombycilla garrulus
CCCTCCGGACCCGGGCAGCCGCCGTTAAAACTTCGGCCGCCGGCGCCGGGAGAGGCCGGGCCGCGGCTCTCCCCGCCCTTCGTGCGCCGGCGGGGCGCTCCCGGCGTAGGGCCCGCTACCGGCATCGCCGCCGTCCGAGCCAAGCCCCGAAGCTGCCGTCGGGCCCCCCGCCCGAGCTGGCCCCCGGCCGGAGGGAGGAGACAACGAGCGGGGAAGGATGCAAAGCAATCACACTAGTGGAGTTTTACAAAAGAAACCCCAGGAGCTGTCAAGGCAATTCTTTTTATCAGTAGATGAAAGCGCTGAGAATTTATAAAGGAATAAGATAGCATTATAGCTGTCACCAATGTTCCTCCAGTAATTGCTTTTTGGCTATTAATAGCGTTAAGGAGAAAATTACCTTATGCAACTCCTTATAAGCAGAAAGTGAACTCACGTCCAGAGGAGTCGTCAGAGGGCAGGTGCAGCCTGGGCACCATCTCCAGAATGTTTGCACATGTGAGAGGTCTTTCATATCAGGCACAAATGTATTTGCAAAAATTTTGGTTGTTTCTTCCATTGTGCAGGTGTGTGGGTGAAGTTCCTGGTGTCGGGTGCTATTCTGATTCCATGGTATCCATGGTAGCCTGTGTTAGAGTTTTGCCCTTTGGACTAGTTTTTGGCTGCTTATAAAACTTTGGATGTTCTCTTCTAATTCTTATCTTCAGGCTAAGTATATCTGAATGTCTTACCGCGTTTTTTGTTCTTGTGATTTCAATGCAACGTAGAAAGAGAGGCTACCTTGGAATGAAACTGAATGCTGAAGTGAAGGCAAGATTTAGAATGTGAGGATTTTTTAAAAAATTGTCAATATTAAAATTATTTAGTGACCTAGATCTACATGGTGCTTTTATGATGTGAAGCAAAATGGAATCACGTTAAAATGATGTAAGATTTGAGAGAATCACCCTCTGCTATAGGTGCTATAGGTACTATATGTGGACGACAGGTGGGAAAGGATTGAAAAGAAACTAGGTTTTGATTTATTATGCTTTGATTTATTATGCTTTCTTTTGTTCCCTAACTGTGTTTGAAAACACAGTTGTGATTTTTAGATATATAGATTAATTTCCATTTCTGATTTGGCAGAGAAAAGCTACTCTAAGCTTCAGGTTTTAAAAGCACAGGGCTTAGGGATAAGTTTAATCTCTTAGCTGTAATGTCTTCTTTTACAAAAAGAGCAAGATGCTCACTTCCAAATCAAGACATCTGCATATCAGGAAAATGTCTTCTTATGGAGACTTGCCAGAGGATATCTGAGGCACAGGGATGCCCAGGTTCTTGCCCACAATTTTAATGACTTGGCCATGCCTTGAATATGAGACTACTGTACAACTTGGCTTGCAGTTCACTGTCCCTCTTTGTCAGACATTGGCAGAATTGTCAAGGCTGATACCCCAGCCTTCAGTTCATCACCACCAGTGTTAATAGTGCCATGGCTGGAGGTTTCAGTGCTCATACTCGGTGCCAGACTCCTCATTAGGAAGCTGATTCTGGCTCCGCCAGTCTGCAGCTCATGTTGCGTCTCAGATTCTTCAATATTTTTTTCAGTTCTGAAGCAATGAAAGTACAGACAAAAATACCTTCAGAAAAATACTTGCAGCTCTTCTGGAATAATTTTCAATCAGTTTTTCCCTTGTTAAAGATTCAGCTGGTATCAGAGAAACTACCTAGAGGGCAAGTGAGGCATCACTGGCATCTTGAATGTGATGGAGCTAAGACAAAAGTGGTGCACTGATCTCTCTTGAATCAGATTTTCATTTCTCACAGTTTGATCATACTGTGAGCTTCCACAAGAGTGTTTTGAGGTTTGGTATATTAATATTCTTCTGCAATATTCTTTACTGTATTCTCAAATACTTCATTAAACAACTGCTCTGAGTGTATAGGTAGAAAGGTGCAATGATGATTTTAATGGGTAATGTTTTAATAGGAAACATAAAAATTTGTAATTCACTATTGCTTTGATTCTTTCAATTCTTTATTGACCCATCCTCTGTTACAATATAGCAGATTTCAGATCCACCTTAGCTGCGATAGTATAAACCCAAATCCTAGCAGTCTGAAAGGCAACAATTGAGCTATAACTCACACAGCCAGCAGGGATACGCTGTGGACCAGGAACAACTCATCTGACACCCAGCATCCCAGCCAGCCATCCCTATCTGAGATAATACCACCCCTCAGTGAGGGTCATGAATCAGAACAAACTAAACTAATTGTTAAAAGGACCACAAAGGAATTTACAACCAAATTTTACTGGGATTTGCATGGAACTGTCCAAATAGATGAATGACAGATGACTGTGAAAGCCACACAACCCCTAACACAGTGGTATACAAAGGGAGAAGTAGTCACTGGAGAAGTGTCTTAGACCCTTCTGCTAAATATTAATTACTCTGTACCTCTCCCCCACCCCCACCTGTTTTTCCCTTGGAATTTTTTCCCATGTCCAAATATGGTTTTCTTTACCATACCGAGGATATTAACTTTAACAGATGCAGCAGCAGATCCTAAAAGGATAAGTCTCTTTAATCTTCATTGTTTCTCAGTCACACTGTTATGGTAAAAATCTATTCACCAGCTTTAGAAACAATATTTGTAATGGGTCCCTCTACTTCTTTGGATCTACCATTGGGCATTAGTATATGCATGTAGTGTGATTATTTGAGGCTTGATCCAAGATGCCTTAAGTCAATGGCAAAATTGTCTTTGGTTCTGGTGGGCTTCAGAGTCGTCATTTCACGCACAGCAGAACTATGTTTAGGTGGGACTTCACTGTGGTCTGCGTGCTGAAGCCCTCCAGAAAATGTGCATTTGGTCTTTCTCTCAGTTCCTGGCAGACCTTACAAAGTAGTGTTTGCTGGGAGCATCTTTCCCATTGCTCCTTGTTTGACAATGTCATGAAATAAGGGGAAGAAAAATGCAACATGAAGAACAATTTCTCAGAGCTGCAAAGAATCCCTATAGACCGAAAAATATAATGGGCTTTACTTTCCAATAGCTGCTGTTTCTATTTGAGGTTTCAGGCAGGTACAGCTTTCTCTGTTAATAATTAGGTTTTTATCTGTAAATATTCTTCACAGCTTTGAGCCCCCAGACCACTTTTTCAACGTCACAGATGAGATTTTTGAGTGTAAGAAATTACTAGAAATTACAAATTATGTTCTACTGTGACCTAGCTCTTCTGAGCAGTTTCCAAAGCTGAATTCAGAAAACTAGTCCTGAACAGTCATCATTTTTTCCCTGTGATTTACTGATAATTTTTTCTCAGGTCTCTTTCCCCACCGGCATTTATAGAGGATCTGGCTAGTTATTCCCATGTTTTTGTTGCTATGCCAATAAACTTAGATCTCTGTGCAGTGAAGCATAAACCTAGCTGTGTTGTCCTGAAAACTCTTTGAGGCAGCAGAGATAGCAGGTTTTTGTCCTGAAAACTCTTTGAGGCAGCAGAGATAGCAGGTTTCATGCAGGAATGCTATTCAGTAAGCCAAAGCTTGAGACACTCAGTTTTAAAATAGAAGCATGGAAATAAATGAAGTAGAAGACATCAGTTGGTTAAGATGTTCTTGCAGAGCTGCTTTTCTCCTGAGTGTTTCGGGGAGTCCATTAAAAGAGTTTCATACCAATGCCAGGATATTTGGGTGCTCAAACAGATGATGACTCAAAATTTCACCAGTTCTGGTAAAGAAAATCAAACCCCAAATATGGCTGGTGTCTCTAATGGTATGATGTAATTGCTTGCTTTACAAGTAATTACTTGGTAGAGCAGTACTGTACTCTTTTCTTGACAGAAAGGAGGTAAAAGGAGGTAAAAAAATTATTTATTTTATTTAACTAAAGCTCAAATTCCTCAAGTTTATATTGACTTTATACTGGCTTGTCATTTTAAAAATGTAATCATGAGTGTCATTGGGATAAATGATCCCACACCATCCAACATCTCATCCAAAATTTTCCTTTCAATAGAAAATAAACACATGTCCTTCATAGAATAGTAACCAGATGCTGTTTTATGGATAGAGTTTGAAAGCATATTTTGAAACATAACATAAAAGTACGAAGTATCCAACTCTTCTATGAAGAATTTACACATATTGAATTTTACACATATATGAACTAAAAATTAGGGCTGTAAGCAAATTAGCTTAAATAATAAGACTTTCAGTTCCTGTTCAGCAGAACACCTAATAACACTTTGATGAATTGCAGCCACATTTAATTAACAGTGTGAAATCCTGGCATGATGGATTCAGCACTCTGTTATTCAAATATAACCCATTCAATATCATGCAGTTTTCTCTGTGGAGGTAAAACCATAAAGATAAGAATAAAGAAAAAAAAAGGAAAAAGGAAAAGAAGTTAGAAGAAATCCTATGAGTTTCTAGACAAACAAATGACCATTAATTTTCTGACAGCTGAAAGCTTTTGAAATTTTAGCTCAGGATTTTGACAGCTGTGGCATGTCTTATAAAAATATAGAGGAGAACACATAGTAGAGAGTTGCATCAAGAAGTCGAGAAGTATCTTGATAACACATTAGAAGTAAATTAGGTTGTGATGCCAATCAAAGTGCCCTTTTATGTTCTCATTTTCTTGTAAATGTTTTAATAAATGGATTTTTTTCTTCCAGAGTTACCCAGAGCAACTTTAACAGATATTCTGTCAAAAGCCTCTTTATTCTTTTTAATAATGATTTTCATCTCTACCTCTGTAGTTGCAAGTAATAAATTTCATTTGTCTTGGCACAAGAACCATTCTCTTCCCTCATGAAAATTGAACATTATTATTAATGTAGATAGTCAATTACTTCAGATTAATGTGGATTTATATTTTAAATCAATATGTCTACGTGACGCAAAGCACTCTTAAAGCACTATAAACTTCTGATGGATATCTAATCCATTTTTAAAAAATTCATAGAGTCGGGAATCTACACAACTGCATAATTTGTATGGATATTGTATTTAGGCCACGAGCACATCGTTGACAGTTGTGTGGCCTAAAATATGTTCATTCTATATAGATCTTTATAAGTTCTTATCCGGTCAGTTACTCAGAAACATTAACGTCAAATACATTAATAGAAGAAATAAAATACAGAAACATTGAGAGTAAATTTAATTTGTCATGGGAAACTACTGATGGGAGAATGGTGGACACATCTCCAAATGCTTTCAGAGGTGGCTGCCATTGTCAGAGAGGTCAGTTGGTCAATTATGAAGTACAGACTTCAGTACAGAAATAATTAATGCAGATGTAATGACATTAATGCAAATGTATGAGCATTTGCAAATTGTGTGATCTGCCTTTAGACAAGTTTCTAGCTTCCTCTTCCTGGAGTGTTGAAATGAAGACAAATGGCCATTCTGCATTGCCCAGTTTAGTGGAGTCCTGTGTGTGGAAGGAACTACTCGAAGATGAAACTATTCACAGGACTAGCAGATCATTTACCTTTCTCACAGCAGGATCAATGTGATCTAGCTTGTTGATCTGGTCTGCTCCTAATCAGAGCCACAGCTTCTGTAGTGGTCATAAAATCCAATTTCTTGCATACCAAACTGCAGCACTTAAAGATTTCTAACCCTCTGCTTGCTTTAACTAGTGGATGTTCTTGGAACTCTCTGGGTGCATAAACTGAGGAGGATTTGATGCAGGGTATTTGAAAAACAGAGTAGGTGTCCAGGCCAAACTTCTGCTTTTTATGACTTGAGAACTCCTTAAAACGGTGTTGAAAACTTGGATTCATTATTGTTTTTTTCTTCATCTTCATTGACTTTTTATATTTCACTCCAGAAACGAAAATAAAAAGCTAAAATTACCTATTGGTGTAAGATCAACAAAATAAAACTATGTGGTGCTTCATAACTTTTTTTTTTGTCTGGAATTTGGATTAGAAATAAAGAATATTGCATAATGAGAAGAGTCACTCAACTGCACTGTTTAGTGGATCCAAGCTAGAGACTGTTGATTTTGTTTTCATATTTTGATAAATTTTTTCCAATAGCCTGGAAATAATACTGAATAAAAATATAAAATAGATCTGTCCTCCCACCCAATGATTCAAGTATATTGCAACAGGTTAATGAATTTTTATTATATCTGCCAAACATAAAAATATTTCAGAATCAAGTCCTTTTATTGAACTAATTAAATAATTAATTTATTCTGCAACTAATTAAACCTGGTTTCCAAAGAATTTCTGCCTACTGGGTGGTTGATTTCATAGCACAGTTGCATTATGGCTGTGGGGGACCTACTCCTTGCTTGGACATCAGACAAAGCTGGTGAGGGCTGCTGTGAATCCCTAAGCATGGAAGAAGTTTTGATATTAATTAATGTCTTATTGGACACCAGAGGATCCACATCACCCCAGTTTCAGTTTCTTCTGGAGAGAGTGCCCTGAGAGCAGACTCCTGCTGAGTCTGCAGTAAGAGCATGGATTCCTGCTGGAGCACGTCCTACTCTGGGTGTGCTCTCCCTTGTGGGCTTTTTGAACATCTATCAATAACATTAACCAAGAGGTGGGGAATTTGGATGTGTGGCAATAATGAGGGCATGCACTTGCATGTGTGTGCCTTTTGTGCAATTGGCTTTTGTAAAAATGTTTTCTAGGCTAGAATGTTGCAGATGATTATGATGGTTTAAATTATAAATGCACATTTTAAATAATGTACACATAGGAACATGTATGTCACTGTTTTTCTTGATGCGTATTTTTTTTCATTGCTTTGCTTTGCTCCTCTTCTCTCCAGCTGCTTACCCTTGAAGCAAATGAATAATCTTATTGGATTAAATGTTCTCGTTTGAAAAAAGGTGCATACATAAATATGTTTTGAAGTATTTTTCTTTCATTCAAGTAATAACTTTTTGTACTGCTTTTCTTTTTACTAAATACACTGACAGGAGTGCCCTGGGCAATATTCAGTTTAGGCTGTCTCATGTTGGAAGAGCTCTGTTACTCATAGCCAGTGATTATTTTACAGGTAACCTGGTTAACCTTGTTGTCCATTTATTCTCCACAGTAAGAGCATATAGGAAGAGTAGCTCTGATACCAAGAAGATAAAACAATCATATTAAGCCAAATGGGAGAGTTTTCTCTGCTTCTCAATATCCTGCCTTGACTCTGGAGTCATGGTAAAGAAGTGGAGTATGAGTACAGAACAAATCCAAATTGGGCCCATGCGATTGGTCTTTCCTGAAATCAGCTGGATCCTGGTAATCAATGCCTTAGGGACATTCTAATCCTGAGATTGTGTTCAGTCCACTATGTTTAGTAACCATCAGTGGACCTATCCTCTATGATATTGTCTAACTTAATTTTTAAATAATTTATACTTTTGTTCCTCACTATCATCCTTTGGCAGTGAGTTCCATAATTCTACTAATATGTTGGATAAAAAAGTATTCCTTCTTTTTCATTTTAAACCTGCTATCTGAAAACATCTTTGGACATTTATTCATGCTTGTGTTGTAAGAAGTGGAGGGTTACTTTCTGTTTTCAAATGGTTTGTGATTTTGTAGCTTATACTATATCTTTGCCCTTAGTTATTTAATTTACAAACTGAAAGACTATAACCTTTTTATAGTCTCCTTATATCTTTGATCAGTCTTTCTACATTTGCCTCAAGATTTTTCTTGTCCTATTGTTGAAGAGTATTTCTCAGCCGCATGTAGCAGCCCATCAAAACGCCAGCTATTTGTCACTCGCTGTCAGCTCTAGATTTGGCCAACCTGGAAAAGTTTGTATTCTCAAAAAATTGTATTACCTAATTATTTGCTAACTTTTTTTTCCTAGTTTGTATGTCTACATATAGGACAGTTTAAGTTCCAATTGTCCCTGAAAGACCTGAAGTAAGTTGTTTTTTTTTTTTTTTTAAAAAATAATAATTTTTTTTTTCTGTTTTTTTTCTCCNATTTGCTAACTTTTTTTTCCTAGTTTGTATGTCTACATATAGGACAGTTTAAGTTCCAATTGTCCCTGAAAGACCTGAAGTAAGTTGTTTTTTTTTTTTTAGTGAAAACTAAGCATTTGTTTCTGCTTTTTGTTTCCTCTATTTTTGTGAGACGGTGGGAGGAATTTATTTTTACCCCATGCCAACTTTACCTATGTCAGTCTCTTTATTCCAAGGTCTCTTCAGAGAAATTTCTCAGAAGCCTGAGTATACTCCTTCAACTGGAAAATTTGACCATAGGATTGTCTACTTTTTTGGACAGTTTAAAATATGTGCAACTATGACTTAACTCTGCCAAGCATGTAGTTTCTTCTGTGATAGGTTGTTTCACAAATTACTTTTTATCCTGTGAAATAATACAGTTTCTGCCCATTTTTGTGGTATGCAATGTCAGACACAAAATGTTGTCAAATGTTGTCTACTCAAGGAGACTTATTCCCCATGTTACCCATTCAGTCCCCAGCTTTACTGTAGTCTGCCCATCTGTTTGACCCTGCATATATATAAAGGCTCCTTTATTTACAGGAGATGTGGCCAGGTGTAGAGATCTGTCTGGACAGATCACAACAAATTCTTTCTACTTTTACCTATATTCTTGAAGCAGTAGTAAGAAAATAAATCACACTGGAAAGTTCAACATGTTTCAGACATAGACTCTGTAATGGACAGAACAGCTAAAAAATCAGCTACTGTATGAAAGCTGAAACTCAGAAGGTTGTAGCTGTGGTTGAGTTTTTGTCTGTGTAGTAGAAAGCATTCAAATTTTAAGTATTAATTACTATTGCATAACATTGTATTGTATATTATACTGTATATTATTGTATTTTGTATAGAATCTGTTTTATAGATTAAGATGTACTTCAGGACTTTTTCTGAAGAAACCAAGAAATTTGTTTCTCAGATACTTCCCTATCACTACTGCAGAAACCTCTATAATTAAAATATGTTAAGTGCCTGTGAGGAAAGTGGGATGCAACCCACCTATTTGCAGGGCCCAAGGTTTGCATATTCCCCTTGTTTCAGAGCACAGATTTTACAAAGCCCATGTATTTACTGAATTGTTGCTCTAAGTGAAGAAGCCAGCAAGACTGCAGGCAGGTAAGGAAAATAGATTTCTGCTGATAAATAATTAATCCAGTAATGCTGCTGCCCCATATACATAACCATTGTATTTATGCAAATATAATTTAGAAGGAGAAAGAGCATTCGCTTGGAGTGTGCAACATTATTGACGGTTCTGATGTTTCAGACTATTTTACTTGGAGCTGTCACTCCTGTCTTGAGTATGAGAGTGCTAATCAAGGTGATATCAGTTTCCCAGTCCGGAGGGAGCTGCACTTGGCAGCCTTTGCTGTGGTACAAAAAAAGAGCATATGACAGTATTGGACACTGGCAGTGTGTATGCTCTGGGGAAATTTGGCCTTTCAGTATATATTACTAGACATAAATAAGAGAGTACTAAAATATGCCAGTACTTTAAGAGAACTGTGGCTATTTCTCATATTGAAGCAGCAATTTGGTTTGAGTCTTTGCTGTTATTTTACATTCTGCAGAGAGTAAAGAAAGAGAATCAGGGTGAAAGGAGATAACTAAGGATGCATGAAAACAGTTATTTGATACCAGGGCAATGAATATTCAAGATAGGAGATTTATTTTTGATTATGGGAGGGTTTTTTTAGACTTTCAGACTAGTTCAAAGACATTCTCTATAGGGTTATCAAGGTTTTCCCTCCCAATTAAGCAGGACAAGAAAGACATAGAAGGACAAGATGTTTTTCTGCACACTGAGTTTTAATACATTTATGTAAATAGAGTAATCCTCTTTCATTAAAATATGGAGCAAAGAAATTTTTATTCCAGTTTTTTCAGTGGATACAAAATAAACAGGCTTTTTAGAGTTTATAGGTTTTTTTTTAGTTACATGAATAGAATAAACTTTTTCTGCAAGCATGAGACTTGGTCTATAGCATTTGGCAAATATTGACAAATATTGCCTCTTTTAAGAGCCTGCAACATCAGCTGTCTGATTCATCATGAAGGTGACTGTTAAACTAGTTATCACTATATATATACTAATGATTACATTTCAAGTTTTTTTTGGTCAGTTCACAGAATTGGCAGTATAATCAGTGTTCTATTCTACCAAATATTTCTCAATATTTCTTAAGTTTCAAAGAGCCCTTTCTTCATAAAAGCATGGGTTTTTTTTCCAAATAATTCCAAAGAAGAGCAGAATATTTCGTATTTATCTAGTAAAACATACCTCCAAGCTATAATTTTTGAAAGTTAAAGGAAAGAACATTACACCACTCTTGAAACAGGCAGTATTTTCAAATAAAACCATACCTGAAGTCTCATAAAAAAATGTTAATTATACCTCAGGCTCTTTACCTTGCAAAGTAAAATGTTGTCAAGTATCTTTCTTTTATTTTGCAAATTAAGACACAGCCCCATCAAACAGTGTCCAAAGTAGCTCGGAAACAGATGGCCACTGTAGCAAAATCAATGCTATGCTGTATAGCAAAACCAGTATGCCATATAAAACACTCTTTAAAATGTTAAAGGTGATTATTTAAATTTAAAATCCTTCAAACTGTTCAAGGGATTTCTTAGCTTTCTATCCTATCCTATCCTATCCTATCCTATCCTATCCTATCCTATCCTATCCTGTCCTGTCCTGTCCTGTCCTGTCCTGTCCTGTCCTGTCCTGTCCTGTCCTCTGTGGTTTGGAGGAAACCCCTACACTTGAAAATTTCCTCCTTTGTAAACATTTCTGAAAGGATGGCCTGTATGTGTGACATGTCTCAAGACAGCCTAAGTAAATTTTTCCAATTACTTTGCTATTTCCTTTTTTTAGGTCTTTGAAAGACCTTGAAGATCAATACCTCAGTAAAAAAAAAAAAAACCAAAAAAACAAACAAACAAACAAACAAACAAACAAAAAAAACCAAACAAACAACAAAAAAAAAACAAAACAGTCTTTTATAATGCTGTGTGCTAAGTCTTTATGTGAAAATTGGTATTTATGTGTTTAATGTAAAAGTGTGATTGATATATTGGAGAACAGCTGAAGTAAATATGACTGCAAGTTACTAATCAAGTGTTGGTGTTGTTTTAATTGATAGTAATTGTACAGGAGAGGTGCATATATCAGTGAGTTTGTGGACTGTTCTGACCCTGGTATGACAGTCTTGCTCTCCATACAGCCCTTAATAAAGTCTCAGTGAGGAAATCTTATGCTTGGTTTTCTAAGAAATGTTCCAGTGTCTACATTTTGCTGCCAATATTTTATACTTATTTACTGATATTTCAGCATGTTTAGTTTTGGTGTGCACAGCTTCATTTACATTGGTGAATGGGAAAACTCAAGTAGATGGCATTGCAGCCGCTTGGACAGCAACATTTTTTCTACATGTACGGAGAGAACATTTGTACAGGAAGAAATGGCAAGCTGGGGAAAACTTTGTCCTACACTTTAAGATAGGAGTCATTTTAGATATAAGAAGTTTTCTTTTCTTTTTAAGATTACAAATAAGCAAAAGCTTTTGTTGCCCACTCCAGGATCCTTTATTGTATTTCTAATCTATTTACCAAAGGCATTTTCAAGCGTCCTACTTGTTATTCAAATGATGAGTCCCTGAGGTTAGAGTTCTCTCTAAGTAGTTTTCTAATGCTATTTACCCAGTGTATTCCTGTTCTAATGAAAGCAGTAGGTTTTATATCAAGACATGCCAAATACGGGAGTTAATTGATTATGTTCTCTGTAGGACACTTTGAAATAAGAAACCTGATTTATCTTCATTGAGAATGGAGAAATGGGGGAACTTACTGGCTCTATTAGAACACTGCAGTGTATCTGTAGGATACTTTGTGGTCTTCCAGTGATAGCCCAAAAGTGCTTTTTGTTATTGG
Organism: Bombycilla garrulus; assembly: GCA_013400315.1. Classification (NCBI taxonomy): domain Eukaryota; kingdom Metazoa; phylum Chordata; class Aves; order Passeriformes; family Bombycillidae; genus Bombycilla; species Bombycilla garrulus. Next base: position 884,607 of record VXBU01001741.1, read on the forward strand.
TGTGTTTAATGACATACACAGGAAAGCAAAGAGAGACTTCACAGAGTTATTTAATGGAATCAAATAATGGTTCTGGATGGGTATAAAAGGTTAGGTATTTTTAATCAGACTCTTTTGTCAATGCTAATCAAATAAAAGTCAATATTTAATATTTTCAGAGATAAGTCAAGCTTTGAATAATGCTCAAACTACTCTACAACTATGTAACTCTATCTGAGAGTGTCAACGGCAACATTGTTTGTTGTTAGTTTTACCAAAGTGCATTAGTTCGTGATGGCAATGGTTTTGTGGATTTTTTAAAAAAATAATTTAACCAAAATATTGAAAACTAGTTTCTTATTTAAAAAAACTGTGATAGTACATGATTTATAATAACCTCTGGTGCTGCAGAATATGCTGTTAAAGAGATGATATTGTTCCATATGTAAATACTGTAGAGAAGAATGGAGAAAGAATCATAGAATATCTTGAGCTGGAAGGAGCCCACCAGGATCATTGAGTCCAACTCCTGGCCTTGTGCAGGACACTCCAGGAGTCACACCATGTGCCTGAAAGAATTGTCCAAACACTTCTCGAACTCTGTAAGGCTTGGTGATGTGACCACATCCCTGGAGAGCCTGAAGAGTAAGCTGCATCCAGGAATTGGAAGAGCTTGAGGAAAATCCAAAAGACATCAGTGGATCCTTTGAAGTAAAGAACAAGCAAAACATCTTTTTCCTTCTCCCTCTTGTTGTTTTTTTTTGGTGGTTTTTTTTGTTTGTTTGATTGTTTTTGAGGTTTTTTTTGTTCTTTTGGTTTTGGTTTTGTTTTTTGTTTTTGTTTTGTTTTGTTTTGTTTTGTTTTGTTTTGTTTTGTTTTGTTTTGTTTTGTTTTGTTTTGTTTTTTAAACCAAAAAGATGCTAATTTTAATTTTGGAGAGTATCATACTTACTAAACCAGATGAAATTTTTGGTACTTTGCTCTAAGATTCAAAGTTTTTGGATTAATTTTAGATTTGAAAATGCTGTTTGAAATAGAGGTTCTCAGAGGAGCAGAGGATGAGAGTCACCACATTTCATCATGAGATAGAAATGAGTGTGGGAGACCATCCTGTGTCCTGAGACAAAAAGATCATACTTTTAATAATTCACTCCCTTAGTATTAACTGTTTCCAAGACAGATAACTTTTCTGATTCTATGAGCTGAATGCCAAAATCTTTGCATATTGAAAGAAGCATCTCATACACCTTGGAAAACTGGGTAGCAAAGGAGAAGCTAATCCAGAAGACAGTACTTGCACAACTTTCCTTCGCAGATGAAATAGGTGTAGTCTCAATTAATGCACCGCGGTCAAGACTGAAAATGCCTAGTGGCTCTTCTCCACCAGGCAACCTCAGTCTTTCACCAGTCTTGTAATACTGTATCTTCCAAAGGGAAGCTGCTTTGATTGCTTTGAAAAACTTCATGACAGTTCAAAAGCCAGGTATTGACCCACACACAGTGTAAATAATTTTCCACAAAGGACAAACTAGGCCTGTATTTATAGAAGACAGGTATAATTTCATGTCTGCAGATCTCTGTTGTTCATTTGTTATATCCAGGGAAAAAACCAATCTCTCCCATCTGCTACCACCCAGCCACTAAAAGGCATCTGTGCTTTGAGTCATCCATACAGGGACAGAGACCATCTTCCAGAACTGCCTGACCCTCTAGCTTCCTTGTGACTCTCTTCATGATGACAGATACATTTCAAAACTTTAAGTGGCCTTGAGAAAAATGTAAATTTTAACAATAACTTTTTTGTTGCATTTAAAGGTACCTAATATATCCATGGCTCAAGAATGGTAATCTAGCCATTTTAAAGAAATGTTTCTTCACTTTTCTTTGCTCCTTATCAATTTCATTATGCATATTTTGATGGGGAAATGCCCTCTAAAGCTGCGAGAATATCTTCCACTCACATGGTAGATGTCCATCTACGTCTTTATGCATTATTAATATCATAGAGTTAGCAAGGGCTTGTGGTTGTGTGTTATAGGGAAAGAGATTGAAGTTTAAACTCTGTAAGAATTTGTCTACTTAAGGTGAACTAGGTAATGGAATATAGAAAAAAAGAGTTTAAAAGCTTGCTCAGCTCTTGGGATTTGGAGGTTTTCACCTCTCGCATGAATAAACTGACGTAGAAGAAATTTAAAGCATGGACAAACTTGAGCACTTTAGCAATGGCAATTACAGTCAGCAGATGTATTGAAGAGATCTCAAAGCAGCAGCATCTGCTGTAAACTCCTCCTGCAATATTGCTACATAGTGCTCAGCACTGCCCAGTAACAGCTGATGCAAATTGCAATGAGGATTCTCTCAACTGTAGGCAAACATCAAAGTTGGTTTCTTTTATAGTAAGTCCCCATGAAGCATATAAAGATTGTTATCACAGAATCCCAGAATGATGGAGGATGGGGGGCACCTCTGGAGGTCGCCTTGTCCAACCCCCCTGCCCAGTCGCAGCCAGTGAGACAGCTTTTGAACAGCTGCAGAGATGGAGACTCCACAGCACCTCTGGGCAACCCATTCCAGTACTTGGTCACCCTCACAGTAAAAAAGTGTTTTCTGATGTTCAGAGGGCTAGTCCTGCACTGCAGTTTGTGCCCACTCCCTCTTGTCCTGTCACTGCGCACCCCTGACAGGAGCCTGGCTCTGTCCTCTTTGCAGCCTCCTTTCAGACATTTATACATGGTGATAAGATGCCCCTGAGCTTTCTCTTCACGAGCTAGGTAGTCCTTTTCTAAAAGAAGAAATGCTCCAGTCTCCTAATCATCTTCATGGCTCTTCATTGGACTCTCTCTACTGTGGTCATATCCCTTCTGTCCTGAGCAGGCCAGTACTGGACACAGTACACAGGCAGCCTCCCCAGTGCTCAGTAGAGGGTAAGAAATTACCCCCCCTTGATCTGCAGGCAGTGCTTTCTCTAGTACAGCCTAGGATACCACTTACCTTCTCTGCAATAAAAACATGTTGTTAGCTCATTTTCTACCATAAGCACTGCAAGAACATCCTTTCCACTACTGTGGTATTCAAATCCTGAAGACATTCCTGGAGATTACTGGTGCCTGAAGCCCACTATCTATTTTGAGATCCACAGGAAAGAGAACTACCAAGAGTCCAGAAAACTATCATCAGAGACTTAGTAAATCAAATTGCTGAGGAAAATTTGCTTCACCTTCTCATTGTTTTTCCTCCACAGACTAAATAAAACTAACAGCATGTATAGATGCTTTCTGTGAAGGCTAGGGTGATGAAATGGTCATGTCATACCCATAATGATCAAAACAAAATTTAGAGCAAGGTTTCCATTAGTACTCAAAACCCCTTCATAAAGACAGTGGAGCACAGGAACTTGATTGTAGAAAGGTTTTTAGAACCACTTTAATTGGATATTTGTTCATAAGAGATAAGGCAAAACAGACAGGATGGGCAGCTAGTTTGTTCTTGGAGTTGCGATACTGACCACATTAAGATAATGTCATAATGTTCTGGCCTCTGTGCCAAAACCCAGAAATGCTGTATCTGTCATGATTCTAGGTACCAAAGTACTGGTCCCTAAATCCCGACAGACTCACCTACTCCCAAAGGCAGTCCTTTCATTCCTGGATATAGCAGTCACTGTGAGTGCAGGAGAGTCAATTAAAGGGATTTCAAATGATGCATAAAATGTGCTTGTTGTCAAAATATGATATATCTTAATCCATTTTCAACTTCAAATGTTCTTTAAGAAATTATGGGCCTAGTATACCCTTTTTCCTATAGTTAGTCAAGTGAAGGTCAGACAGTGTGTTTTTAATGCTAAATGCCAATCCGTTGTAATTTTGCTTGTCTTATAATTTTTATTGCTTTTAAACAAATAAGGTGTGCAGAATAATTAGATTTAATAAAAAGTTAGTTACTGCAAATATTCTAAGACTTTATTATTCAGATGTGTAGATTGCTGATGTGAATTCTTCAGGAATTCAATGAAAAAAATTCAGATGTCCTATGAGATCAAGTAAAGAAAAATTATCATGCTGAGTTAAAATGCAATTCTGTTTTACAAAAGTGCTACAAGCATTGAATTTGTAACTCTTATATTTTTAATCTCATCTGTAAAGATGTTTCTGGGCCCATCCAAATCCCTTTGGAATTTTGGATTCTCTTTAAATTACCTTTTTGAAAAAGAATGGTGGGTAGCTTGCAATTTCTGGATATTTGGCTGCAGAGCCAGAAACAGAAAGGTTGAAACTCTCTTTCTTCAAAACACCTGGCTCTTCTTTCATCTGGAAAATGCTACTGACTCCTCTTGCCCTGAAAAGAAAAATTACAGCACAGAAAGAAGTGGAAAACACTCTGTGAATCTGTGAATTTAGAAACTTCAGCCAAGCCCTACCAGGGATGAAAAAAATGCCAAAAATTAACCCATCAATGAGGAATCTTGAAATACTACCCTAAAAGCAAACGTAACCAAAACAGGAAAGGAATGCCATCTAGAAACTTAAACACAAAAATTGCAGAAAAAAAAGTTTTCACTTTACCATATTAGAAATGCCCAAACTTCCACAAAGTTGTTTTTATTTGTTATTGCTGTTGTTTTAATGTGGAAGACACTTGAGTTTTACCACCTCTGACCAAAAGTTTTACTGTGGCACTGTGTCTACTGCTTTACCTTGGTGAGTTTTAGAAATACACAACAGGAATTTCTTCTGCAATATTTAGCTTGTTTTTACTTAGTTTTACCAAGCACAGAAGGGAATTTAGCAAGTGGCATTATCTAGCTCAAAAGATGGATATTTAAGATTATAAATTTTGCTGTGAAATCTAACATTTTATACTAAGTTGGAGGACAGGATGCCACAGAACATTTTCTATTTCTTACTAAGTAGGATGCTTCAATAATATATTTTAATGAGAGTAATTTGTTTAATCCTGAGAGATAGCTACAGTAATCTAAGTGAAAAGAAGCTGCAGAAAAAGTCAGAGCAGCGCCACCTGGATCAGAGGAAACATTTAAAGAAGTAGCGTGTTAATACTTAAAGAATTATTCATGCATTTTTTATAACTTCTAGCTTTTGTAGTTGAATGTAATGAATGGATCTCCAAGAGCTTGAGTCATCATGCCCGTAGCTGATGCCAGTTTCCAGGCATTAACTTTAATTATTGATGCTTTCCCTAATAGACCTGATGGCACATTTCTAAAGTAAAGGCTCTGTCTTACTAAAGGCATGCTCTGCTGCTGGGCACACTGGCAGGGAGAAACGTGGAGCTTCAACCTGCTCTTTAAATTAAAGCTTTGTTTCTCTGGTTTTGTTCTTTAATTACTCAGTGCATTGCTGTCACCTCTAGGCTAGGTTGCCTTTGAAGAAGTTTGTGATTGAAAGAAGTTTGTAATTGGAGGAGCAAACCAAGCATGAAGGGCTTAAGGGGTCTTTCCAAGCTCATGAAGTTCCTTCAGAAGGCAGCAAGGAGCTCTGCTATGGCTTCACCATGTTATTGAGCGGCAGCTTCCAGACTGGTATGCACTCCAAGAATTTTCAATGACAATGTTTTGTCCTTCATATTTTTAGAACAGCACTTTTTAGGAAGGTAGCTGGGTGTTCCTTTCATGAGATGAAAAAAAAAAAAAGGATGATGAAAGGTGCACTCAGGTGCTAGGTTTAGAGGTAAACTTTGAGTTAAAGAATTCCTGGCAAAAGTTGAAACTGAAGTTATATATTAATTTATAATTTTACTTAAATAAGTGCTGCTCGCAGGCTCTGGTGGGGCAGTGAGGTGCCTGAGGTTGTCCTGCAGTCAAGGAATGTGGCTCAGCACAGCCTTAAGGCCCTGCTGGGCATGGAGCACCGTAGCTGCCAGCTCAGGTTAATGAGTTAGTGTGGGTCACTAACTCCTCGATGTAGGGTGGTCTCCTGGTCAGGATGGATACGCCCTCCTATCTGGAATAAGTTCTCTTTCATTCTGAGAATGAGTGACCACACATGGGCTTTCACCAGCAAGGTTCAAACTGAGTTCTGTGATTTGAGTATCGTCATGAACAAAACCTAAGTCTTGTGTGTAAGATGCCTCTCTCACTTTTTTGTTAATAAAAGCTATAAAAGGAAATGGAGTTACACATGCAATTTGTTGCATGAGATCAGTCAGACGTCAGTGTAATTTTTTTTTAAAGTTAAGGCATTAAAAGAACAATAATCTTGAACTAAATAAGGCAGAAGATCAGCAAAATGGATTGAAAATGGACTGAACATTCAAGATCTTCCAAACTTTAATCCTGGCATTATACTCTCATCTTTAACATGCCTTTTCATACTTGTGTTCTTTTCTCTTGTGTTCTGTGAAATGGAATAGTTCTGGTTTTTTTCTTCTGAAAACTGGTGATTTTCAAACCCTCCATGGGAACATCTTTCCTGCAGCTGGTGGCTGGTCTTGATGACAGGGCATCTCCTGGAGGGCCAGGGACTCATCGCGTGTGGCCTCTTTGTTCCCAGTGATGTGTTTAGAGAAGTTTGAACTGAAGGAACCTGGTTTATGTCATGGGTGACTGCAAGAACTAACCCCAACCTTTCTCCTTCTTATCTAGTGTGGATATTGGCCTCACACAATTTATGTCTGTCATGTTACTGTCATGTAACAATATTATGTTATATTGTTATAATCATCTTTGAGCAAGCACCATTAAAACTATTGCATCTCAGGAACCAGACACCAGCTTTTCTAGCATGAGATTTACTGATATTTTGTTTCTTACTCTCCACATATCCCTTCATTTTTTTTTTCTTGCAGGTTCACAGCACGCACAGAATATTCTGAGTTGGAGGGGACAGAAGGGTCATTGAGTCCAACTCTTAAATAAATGGCCTACATGGGGATTGAACCCACAAGTTTGGTGTTATTAGCACCGTGCTCTCACCAACCAAGCTAGTCTCAGCACACTGAGCTAATCTCAGTCTATCTCTCAATCAGGTTCTTGCTGTAGGAAAATATTTGCCATATGAAAAATGCTGCACAAAAATTTTCTCTAAAAAGTGGATTTCAATGAGACAGTCAGACCTGGCTAAAATACTTTCGGGTATTTTAGATAAGATGATCTATTTGTGCTTCCTAATTTTCAATAAGACTATCTATTTGTGTTTCCTAATTTTCTTTGGATTTTATTTAGCTCCATTGACAATCAGGTCTGAATCTTCTGATAATGACTGGAGCCTTCTAGTTGTCTGCTAGGGTTTGAATTAGGTTATAATGAATAGGCAACTGCAGAGTGCTGATAACTATTCCTGTGTAGTAAGCCAAATCCATCTCTAATTTAACCATGTCCCTTCCATAGAGATGCTGCTAATAAATTCACTTGCGGCATTAAAACCAGCATTGATTTCACGAGAAGTGTCTGATTTGGAACCTGAAGATAAAAGGCAAGGTAGTGAAACATGCATCAATTGAAGGAGCAACATAATACAAATATGAAAGAGAAGCAGAACAGGGAAAACAACAGATATTTTTAAAGCATCTTAATTTTGCATTATGCTTGGTTTATGCTTATTTCTTGTACCAATTTATGGGTTTAAAATGTCTTTGTGTTTAAATCACCATGGTTAAATCTCAAATAAAAATAAAACTACGCAACAGACATGATGAGAAGCTTAATGCATGACATCCAAGCACAATTTCTTAGTAAATTATAATTATCAAGTCTTTATAATAATAAACTGCATTGCACTGTTGGCTGGTTTCAAACAAATGAGAATGGACATATTACACCCAATTTACAAATATCAGTCACATCAAACAGAATTAAAATTTGGTTTAATTGCACTTTGATTAAACTGGTACAAACTATTGGTAAAGAAACTTTCATTTGCTTTAAAATGTTCTTATGCCTCTTAAAATGTTCTTTTGCCTCAAAAGAGAAGCAGTCAGCTTTAAACTGAATGAAGGTTGTCAAGACAACACTTCTCATATTTTTGTCAGATAAAAATCCCAGTTTTAGTTCGCTTTACATCACAAAATGACAGCAGCATGTTCTGCACTGATCTGCATTCAGAAGTCTTTAAAACTGGCTGTATTAATATTAAGCCTGCCAATTTCTTATTTCTGACTTCTGTCACCATGTAAGTTTCTGGTATCTTTTTCTGATTTTGTGAGGAACTCTCAATTAATAACAGCACATCTTAATTTTGTAATAATTTTATGGAAATAATTATTTTCCCCTGCTCTCTGGATATAGTCCATCACACGCCCCATTCCTCTAACTGGGTCAGTGTGGTCTTTTTACCATAACATCTCAAATACTTCAAAGCATCATATACAGAGCTCTACCTCAGACCTCCCACTCTTTTTTGTCTTTGAGCGCATAAAGGATGGTGCCATTACCTGGAGACGCATACAAATATTTGTTACCAATGACCATGGGTTTTAAACTGCAAAAAATACATAAACCCCAAATCTATGCAGAAAAACCATTGTATCTCAAAATGAGATAGCATGGCTACTCTAATTATTAATAATTATTCTTTCAATTTGCTGTTGTATTTCATTACATACTTTGTACATGTACATGTACATTTTTTCCCATCTCTTCAATTTTTTCATTCTATATTCTCACAGGCTTCCCTGGTTTGTGTAGTAGCTGCCAGAGGTGCCAATGGGTCTGGGCACAAACCAGGTTTTTCCCTTTGTAAAACTGTGAGTGTGATGATGAGATCTCTAAATTCTGATCAGAAACAAGGAACCAAGTTAATGAGTCTGAAGGGAAAGCATTTCCTGAACAGCTCCCACAGTCCAAATTCTTGTTCTAGCCTTCATCTCACACAGGTGGTTGTTCTTCCTGTTTTGTCCCCAAGCATTTCATTTCACCCACAGAGCTGCACTATGAGGATCTTAGGATGTTTCCACCTCCTAGAACATAGGATGTAAATTGAACAAAAGGGGTCTAATCTCAGAAGTTGTGAGACCATTCAAAACATTGTTCTGGAGCTAATTGGAGACAATATTTTTTTTTCCTGAATCTGCCGTCTCTTTTTTATATGACCTTCTTTCAGCCTTCTTGAAGTCCAGGACATGTTCTGGGGTTACTTTTGGCAACCTCAGATAGAAACATATCTGGTAAGCAGCATAAATCATGTCCAACCCTAATGCTTAATGTTCCATTACTACATTTACTGTTTAGTTTTGCTTTTAGATGTGAGCACATTACCAAGGTACACTTGTAGTTTGAATCCTGGTGTGATGTGGCCTTATCTTTTACAGTAACGCAGAAAACTTGGCCGAGGGAAGAGGATTTGTTCCCAGCATCATTTTTAGAAATGTTATGTGTTTAAACCTGGATTTAGAATTTTTCTATTTTATATCACTAAAACATTTCATTCTTTCTTAGGAAGACTGGAATATGTCAGGCATGTCTGGCAGCAATTTGTGACTAGTCTTGTTCATATAATTTTTGCAAAGGCAAAAGATTTAATCAAATAATATTTTTTCTCCATGCATATGATGAAATAAAAATGCACATCTTGTACTAGAAGTAATATTTTGAAGTTTAAACTTAAGTTTAAACTTTTATTCTTGGAATAGATGTAGGTTTTTTTTGCTGTGCCTGATAAAGGAGACCAGAAGGGACCAAAGAGAGGGAAATGCTCTGTTACTGCCGTTACTGATGTATGTAGTCCTGTCCAAATTTCCCATGTTGACTCTTGTGTTACCAGCATATTATCCATGTGCAGAGATTTGCTTGTCCTGTCTCTGCAACCTCCCTTGTGAGAGCAAGAGTTTGTGTTGGCTGTGCAAGAAAGTGAACCAAGGGCTTAATCTAAGTTGAAAACAATCCAAGAGCAGCAGGAAGCAATAATCTCCCCAGACCAGTTTGGCCTCATAATTGCTTTTGCCAGCAGGAGAAGTTGATGTAGATGTGGGAATGATCAGCAGCAGCAGGAGGTGAAAAAACTTCTGGCTTATTTGATCTTAAAGTAAACCTCTGGTGAGCAACCAAACCCCTAGTAATGTGTGTTTGTGGACAAAACCTTCCTTGTCAATTTGGATAGTACTTCAAACAGAAACACTTTCAGATCCTTCTCATTAATGCAAGTAGATTGCGTGTGTTTCTGGCTATTTTAAACCAATTTTTCCAATACATGGCTGTGTGTCCCATCCTATTCCCTTCTAGACTACATTAGGCCTATTCTCCTTAACACTGATGAAAGATTTAAATGATTGTAAAGGGAGCAGGTGCACACTGAGCATATTCCTTTGTGAGCAGCAAAACCACATTTAGTAGAGGCCAGGCTCTTTACTACTAAATATGTGTGGGATTCCCAGCAGAAGAGTGGTTTCTTTCCACATGGTTGCTGTTTTTAATTATGCAGCTGGTGACATCTGGTGCCAAGATTGCAGACAGGATTCCCTATGGCAGATGAATGCTGGTGCCGCTTTCGTAACAAGGAGATGGTGGAAAAAGGTTTATGCCTGGGGTTACGCTCACATGTTACAAAACCTATGGATGCCCCTCTGGAAAGTTCTCTGCTAATTTTTTACTTACTTCCTATATATGGCTAGTTTTGAGGTACAGTATCTTGTGACCTATAGAAGGCAATATCCTTTCCCCCCCATCTGTAATAGCAATAAACTTTTAAATACCACTCTATGTGATCATACATCTTTGTAGAAAGCAGGGAAAAGCCTATTATTTAAGGTCACCCTAAATGTTTTGAAATAATGCTGTGAAACTGAATAAAATTAGCTTCTCGTTAATAAATCTTCCAACACATTAACTGACAAAAAGAAGTTGCTATCCAAGAGACACAGGGGGAACAGATTAGAACCCATGAAAACGCTTGATTTTGCACAAACCTCAATTGATCTGCTCTGCCTTAACCTGCTTGCCAAAGTATTTCAGAAAAAAGGCAATCGGATGTCATAGGACGGAAAAAATGCCCAGCAGATGGTGCTGCCTGATCACTCATGGACCCAGCCCGGGCAGGAAGAAGCAAAAGAACACTGACTGAGGTCTCTTCTTTTTTTACATTCCCAAGCAGTTTCTCTTGCTGAAAGTCCTACATGTATTTGCCACTGATTTTTTAATTCATCTGCTTGTCTCTAGTGATTCTCATGAGGAGAGACGTTTTCATTTTGTGATAACAATCTTCAGCCTTTTCTCAAATCCCATTGTTAGACAGTCAGACTTTTCTATATCCTTGTCTACTTTCACCAGGAATTTTCTTCCAATTGAGAGTTTCCATTTTTTTCAAAACACACACACATATGCAAACACGCGCAGAGGAGAAAAAGAAAGATTTGGCTAGTAATAGCCTTTGTCCTGAATAATTCACCTATTACTTCCTCCCTACCTTGCCGAATTAAAGGACTGCGTGGTTTAGCAGTGTATTTGGCAGGTTTTGGGTTAATAGTTGCACACAATGATCTCAGAGATGTTTTCCGACATCCATAGCAATTCCACGATTCTGTGGCTCTATTTCATTCTTCACCACTAGGCAGCAGCATTGCTCAGTCTATTTTTATGATATTTCCTAGCTAAGAAATGATGCTGTTGCACTTCAGTCCCGGCAAGGAAATTATTAGCTGGTGAACCCTAAGTCTTCAGTCTGCTTTTCTGTAGCAAATGGTCTTGGATACTCTTAGGACAAAGTTATAAAGAAAACTCAAGGCGCAGAATTAGCCAGTGTCTGCTATATGTGTGTTATATTGATGTGATCTGTGTAATGAACATTCTAAAGAGCAGTTGTACTTCGTGGTTTACAAAGAATGCTTTCAGAAGCTCAATAATAAGAAATGTTAACAAAATCAGGTGAAGAGAGGATTTGAACAGAACAGTGAAAATGACAATTAACAGTTGCTCAAGTGCGTTTTACAAGATGCTGAACCCACAATCCAGATATTTTTTTAAAATAAATACTCCCTCCAGAAGTATTGTTTAAGCTTGTAAAGCAAGAATTAAGGAACAGGGAGAAAGAACATTTTTCGAAAGACAAAAGTAAAAGTGAACAAATCTGGGAAGGCCAAAACGAATTCTACTTATCTGAATTGTTTGGTGATGATACTGGAGCCCTTTGGGTGCAATTTCTTGAATTAGTAATTTTAATCTGCCAAGGGAAGAATTGATTATTACATATTTCTGTTCTCTTCTGGGGAGGAGTTCATAGAAGGGAGATAAAATTTTCTGTGATAATGCAGAAATAGCTTTAATTCTTGGAGTAATAAGGAGTAATTTTAATAAGAATATGGTATTGTAGCCTCACTTCAGAGGTCTTAGGACAACTAGTATTGTCTGGCAAAAGTTAGGATATCAACCAAGTCTAAAGATGTTGGAAAAAAAGCACTGAGTAACTCAATATGTTTTTTTTTAATTTGTTTTTTATATAGTTACACAAATAGATATGCGAGTAGGCAGGGCATTTTTATAGGCTGTTGCATAGCATCCTACAAAATAGGAAACTTGGAAGTGCTGCAGCTTTATGATAGAAAGCCAACTGACCATGAAATCCCACTGCAAACTACTGGACAAGTAGCCACAAAAACCAATATTGCTCTGCAAATGTATAAAACAGAGGAATTATCAAATAAGACCTGAGTTAAGGAATAACACTGGAAATTCTGAAAGACTGAAAGAAGAGCAGCAGGAATGGTTAAGAACAGGAAAACCTGGTCTGCGTGCTGTTGTGTCATATAATGGGAGAATAGGACTCCCCAGAGATGTGGAGGGATGAGATGAGCCCGTGTACCTGAGTCAGGGGCTGGCTTGGGCTGCCTTCCTGCTGTGCCAGGTTTGCTCCCTTGGCATCCACAGCACAGCCAATCTGCATCCGGGCAAACCAGGGGCTAGCACATGTCAGCTGCCCGTGGGAAACATCACAGCGACCAGAAACTGGATAAATTCAAGTGAAAGTAAGATGGGTATCTGAACTGTGAATGCAACTGACCATGAAAACTGTCTTCTGGAGCTCACCTCTCTGCCAGGGGAAATACTTGTAGCAGATTTAGACTCTTTTTCTCCTTAAGATAAGCCTTACTGGAGGCAGGAGCTAATTCTGTCTAGTTTCCATGTGTGGGTGCTTTTCTATTGAAACGTTCATTCATTTTGAAAAACAATAAACACACTTCAAGTAATTATTTGAAAATTTAAAATATTTGCTCTGAGTTTTTAAATTAAAGTGGTTTTGCTTTAAAATAAAAATCAGTACGACAATTGTTTTTCTAGATATAACCAATAAGTATAAAAAGTAGGCAGTTTTATTCTCAACACTTGTTGGTCATTAAATTTATTCTGCTGTATTTGTGCTAAGATATTTATCTTTGTTTGATGACATGATTTGCATATGATAAGGTGCAATGCTTCACATAATAACATATTTGACAATTTTATGAAATATTTTACTGAGAAACCAGTATTTCATACAATTGTTTCATGCTGTCACTATGAGTAATTGTAAGTAATTTAGACAAGGTGATATATATCACTTAAAATTATGAAATAAGTGTAGAAATGCTTAAAACCCTTCACTGTCCATAGGGAGAAATTTACCTATGCATTAAAGCTGACCAAGGGAAGTCATCGTTCCCTGGTGAATGTACAGCCATCGAATACATTTAATCTGAAAAAAATCTGTCATGGTTTAGTATCGGCACTCCCTAATTTGGTGCCCCATCCCTCCCACAGTCGTTTTCCTCCCCCCTCTGGTGGGAGACACAAGAGGCAGAGGTTACAGGTTGAGATAAAAGCAATTTACTGGAAACTGCAATGAGATAAACAGCAACAGCAACAATATAAATAAAAATATACAAAAAAGAGGATGATTTATGGGCAAAAATTGCTCACAGATTAACACAGGATGGAGAGACCATCCAGTTGGGATCTGTGCTACCCCACCCCTCCATTTGCTGCTTGCTCCCCTGGAAAAGGGACCTGGGAAGAGAGAACGTCCCTTCCGCCCACTCCCCAGCCATGACATGGGATGCTATGGAATAGCACAACGTCCTGGACATGCCCACACAGCTCCAGACTCTGCCCTCTCACAGCTACTGCAGACACTTAGCAGGAAACCAGGACAGAATCAAAATACTTGTATGCACTGAGGAGCACTCCAAATGTTCACGATAGCCATTTTTTATGAAAGAGTGGTGACTTGGGGCACATTTTGCCTTTAGCAATTATTTTCTTCAGGAACTGATGTAAGAACCTGAGCTTTGCTCTGATGTGTCCTGCCTCTGGAGGACAGGAGCTGCTGGACACAGCCCGTCCTGGGAGCCTCTGACCCCCCCGGCACAGTCCCTGCTAACGCAGTTACGTGGCTTCTGGCCCATGGCTTGCAGGCAGCTGGCTGGGAGCACGGGCAGAGCACACACCCAGCTGCATCCTTCTGGGTGGACTGAGAAGGGAGGTAAGAGAGCTGCCTTCTGGCAGCAGCACGTGTGGCCAAGCCAACCCCAACACAGGACTTTGCTCTGATTCATATGAAACTTGTTCAGCCGATGCCTGAAATTATATGATATTACTTCTTGATCTCAGCAATGGAGGACGTCACCTATCTTCTGTCTTACAGAATTTCCTCCTGTGACTTAGATAAAATCAGTGGGTTCAAATACAGTGATGAAAAAGCCTTGGTATTTTCGATGGCACCAATCTGTTCTGGCTGTGGCCAGAATAGAGCTGATTTTCTTCCTAAGAGACAACAACATCACAGACTCCCTGCTGCTTGATCAAGCACAGCTTCGAGCATGCCGTTGTCCTGTTGGAAGTAAGGAGGCTCTCGGATGGTAACCTCATGGCTGGATTATCAGGGATGTGCAAAAGTCCAAATAGATGCTATTACATACCTAATTGAACAAAATGGATATTATTTAATTCCTGTATTACAGAAGAAACTGTGGGTAGCACATGTGAGAGTATGTGTATGAGAAACAAAACGTGAGAAACGAAATTAATTTTGCAGCGAATGTATGCCTTGAGCTATTCTTTCACAGAAGATGCTTCAAATTCACCTGGTCCTCTTACTACCAAGCTGGCCATGAAAGTCAAAAAACAAAATTACTTCAGTTCAGAAGTTGCCACTTCTCTAGTTGCCACTGTTACACCCCAGCCTCCCTTCTTATCCAATATATGGGGTAAGGGAGAAGGGTTTCCTTGGCACCAACCTTTGCTGATCCCCTTTTGCTCTAAGGACCCTAATATACTGCCCCAAGAATTAGGTTATTTATAAAGAATGACACCAGGAAAATTATCAGATTGAATTGCCATTGTTTTGCAGTGCAATGCAGTTTTAGTTAAGCAGCAGATGTATCATGAAACTAGACGTCATAAAGTATTTAGCAGGTCATTTCTAATGTTATTTTGTGTTTGTCTAATCTTTACAGGGAGATTTTCTTCCTTTCCCTGGGTCCAATTTAATTTAGAGAAAAAAAATAGTCTGGATTTTGCAGGACAGAAGCCCTAAAAAAATTAAATTTTTTGTGGCTTCTGGATATTAAAAAAAATTGAATCAAGCACCTTATGAGTGGATTGGTCCTTCCTTTGCAGATCTCCTTAAATTTGCCATATGACAGCATAATTTCCAGATACTGCTGCTCAGCTGGAAAAAAAAGTAGAGCCCAGGGAATATTGGGATAGATAAAATTATCAACATAGAGAATTATATTGTGGCACCCCTATAAATCTTTAATTATGCTAAACTAGATAGGTTTAGCAAATGCAGTCATGTACGCTTTGCACCATGCTACAAAGCTAAGGCAAACCTAGAACAAAGTGGGTCAGAGTCTAGACAAAGCTGGGGGGGCCTGGAGGTCTGTGCAAACACCTCTCACAATGCTGAGCAAAAGTCAACCAAAGGTGTGAGCAGCGGCACTACATCTGCACTTCAGGCTCATTTTTCATTGTTTTTTTGCCTTATGTATTACAGAAAGATCTGAAGGTCTCAATTAAAAAGTGCAATTCACTTCAATTTCAGTACAAATAAAATCTCATCCCAATGCTTTGGAGCAGAGTAGGAGGATTATTACCAAGCATAAAAGTCTGTTTCATTTTTTAACAGATTTGCAGTGCCTTTTTTGGAAAAATAAAGTCTTTCCAGTACACTGCTCCCTGCAGAGATATTACAAGTCTTGCTACTGAACTGTGACATAATCAAATATTAAAAAGGAAGACTTTTTCTTGAAACAGTAGGGAGAATTTTTTAATAACTGGATGCAAATGTACCCAGTTAAACTTGACCTGTAACTAAAACGTGTACCTTATGGCTTCTAACAAGCTACATAAACACTTTGTTTCTACTCACAAGGCTTCAAAATTTGCCCTGAACTGAAAAATACGTTAAAAAAATTCGCTTTCAAGTCAGCTTTTTGCCGTCTGTGACGCACAATTTTTTTTCACTTCTATGGCATGAAATTGCCCTAAGTAATTTTGGAGATTGCTTGGCTCCCAAGAATTTCCAGGTTTTTTGGGGTTTTTTTGCTTTCTCTAGCACAGGAACAAGCATTATCTCAGGAAGCTGAAATGGTCACTGTCATATCAGTGAGTATTTTATATACACTTACATTCCAGAAGGTGCATTTGAAGGCACTCTAAGGCGCAGTACTGAGCGTGGCTGTGACAGTGCTAATGCAAAGTGTGGCAGCCATGAGACTCTGACAGGTTCAAAGGTTCTGGGGCTGACAGGACCTCCCCCATTTCCATGTTAGGGTTTTCCTATAAAGCAGCCTCTGCATAGCTCTGTGTAGTGGGGATGCAGGATTTTGCTCTCCTGCCAAAAAACAAAACCACAGAGAAGTGTCACATGGCTACATCTGTCTACTGAGACTTGGAACAGCCACTGCAAGCTGGAAGTACTTCTAGCATCTCAGTAATCAATCATTACAGATTTTTTAACTACAAAGGGTTTCTCAAGGATGGAAAGATGTTATCTCAAGAGCCATCTGTAAATGCACTGTAAATTTCTGGAGCCAAGACTTATGGCTAAGGTTTTACATTTTTACTAAAGGCTGATTGAGGACCCCACAGCATTTGAAAGAGAGAACATTTTTGCAAGCATGAATGTTGGGTAATCAGACCAACCTTAATACATAGGGCTGGTATTTGCTTGTTAGTACCAAAACTAATACTGTACCTTTATTTTTTCTTCATGTAATCTGATAAAATAAAAATCTGTATTCCTTAAAGCAAAACTGTATGGACTCCTGCAGTTCCTACACCTCATGGACTAGACTGTCTTATGCAATTTCTTGGCTGGAGATTTAAAAAAAAAAAGTCTTGTGTTTCAAAAATTACTGGGAGAGTGCTAGCTTGACCTTCTTGCATGTTTCTGCATAAATACTGATAAAATGCATAATGATAATAAATACGTTTTACTAAGCTCTAGCCTGCTACTCATGTGAGTAGTTTGATTGATTTGAACAGGAAGCTGATCAAGCCAGGTAAAGATGAGATAATGACTCTTTATTATGAGTAGTGTTTTTTTTTTTCTTTCTTTGTATAGTGCTGATGTTGTGCATATGTAAAAATGTCTAAGAAATAATATTAATCAAGTGATACTTGAGCATATTTTATGGAAGTATTGTAAGTACAGTAAATGCGCTGATAAATCTTTAGCCAAAACGGAACAAATTTTTTTTGTAAAATAAAAGCTTGACTTCAGAGGTCACACAATTGTTTGGAATTAACCTTTTTTTTTGCTTGAATGTACTCACCCTATCCTTGTGTTCAAGCTGCAGTATTACAGCATGCGAAATAAGGACATCATGCCTAACTGAAAAACTCATGCCAGAATTTATTTTATTAGAAGGGAATTTAAAAAGTCAGAGAAAGTGAATCATTTCCTAAATTAATGAATGTATCACTTACTAACTGTCATTAAAACCTTGTTAATTTGATCCAGTGACAAAGCTAATTAAGAAGATTTATGTGCTTTTAAAAGCTAATGAATATTTTAAACACTTTATTGCTTTAACCTCTCACTCAATTGGTTTAATAGACAGTGGCAGCACCGTGTCATTCTCTGCTGGCCAGAGGTGCCTTCGGAGACCCGGCAGGGAGAGGTAGCGAGGCGCTGCAGGAAGATCAAGCAGCAGGCAGCATTTCTGGGAAGTGACAGCTCTGTTGGAAAGCCAAAGGGTGAGAGCAGGACTTCTGAGTGAGGGCAGATCTTCCTCGTAATCAGCAGATGGTTAAAGCCAGACTCGTCATAATTCTACTAACTTAAATGCAATTACGAAGCTAAGGAAATAGTAAAAGCCTTGTTTTCCCCCTTAAATACTTAAAATGTTCTTGCTAGAGGATTTGTTGTGTTGTCAGCAGCAATATCAAATGCCATGTTTTCAAGTAAGTTCCTTTCCTGTGCCCAGCCTTGTGCTCTTTGATCACCTTAATATAAGAAATAAAATATTTCTTTTACCTGTGAAACTGCACCACCTATCTTGAGATGTTTTGTTGGCGGTATAGACAAAGATTCTAACCTGAGGGTATCTCTCTGTCATTATTTTCACAAGAATTTATACTCTTAAATAAACACAAAAATGTGTCTAGCAAGTTGTCATATGCAGTTTTGTACTGTAGCCTTTTAGAAATAACGCAGCCGCTAAACCAGGCAAGCTTCCTTTTTATTGCATTTCTACAACAGTTTAAAAGCCCATGCCACTCTTTTCCCTTCTTCTCCTCCTTTGCTTACTATTTTTCCTGTAAAAAAGAATAAATTTAAAAAAAAATCATGCAACTCCTCTCTCCTCACCCTTACAGGTATTGCCTATTGCTTCCTGAACCATATACAAATAAGGTTTGAATAATAATTTGAATCTGATGATCAGCTTGCAGATATACCTTATAATTCTTTATGTACCTAGAATAGCTGAGATTGGATTATTTCTATTCCATATGCCTTTTGTTTTGCTGACATCTTCAGGTTTTTAGTCCCAGTATCTTCATCAACACTAGCTGTAATGTTTTTTAGCTGGTGTTAAAAGCACCATTGTAAAGTTTTGTACACGTGTGAGGGCATAGTGAAGTGGATGTTTAAGAGGATGGCTTAACACTTAGCAGAGTAATATAGTCTGTTCAGTATCAAGAAAATAATTTTTAAAAATAGTATAACTATTACACATTGAAAACCAGAAAATTTGGCCATTATCTTATAAAGAAAGTGTTGGAGGGAGAAGGTTAATGGTACAACAGGGGAGGTGTATTCTTATGATCATAAAATACAGCAGCAAATGGGATCTAAATGCCATATGACTGAGACATGGAAATACCTGGCAAATCAAAGTAAGCTCATATTTTTTAATATGTGTCTCATCAGGTAAACCTAGAATTTAGTCAGAGGTGTAGATGGCTTCCAATGCTCTAAATCAAGAAGTCAAGAAAATGTCTTACAAAGCCATGAGTAACCCCCAGCCAGGCTTTGTCCTGACAGTGATCCTACTCCTTCTGTGCTCTCCTGAGAGCCTCCCAGTGCTCAGCACACAGACAGAGGCATCTCCTCAGTACCCTTGGAGAATTGGGGCTTCAACTGCAGCACTGGAGCTCTGCTGCTGCAATGGGAACTACAAAGTGGATCACAAGGCACTGTTTCTGCCCCTAGTTGCTGGTCCCTGAAAGCAGTGGCCTCTATTCTACTGCATTTTGTAAGCCTCTAGAATGTTACCAAGATTGCTGTCAGCCAGATTTGTGGGGATTTTTAAGTCAAAAGCAGTTTTGTTTTATTGAGGGGTAAAATAATAAAAAGCTTTCCCTTGTGAAGCTTGTCAACATGTATTTAGAAAAATTAGTTAGGAAACTTAGGAAACTTCTTTGCTCCTTATTGGAATGAGAAAATTGTTTTAAAGTGCTCAGTATTTCATTAATCTGGGCACGTTTTTGTTTTCATATCATCCTGACTGCTTTCACAAAAACAACAGGCTTGATGAACAAGATTTTTGTACATACTGTTTATGTACAGTCTCCTGTGGCTTTAAATAGAAACCTGCCCCTTTGGTAAAGCTGATACTGTGGATACTACATCCTGCCTCAGAGACTAATACTTCTGTGGGAAAAGAAGAAAAGAGACTGGAATCTTACTGTTTGTTAGAGAAAATATCTAGGCTCTTCACAGTGCTTGTGCACACACACATGAGCACACACATAATATGCTCAGTGAACAAAGACTGACAAAAAAGCTAATAATATATTCCTTCTTTTAAGAAGTGCAGAAAAGTGGAGAGCTGCAACAAAAGTAATTAGATTATTAACATTGCATATCTACAAGTCCAAAAATCAGCTTGGTGCCAGGCTTCTATTAATTATGTGATTTCCATTCTCACCAGTATCCTCTCCTAGTATCCTTGTTCTCCCCGAGTCTTGGTTTGTTTTGGTCTTTTTCAGCTTTTCACTTCCAAAGTGCAAGTATTTTGCTTGCAACAAATCAGTCCTTTCCAACAAAAATAAACAGTTCAGACAAAAAAACCCCCAAAACTATTGCTGTCTTTCTGACTGTGTATATTTGAACTCTGGCCCTTGTTTGTTTACTGCATCTACTAGATCTTGGGTGACTGATGCTCATTGACAAAAATTACTGGATGATTGAAACAGTGCACTGAGACACTTTTCTAAGTCATCCTGCATAGGCTGTGGAGTGATTCCTTCCATTGCTCACCATGGCATTTCCTACCAGTTTTATCAGTAGATGATGCTTCATGCTGTATCGCTCAAGACGTGAGTCAGTATTCAGTATTCCCATGACTCGAAAGGAGGCAGGCATTAGCAAATTAGCATATCACAATTTTAAAATACAAGTTTAATAGAGTTTGAAATACAGATTTTGTCTAGAAAGTTAGCTGTTAAATTAGCAAAAAATTATTAATTAATGAAATTAATGCTGGATTACTTCATATTAATATTATAAAGACCTTATGGGCAGTAAAACAAACAGATTGACCATACATACGTTTCATAAGAGTGATGGCTGGTAGCTGTGCATAGAAGTCACAAGGCAAAAGCAGAGCATCTCAGAGAGAGCTTGTGTTTCTCTGAGCTTGCAGCATAGATGAGGGTAGGGCTTGAATAGCAAGGTTTTTTTCTTGAAAAGTCACTTCATTTTTTTTTTCTCCATTAAGAACCACTCAATTTGTTTGCCTCAGCACTTCACCCAGATTGGAAGGTTTTCTAGTTCACCTCTGGGCCCAAGCCCTAGTGCTTGTGCTCCAGGTAGAAGTTGTAAGATGTGATGTGTGCGCTGAGCAGGGCTGACATCTGCGTGGTTAGTATGTGGAGCTTAAATAATTGATGTAGTGTCAGACACAGGCTGAGCAGCAGAGGGCAAAGGGGTTAATTATCAGTGTGTGCCAGGGGTCCCTAGGGATTCACAGCTGAACCGAGCAGAAAAACAAGCAGATTTCTAAAACCAGTCATTCCCAGCACAGTACTACTATTTTAGTAGTACTTATGTTGGAGGTGGAAGAGTTTGTAGGGTGGGCTAAGACGTGGCTGGATGGCTGCCCTGGCGTTCTGTTCTTAGTCCGTAAGTGCCCAAGGGAGCATGTCTGGAGCTCTGCATAGTCCAGCAACCACAAACTGAGTCATGACTTCCGGAGTCCTGCTGTACCAGTCTACATATCTCTATGTACCCTTCAAGGCTCATTTTTCCTCCTCTGCACTGTAGCAGGGTTTCACGTCCAATTACTGTGGAAAGGGAAATTAGGAACCATTCTGCTTCAAAACAACACTTTGTTTGTTTCCACTCCATCTAGCATTAGCTTAACCTATCTCTGTAGGGAGTCATAATACTTTCCTAACCACAACACTTACTTAAAGTACCTTGCAGTGCTGGTTTAACATCTCAAATGTTCCACGTGCAGTTTGAGATTTCTGTAATGACATGTGCTGGAGTTCTGAGTTATTTGCTTATAGTTACTTGGTAGGTAAAAATGAGTTTGCAATTATATCCTGTTTGGTATTATGTGCTGTCAGAGGTAAAACAGTAAATTATGTTTAATATGTTTCGCAGTGTATTTTAGCCTCTGCTTTCACTGACACTCCTCAGATTGTATCCTTAGGTTCAGTCTCTGCATGTTGTGACTTAATTCAAAGGAGTACTGTAGGAATGTGCTTCAAGCAATCACAGGACTACCATCCTGCCAGTGCAAATTGTCACTGGAATTGGGGATGGCTTGTGGAGATCAGCCATATTTGAGCTGAATCAGCATTCGACTAGAAATAATTTGCAAAGTTACTGTAAATGTAGCTGTGTGAATGTAGAAGTTGTATACTGTGATATTTACATATGAACTATAGGGAAAACTGTGGATTTTTTTCCCAGAATACCTGTGTTATGTTAAAATAGTCATAAAATACCAGTAACTGCAAACAGAAGCAGTTTCTTCCAATGTGAAGAAGTTAGTCTTTCTGAACCACACATACTTGTGCTGTTTTCTGGGAAAGCACAAAGAAAACCAGAGAGGCTTGGAGAAGAATTTAAAGTCACTAATATTGTCAGTCCCAATAATAGTACAATGAAAACTGAAAGCTTGCCATTTGCAAGGAAGCAGGTTTAGAGCTGGCAAGCTCTACCACACCATCCCATGTCTTGCAGGTCAGGCAGGAGACCTCACAATATATAATCCAAAACCTTTCTGCGCTTGAGCATGGGAACAAAAGCATAACAGGAACGTTCCCACTGGTGTTTGCACACTGGACTGGACTAATACTGGAGGTGTTGTCACTGTTTGTCACTTTTGGTGAGTGACCAAATGGGACTTGTGAAGGCCTGCTAATAAACAAATGCCAGTTTCAGGTGAGAGCTGGCCCTTGAGGTGCACGCTGTAGCCATCTTTTTTACTGGGGTACAGATCCTGACTTTTCTTTTTCTAGGTGGAAAAGTGTTCTGATTTTTTGGGGGTTTTTGTGGTTTTTTACACCTTGGCTGCATTAATCTCTAGAAATACATATTAAAAGAGATGAGAGCTAACGAGAAGTTCATGCACCACTCTGCAGAAGTGCCTGCTCTCTAATAATTTTGAGTCTATAGCCATAGGCTCCCCTGAGGGCAGAGATGCATGTTTTTAAGTGCATTATATCTGGGAAGGATATAATGAAACAGGTTAAACTTGCAATAAGAGAAATTAAAAAAGTTAAACACGTGCTCTAGCTGTAAATTTGAAGGACTTGGCAAAGAACTATTTAGCCTCAGGTAGAGATTTCCAGGATGTTATTTTTATTTTAGTTATGCTTCAAAGAACAAACTGGGTTTTTTAGATCTGAAGGACTTGAGAAATGTGGAAATATAATGAATCAAATGAAAATGAAACAGTACTGTAATTAGAATGTGTTTTATAATGTAGATACACAAGAAATGTGTGCATACTCTTATTGCATTGTCTGTTTCTGTGGGTTATATATGTTGGTGTGGGTTTTTTTGTTTGCTTTGCTGTCTTTTGAGCAAACCATCTTAAGCTTGTTTTACCTTTTATCAGCACTTTGAACCGGGCTATAGAAATCCCATACTTGGCAGTAGTCTATACATAAATAATCAATGTAATATGTTGATTATATTTGTAGTAAGGTGAAAATAAAGCCTCATGAATCTTCAGAAAATAAACTGTGTTGTTCTTCTAATGAGTTTTGCATAATCTTTTATTTTCTAAAACTTGTATATATGCCCTCTATACACTGCCCGAATACCATATACCTTTTTGAAAATCTTAATTTTGCAGATCTAGTGAACTCCTGTGGGTGCATGTTTATGAAATACAATTTATTCTAAACAAAGAGCATCATGTTTATCTTAAAATGTGGCACACTTAACTCTGAACAGCCTCTTCTCAGAGCTAAAAAAAACAGTTTTTTTTTTCCAATTATTCGTTTTAAGCCAACATATGATTTGGATGCATATGCTGACATAATGTTTGTAGGTTGTATGCAGGATTTCACTCTTAATAAAAAATGGCCTCAGATGCTTCACCCTGAAATGTGTGTACATAAAGCCTGTGCTGGGAAGATACACACAACTTCCTATTTTCCAGTATCCTCATAAAAAGTGAGATACTGCTTTCCCAGATATAGGAATCAAGGAAATCCAAAGGCTTTTATGAGAGCAGGACAGACCCCAGAAAATAAAAATTCTCTTTTTTTCCACTGTGAGTCAGTCTATAAAGATTATCACCCCTTGAGGAAGGTGAGCAAACCTCTTAACAATGTGTTGCCATTGAAAGTTACTTTTTTTGTCTTATTTTATATCATGAAATAAGGACTACAGATGTTGGAAATGCACCCTCTTTTCCCATGATTCTCACTCAAAGAATACTGAGTTGAAATTTCAGGGTGTTTCAGGCAAATCCACTACCAGAACCTGGGCAAGAGAAAAGTTACATTCAAGATCCATTAACACGCCCTCAAAGATAATAGTACCACTGAAAAAGACATAACTAAATAAAGTCAATACAGTTCTTTCCTGATGAGACCTTTGAAGAGCCTCTTGAAGGAACAGGCTTAAGGAGTCTTTTGTAATGTACCTCTAGAAATAGAAGGTGCCTCTTGAGAGATTTGTGTAATTTAAAAAATCATTCCTACTATTAATGTATCCCACAGGATCACATCTGGAATAACAATTAGGAGAGACCGAGAGACTAGTGCTGCAGTTCCTACACTTGCTGTGTATGTGTAAGCTCTGCAGATAACCCTGGAGTAAACCACACCAACATATCCAGCCTGCCTGGTGGTTCTGAGGTGTGTTTGTGCCTCGTGTGGACTTGTGTGCTTTGGGAAGGTATGAGCTATCTCTTGCGTAGTTTTGCTCCATCTGTTGCACTGCATCCTCCTGTAGTCCTAGTCCATGTCAACCCTTGTCCTCTCTTCAGCTGGGGACTTGCACTGCCAAGTACAAGTGTGGATTTGCATGAGTATTTTAAGTATTTAAGTATTTTTAGTTCATTACTTTAGTCCTTCCTGGATCCCCAATTTAAGTATGCACCTCAGCTGTGCCCTGAATTCACAAGGAAAATTAAACTTGCACTGATTCTTCATTCCTGCTGCCTGACAGGTGTGACCTAAGTGAAATCTGGCCAGGGATACTAGCACAGAACTCAGGCTCCCATAGACAGAACGAGAACTTTTAGTGCTCCATGGGATAAACACATCCTGAAACAGTTTAGATGTCAAAATCCCAAGATGTACTTGGGGGCACTCTCCCAATAGCTACCTGTACCCTTTTACTCAGACAATGTTAATAAGAGCTCTAGGATTTGACTTCAGGATAGTGATTACATAGCAGTTCATTAAAAAAAAATATTTAAAACCCCCTGCTGAATAAAGTTAACAGCTCCATGGCTGTGCTTGAGTGCATTCATTATGAGAAACCAGTTTTACCCTGGGCCAGAAAGACACTGAGCAGGTAGATATGAGATGAGAGTTGTCATGATGAGGCTTTCTAAGCTCCAGGGCAAAGCTGGAAAAGTGGGGAAGTATTACAGCAATTATTTTACATGTAATGTTGTAATTAGTATTCATGTAATGAGTAGAAGCTTGTGCCTGAAGAGCTCTGAAGTGTGAGGTGTGATGAGGGGTGAGCAGTGACAGCAGTGACAGCAATTCCCATGTGAAGACTTTGTGAGCAGTGCTCCTGCATCTGGGCTCCTGCCACAAAGGGTTCCATGGGTTGTCCTTCTTCCAGTGTTGCTCGGACCTGGCAAGACATTTCTGGCCCCCAGTGGGGGCATAGTGTAAGGGAAAGCATGGAAGCAGCTTTTCCAGGCTGGGCAAAAGGAAAAGCAGCAGTAAAACAGGTCCTCTGGGACTTCTGAACAACAGGCAGATGGCTGGGTAGTGCTGAAATACAAATTTTGGGAAAAAGCTTTCTAAACTCAAACATTTTACTGCTGGTTCTACACAGTATTTTTAATGTTTTACTTATTTACTGGAGGTAAATTTATTGGATGTGTCACAGTGTGAACACCAGAGTGCAACAACAATAGTGAAGGAAAAGCTGCCGGCCAAATAATTCAAGACAATTTTCCTACTCTGGTATGAACCAAACTGTTTTTGCCCTTGTCATCTTTCTGATTTTTATTATTCATAAGGCTGGGGGCCATGTTCTCTTCTGAGCTGTAGCAGGGTAAAAAAGAATAAATTATCAAACCAAGCATGGGCTAAACTGAAGACAGATAATTTACTCTGGATTCTTCATGCTGTGATTAGGCTCAATGTTCAGGTGTAATTCAGCAGAAACTGGCTTCTTGTATTTTGTTACCCAAGACACTTTGTTTCCCAGGCAAGGCCCTCTTTCAGAGAGAACTGTTGCTGTGTTGAGGGCTGTGTAGAGATGGCCTCAGCTTGATAATCCTAGGACACTTCAGCATTAACCTCCAAGTCACATCTCTGGTCAGGTCCTCATATCACTGCTATCCTAATTGTACTGCAGCTTCTGCTAAATTCTCCAAATCCGGTTGCTTTTCCAAGGAGCCTGGCCCAGCGCCTTTGGGCCCTGAGCCAAGAGCTCTTTAGGAGGCATCAGCCCTGCAGGTGCATTTAGCTGTGCTCCATGAGAGACAATCTCCCCAGTTAACAGGGGTATCCTGCCCCTAAAAGCACATAAAGCTGTAGCCTAGAGCCAGCTGAAGCCTCAGGAGAGCCCTCTTTTCTCTGCCTCCAGGGTCCCTCCCAAAACCTTGTTTTTCCAGGCTGTCTGTGAAGTTATAGGAGCAGTTTAGGATTCACCATTACAGGTTCAAGACTACTTTTACAGTCTGACAATGACCAAAAGCCTGAAATTTTCATGGGGTTTAATGTCTATTGCATACTTCCACTGGTGATGTATTAAGTATAGAATTGATGAGGTCTTATAAAGCCTCTCAGAATGTTCAATGGACAGCTTGCCCCTGAAACACCTTCTCACACAGTATATCAAATTCTCCCAGGGTCTTTAAGGGGAATGAATCAGACTGTATTACACTCTTCTCTCTGTGTAAATCTGTAGTTGATTTCATCTTCTATAATTTAGAGTATTCTTGTCATTGCTGAAAATATGTCTGATGGCAGGATTCATTTACAGCTTTCAGTGTGGGATTATACTGGAAGTATGAAAAATTCCTTATGTTCCTCTCACAAACTAGATGGTGTTCAGTTTTATTCCATTTTTAACTGCTGACCATCTCCAGGGCAAAGGGGCATAGGTGTGAGAGAGAAGCTTGTCAGAATCAGTTCAGGAGCACCACATCTCCAGGTTTGTCAGAGTCCCTTGTCACCTTAGGATCAAACATTTTGTTGTACACAGCTGTGTTACCTTTGCATAATTTGTGAGTAGCACATCAACTTCCTGTCTTACTTGGAAAAAGGAGTATGAAGTTAAATGACACATGCTAGAGGATAAGCTACAGCAGAGCTGGGCCAAAGGGACTACTGTTTCTGAAAGCATCTTGGGATGCTTAAGGTATTGGGCATCACTTGTGGAGTCACCACTTCATATGTATCACATTTAGGCTGCTTGAAGTAATACATTAGTGCATTCAACCACTTGCACCAGTGATTGAGGCAAAAGTTAAAAACCTGTGTGTGAGAAGTTTGTGGCACAGAGAGTTGCAGCGAGGTGGTTTATAAGAGTTATCTCCAAAGATGAATTGTATTTGTCTAGCTAGGAAAAAAGCTAGGGAAAAAAACCCCATCATCAAGAAAATTAAGAAAATAACAGTTCTTAAGTCAACCGGACATTTGTTCTTCACTTGAGGAAAATATCTGAAAGAAAATAGGCCTTTAGAGCTGTAGGAAAATGGGCTATTGGAGTAGCGTGCAGATGAACTTGTTCTGCTTGTGGTTGATAATACACGACTGCTAGTGCCACATGCACAGGATAACAAAAGAGCTATCTTAGCCAAGTAAAGAGAGATCAAATTGTCCCATTCTACACTCCTACTCACTACATCATTAAATATTTATCAGTTTGGTTGGGTGTCATAAAAGGGGAGAACATTAGTCTGAGGACTCATTATTAAAGTTTTGAGCTGTTCTTTAGTGTTCTGCAGTTCCAGCACCAAGAACTTTAATCATTAAAAATGTAAATGGGTTATTACTAAAATTTCAATGTGTTTTGCTCATATAATGAAATAAATTCAAAGCAGGCTGTAAATTGTTATTACTTCTGTTCAGATCCACTATTAGTACTGCTAAATCCTACAGACAGGCATATCCACCATCACTTCAGTGCTTGTGCTGCCATACCTTCTTTATAAGTCTTCTCCTAACTAATCAAGGTAAGGGACATGAATCTTTCCTTCCCTTGGGAGCTAACTGAAAGCCAGCATGAAGCCTTGTAATGGGTAATTCTTGCTTGCAGGATATCATTTTCTGACATTTGGTCAGAAAGGAGAGGAAAAGCAAGGTTTGCTGGAGATCTGGAAAAGCTGTCCAGGCAACATGAAGTTATTCACTTATAAAGAATCCTCTCTCAGCATGACAAAGGCAGTGGAGCTTGCTGCCCTCCAGTGTCCCCCACTTACACGCTGCAGAACATGAATTAACTCCTGCAGCCCAAGGTACCAGGAGAAGAGAGTGGTGACCTAATCCCTGTAGCACGGTCAGAGCTGGAACACGTTGCTCTTGTCCTGGTGACCAGGAAAAGCAGTTCATTTCTTAGCAGTGAGAAGGAGGGGACTTACTGTGCAACTTCATCAACTTTCTTATGCAGAAAACAGTTGCTGATTTTGGACTTCATTGGTTATTTAACAACAAATTTGCTCCTTTAATCAGAATGCTTCACCTCTCACTCTGTTTAATTTCTACTGCCAGCACTCCATGTACCTATATAATTCAATTCAATTTTTAAAAATTGATTTTCTGCAGTCCAGAGCATTGTCTCTTGTAGCTGGCATCACATCAGTTGGTGCTCTTGAAAAGGATCTGGTGTGAAACTGCAAGATTACTTGGCAGTATTAAAAAACCCCACTTTTGCTTTGGCACTGGGCCACATTTGGATCTGGTATAAAGATGGAAAAACAGATATTGGGGTATCCACACTTATTCCATACATAAATTTAACCTAATGGCTCAAGAGTTTTCTTATTATGGTCTATTTCTTTTCAATTATAATGCAGCCTCCTTGAAGTCAGAATTTTTCACACCCTATTGTTCTAAACATTCTTACCTAAAACCTCTTTTCTTTCTTTTCTCAACATTTATCGGTTATTTCACCAGTAAAGATGGACAAATTGCTGAGGTTTTCCTGTACCCACTGGATTGCATGGGGTGATTGGAAGGAGCAGCAAGGAAATGCGTCGAATTAATTCAAGGTCACAAGTTTGGCAAAAAAAACGCCAAGAATATTTTTTCTCATGTTTCTCCTTCCCAAAGGTGATTTACCTTTCTTAAAATTGATTTGGTTTCAGTAAAATTAAAATAAAAAATTTAAGGTATTAACCATAAAATAATTCATCAGACACATTTTTAAAGCTCATCAACCTGCTTCCTTAGGGATGTTTCGAGGATGTGAAAGAAAAGAGCTGGCCTGTAATAGGTGTGTGTGGTGATTCTCTAGATTGAAATGAAGAGCTCACACTTCCTTAACAGTATTTGAATACATATTGTTATAACCACAATTTCCAACCATTACTACCCACAGGTATTACATATCTGAAAATACAGCTGATGTATAAAAGCTCATTTTAAACTCCTGCATCACAAGCCTACTACTTCTTAAACGGCTGGAACACAACATTATGTTCAAGTTCCTTGAGTTTGGACTGCAATCATCCCACTGTCTCCCTGACAACGTGAGGAACATCCAGCAATTCAGAAAAGGAGAGCCAAAGGTTGCACCCCTTATAAAAGACATTTCAAAGACTTAGGTCTGCTCAGAGAAGAGATGTCAACTCATCCTTGACTTTTAGAATCAGCTGATTCAGGGACATTATTCTTCAACCTTTTTTTTTTTTTTTGGTGGGATAGGGATGACGTACAAGTAACCTGATCAACCCATATGTCTGCAGCAACAAAAGAAGAAAGATGTGCTTTTACACTGTTACTGCAAGATTAAGAAATACTTACGAGTAATTAGACAAAGTGAGAAAGTAATAGATTTTTTAGAGATTCAACATAATTTTTGTGCTTCCTGGGTACATTTATTTATAAGACTGTTCTTTTTCTAAACAAAGTTTCTACTCAGATGGTGAAAATATTTAAGTGATGACCATTGGAGAGGTTTAAATTGAATATTAGGGAGAATTTTGTTTACTGAAAGGGTTTCTGGGCAGTGGAACAGGCTGTCCAGGGAAGTGGTGGAGTCACAATCCCTGGAGGTATTTAAAAGCCACGTAGATGTGGCACTTAGGTAATGTGGGCTGGGTCCAGGGGGTCAGGCAGACCCCCTGCTGCCACAGATGTTCTGGATAG